>CM060394.1:6438786-6839677 GCA_030545235.1 Helianthus tuberosus
CAACAAATCAAATCAATACCCATCGAATGCCCGCGATAACGTAGTGCCGCAACGCGCAGGCAAATAGCCTAGTTTAGTATAAAAGTTTTATTTATGTAAATATACACACACACACATTTAGTATATTAAGTAAAAGTGAAATAAATAATAGGCTCATTTAGGGTCGTGAGACGGTTCGAGCTCCATAAGTGAAACTCGTGTTCGTGCTCATATACTAAACAACCTTATTTTTAGATGATCTTGAGTAGCTCGTGAGTAGCTTAGCTCGTTTACGACTCTGTTTTGATCATGTGATAAGGGGAGTGGGGGTGGTCACTAGTTATAGAATTCCATCACTCACAAGCACCCAATCGAGTTTCGCCATGTCATCAACCATTTTTTCATCACTCACAACCTTTATTGGTGGCAATGGTCATCACTCACAACACCCAACAATAAACCCCCACACCCCTCACACCCATTTATCACGCTCAAGCCATAAGGCGTTGATTTTATCACGCTCTTGAAATCATCACTCGTGAAAAAGTAGGTGGCGGTGGTCTTCACAATTGTTCCACGCGTTAAATTAGGCTATCACGCATTATTTTCATTCCTCCCCCACTGCCCTAAGCTTTTTGTGATAAAGTTGGTCAACAAAGTTGAAAAAAAAAAATAAGGGATCCAAGTACTTTCCACTAATTTCATCCGCGTGATGTGTAAAAGACACAAAGTAGTTGATAGGGACAACTTTTGTAAAAGACAAAGGAATTTCCACTAATTTCGTCCGCGTAATGTCTATATCTATTTACTCACATACACACACTACACTAGTAGATGAACCCGAACCCGAACCCGAACCACAAGCCCATCACAATAATCGTGAACAATGGCTGTTGAATTTATGGAGAGTCTCAAAGAAAACACAAGCGCCAACACCGGACTCTCTCCAAATACATTATTTACTCTATTCGCCACCGGTGTCACCGTCTACTACATGGTTTCCGTTTTCTTCAGAGGCTCCTCCGATCACCATCAACAAAACAGCCCAATGTCTTCCGAAGAAGAAGACGTGCAAAGCAGGTGCAGTATCATCAGTTTTTTAACTGTTTGATTTACTATTACTCTTATGCCTTTTTAAAAAAAAAAAAATAGTATTCTGCTTCACTTTTGGGAAAGAAAAAAAAAAGTAAAGTTTTAATGGCAGATTCATATTCTTGCTTTTATACTAATTCCAAACAAATTCTGATCTACAGATCAATGGCATCTTCATCCTCCTCCTCTTCTCACTCATTGAAACATCAAGTCTTTCTAAGTTTTAGAGGAGAAGACACCCGCAGGAACTTTGTGGATCATCTCTACAAGGATCTTGTACAACAAGGAATCCACACATACAAGGATGATGAAACACTTCCTCGGGGTGAGCGAATCGGTCCAGCCCTCTTAAAGGCGATCCAGGAATCACGGATAACCGTTATTGTATTCTCGGAAAACTATGCGGACTCATCTTGGTGCTTGGACGAGCTTGCACATATTATGGAGTGCGTGGACACCAAAGGGCAGATCGTGATTCCCATATTTTATTTTGTAGATCCATCAGATGTGAGAAAACAAAAAGGGAAATATGGAAAAGCATTTACAAAACATAAGAGGGAAAATAAGCACAAAGTTGAATCATGGAGACAAGCTCTGGAAAAGGCAGGCAATCTTTCTGGATTGGTCATCGATGAAAACAGGTAATTTTCTTCTCTCTTTTTTTATTTAAAACATTTTTATGCTTAAGGTATTTGCATTCTATAACGAGTAGATTTAATGAACTAATTACCCTTACACTTAACTGCAAAAAGTAACAAGGTTAGTGTCAGGGGTCAAAACCGTTATAAAATGCAACCTCGGGGTTTGATATGTTAAAAGATTCTTTTTTTGGTCTAAAATGGTTAAACTGACTAAACCACAGGGGCCAAAACAGTAATTTACTCTATTTGATAAATAACAATGAGTTGATTTAAGTTTTGTTTTCACCGTTGACAAGTCTAATGGGCAAAATTTGATAAATAACAATAAAACGGGTCAAATAAGTTGGGAGTAACCAGATTTACCAAAAAATAGTTACTATCATAATAAGTTAGTTTTTAACATTTGTAAGTAGATTTAACGCGTTAATAGTTTATAAGACTCAAAAGGAAGTGTTAAAAAGTGTTTAATTTACAGAGCCAAGTTTTAAAAATATAAAAAATTGCATATGATTGGGAGCTGTTTTTTTTTATAAATATAAATATTGAATGACTAAAGCAAAGCTGGTAGTGGTTACCAGTACTTTCTGAATTAACGAGACCCTCACCTCATTAAGGGAGTTGGAGCATGTTCTAAATTAGGGATGAGCAAATGGTACCGGGAACCGGTACCGAATTTATAGAACCGGGTACATTTTCGGTACCGGTATTTACCGGTTTTTACACTAAAATACCGGTACCGAACCATACCGTACCGGGTATATTCGTTACCGGTACTGGTACCCACCTTTGGGGATTTTCGATAACGGTACTTTCAGTACCTGTACCGGTTCGGTACTGAACGGGTACCATGTTCATCCCTATTCTAAATTCTAATTATTTGTATTTATCCATCGCGCAGTCATGAAGCAAAATGTATCAAAGAAATTGTTGGTACAATTTCTAGTAGGCTGCCTACACTAAGTACAAACGTCAATAAAGACCTCATTGGAATAGAGACCCGCTTACAAGATCTTATATCAAAGTTGGAAATTGGGTCGGGTGGTGTTCGCATGGTTGGAATATGGGGAGTTGGGGGTGGTGGTAAGACTACTCTCGCATCTGCTGCTTATGTGGAAATCTCTCACCGATTTGAAGCTCACTGCCTTCTTCAAAATATCCGTGAGGAGTCAAACAAGCATGGTTTGGAAAAGCTACAAGAAAAAATTCTCTCACTTGTTTTGAAAACAAAAGATGTTGTGGTAGGGAGTGAGATAGAAGGAAGAAGCATGATAGAAAAACGGTTATGTCGTAAATGTAGTTTACTTGTTCTTGATGATGTTGATGATGTTAAGCAACTAGAGGCTCTAGCCGGATCGCATGCTTGGTTTGGTGAGGGGAGCAGGATAATAATTACAACGAGGGATGAGCATTTGCTAACCCGCCATGCAGACATGATATATGAAGTGAGTTTGTTATCACAAGACGAGGCTATCGAGCTCTTCAACAAACATGCATATCGGAAGGATAAACCTGTAGACGATTACGAGATGCTTTCAAAAGATGTAGTTTCTTATGCTAGTGGGCTCCCATTAGCACTTGAAATTCTAGGTTCTTTTCTATATGACAAAAACAAGGATGAGTGGAAGAGTGCGTTGGCCAAGTTAAAATGCATCCCAAATGCTAAAGTCACCGAAAGTCTCAAAATAAGCTATGATGGACTTGAACCTGACCAACAAAAATTATTCTTAGATATCGCATGTTTTTTTAGGAGATGGCAGATAGACCATGCAATGATGGTGCTTGATGCTTGTAGTTTTTACCCTCGTATAGGGGTGAAGGTGTTGATTCAAAAGTCTCTCATAAAAGTTTCAGATGATGTATACGGCCATAAAATAGTTGATATGCATGACTTGGTAGAAGAAATGGCTCACTACATTGTTAGAGGGGCACACCCTAATAATCCTGAAAAGCATAGCAGAATTTGGAAGAGGGAAGATATAGCATACCTCTGTGATATGGGGGCAGATGCAGTGCCAATGGTTAAATTAACTTTGCAATAAAATATTTCATATATATCTGTATCAAATGACACTTGTGTATAACGTTACTGACACAATTTGGTTCCCTTGATTAATTAACACAGGAAACTGAAGCATTAGTTTTCGGTTGTTATTGGGATGATCCGGGTCTACCTAATGCTGTAGGTCTATCTGATGTTGTTGCAAAGATGAAGAAACTTCGGTGGATTCGTTTTGATAAGTATCCGACATCTTCATTCCCATCAAATTTTCAGCCAACAGGGCTTGGTTGTCTAGAGTTGAGATGGAGCAAACAAAAAGAACTCTGGCATGGGTATAAGGTAGATAAATATTGTTGTTTCACAAATCGTTGCAATAAAACTGTGAAATGAATTATAAAATGAACATAGGTATTTGACACATTTATAAGTATAGGTGTAATTAAATATTTCATTAAGAAAAATACATATCATACTTTCTCTATAAATTAGAGGCCGATTAGCTTAATTTAGATTGAATGCTTTAAAGAAACTTTTGATGATATTGCAAGAAATAAATAAATTAACAAAGTGTCTGAAATGTAACATTCCGAAGGTAGATTTTTGGGCAAAGATTGATGAAAATTATTGACGGTATGATGTAAAAATGATACGATGTTTTAAGCAATTGGAATTTACTATGCATGTTAAAGAGGCTGTTATTATAAGATATTAAGATGGTAAAATTTGGGTATACATCAAGAGCACCTGCCCAATGATCAATGGGCAAGAAGTATGCCAATGTGAAAGGAAATTGTTGTATACTTGCCGATTTATTTGACTTTTCCTACTTTTCTTGAAACAGAGTCTACCAAAGTTGAAAACTCTTGATCTTGATGGCTCTTCTAACCTAATCAAGACACCAGATTTTGAAGGCCTTCCATGTCTTGAAAGATTGATTTTAATGAGTTGTGAGAGTTTAGAAGAGATTCATCCATCAATTGGATATCACAAAAGGCTTGTTTACGTGGACATGACGGAGTGTACAGCACTTAAAAGCTTTCCACCCATCAGCCAAGAGAGCTTGGTTGTCTAGAGTTGGAATGGAGCAAACAAAAAGAACTCTGGCATGGGTATAAGGTAGATAAATATTGTTGTTTCACAAATCATTGCAATAAAACTGTGAAATGAATTATAAAATGAACATAGGTATTTGACACATTTATAAGTATAGGTGTAATTAAATATTTCATTAAGAAAAATGCATATCATACTTCTCTCTAAATTAGAGGTTGATTAGCTTAATTTAGATTGAATGCTTTAAAGAAACTTTTGATGATATTGCCAGAAATAAATAAATTAACAAAGTGTCTGAAATGTGATATTCTAAAGGTAGATTTTTGGGCAATGGTGTAAAACTGATATGATGTTTTAAGTAATTGGAATTTACTATGCATGCATGTTACAGAGCTTGTTATTATAAGATACTAAGATGGTAAAATTTCGGTATAAATCAAGAGCTACTGCCTAATGATGAATATATGGGCAAGAAGTATGCCAATGCTTTAAGGAAATTGTTGTATACTTAATTATTTATTTGACTTTTCCTACTTTTCTTGAAACAGAGTCTACCAAATTTAAAAACTCTTCATGTCACTCAATCTTGTTTAATCAAGACACCAGATTTTGAAGGCCTTCCATGTCTTGAAAGATTGGATTTAGCATTTTGTGAGAGTTTAGAAGAGATTCATCCATCAATTGGATATCACAAAAGGCTTGTTTTCGTGAAGTTGACCTGCTGTTCAAGACTTAAAAGGTTTCCACCCATCATACACATGAAAAAATTGGAGACTCTTAATCTCTGTGAGTGTCGTCAACTTCAACAGTTTCCGGATATCCAGTCGAACATGGATAGCTTGGTAACCCTTAATATTACTGATACTCGTTTGAAAATAATCCCATCGTCATTTGGACGATTTTGTACCAACCTTGTTTCCTTATATTCAAGTCGTTGTTACAAACCGAAATGGATAGACGGAAGCTTGCATCTCTTAAGAAGTTTGAAAGACCTGAATCTTTGCCATTGCGATTTAGGAGATGGAGACATCCCATCTGATATTTGTGAGTTATTAAACCTACAAATACTAGACCTACGTGAAAACTATTTTTCAAGATTACCTTCCGGCATCTCACGACTCCCGTGTCTCAAGTATCTCGATCTGTCATGGTGTTATAATCTTTTAGAATTGCCGGACCTCCCATCAAGCATAGCTATTCTCAAAGCAGATGATTGTCCCTCACTTGAAATTGTAAGAGATTTATCAGACTATAAATGCTTGTGGAAAGTCTCACTTCCGGAGAGAACCAATAAGAGGGTACTACTTTCTATGCTTGAGGTATAACTCTTTATCTTGTTTTGAAATTTCAATTATTTTAACTTAGAATATAATAAATATTCACCATAATTGGAATGAAAACGTGGCAGGGAAATGTAGCTAAAGATCGCTTTATGAGTGTCGTAAGTCCCAATGTTGAACCATCAAGCATTTTTACGACATTTGTTGCATTGCAACTTCCACACAAATGGTACAGTGAATTTAGTGGATTTTTATTATCATTACGTGCTCCTGATGCCCCTCAAAATACGCATAGCGTAGTTGGCCGTTACCTACAGTATAGCATAGTTATTAAGCAGGAGATGGAGATGTCCACGGATCACTCTGAGAAGATTGATATAGATTGTAGGAAACCATTCTATGAAAGGGTGGGTTATGTACCCTTTAGTTCATTGAGGCACATCCCATGGTTCAATCCTACATACACTAAAAATATTTCATTTCACATAGCAGATGATGAAATATGTGATCTTAATGTAGAACTTGTTCGTAGTAAAAGTAAAATAGGCGATTTAAACGAACACCGAATCGATTACTCAGAGTGTTGGGATGAAGAATATAGAGATGAAAAGACATTTGAGATCACATATGATTCAGAGTCCACTGAAATTCAGATTTCATGGCATCATTAATCGTTGACCCCGACATTAATGTTGCAGGTGAACTCCAAGATTTTGTTTCTAGCATCATCAACAACTATTACTCGGCCTCAGTTTCAACACAATTAGGCCCATATTTTGTTACCATTTCCAGTTTGCTTTTGCTTCTCCAACATTATTTCAGTCTAAAAGAAGTTGTAATAATTTTTTCTTTATTATCTCTTAAGACTTCACATTCTATACTTTGCACATTACCATGTTTCATATTGTTTTTGTTGGTTGTTTATCCCCTTTGTGCTAATATCGTATGTGTAAGCAACAAAGGTATGTTATTTATGGAGGAGGATACAAGACATGTCAAAATGAGTTACTAGTTGAAACAACATGTTTATACAAGCCAAAATGGGGTTGGTTCTCCGCACACTTTTTTTTGTATTTTTCTATGTTCTTTTTTTTTTTTTCAATTTTAGTGTATTGACTATCATACAAAAACATTATTGTTAGAATAAGATTGAATCACTGATAAGAAAATACAAATCAATCGACTAGTCGGTGATAAAAGGGGCTCGTGATACCGAACATGTATCCGACACCTACCAGCCGTCGATATTCTCCAGCTTAGCTAGCTTCTTGCTAGCCCGATCCTGGTGGAATGAATGCAGCATCATCCGTGATCCTGCTTGAACCAAAAGATATTGAAACCGGTCTCGGATTCAAATTAGTTCTTCTCTTAATAGCAGCCATGAAATCTTAGAAAATTCTTCAAATCATTGAATTTTCCATACCGTGATGTAACAAAAACAAACCGTTAGCTAAATGGGTTAGCATATCCGAATCAAAGTTTTGTCAATTAGAAAGAAACCTTTCCGGGTTCTTGGGTTGGGGATTGTGACTTGCGAGTCAGTACTCGCGCATGATCCAGTCGGTTCGTGACCCATGTGGGGGGTTTCCTTTGCAAAACACGAGTGTTTTCTTCATTCCCCCAACTCGATTGTTTTCAAAACTAACAATTTTCTTATCTAATCTGGTTGCTTTCCGATACCCCCATAAAGAAGCCCGATTCGTTCAGTTCTCATTCTGGTATTTGATTTCTTTTGTGCTAAAAGAAAATCGCAGTCACCCAACGGCGAACACATAGAACCAAAAGCTTACTATAATGAATCAATTAAAGCTTTGTTTGTATGAAAAAATGCTGAATATTTGATCTAGCATACCCTTTGACTCCGGAGATTCCATTTTTTTTTTCTCTTTTGTGTTAAAGTTCATATGATAATCATATGTATAGTTATAGTTTAATAAGTTACATGTGACAAGTTGGTGATAAAGAGTGCTCCTGATACCCGAAAAATATCCAGGCCCTACCACCCATTGATATTTTCTTAGGTTACTTTTTTCTCTAAATAATCAATACCTAAAAATATCCGGAACCGAGACGGTTATTGCAATAAGCCAATAACCAATTCCAGCCATTAAAACGAGAAACCAGAACCGGTTCAATAACCGAAACCAGTTATTAAAAATAACCATTTGTGTACCTCTCTCTACCTATATATATATATATATATATATATATATATATATATATATATATATATATATATATATAGGTAGAGGATCCTGTAAAAAGTGCTCAAAGTGTGAGAAGTGTATTATAACACTATATATAGTACTATATAACACCATATAAACACCGTATAACAATATGTAACACCATATAATACCATATAACACTATGTAACACTATATATCATTATATAACAAATATAACACTATAGGTTGTATGATAGCATGTCTATGATAGATGTATAGTGTTATATTTGTTACTAGTATTAAGCCCCTGCGTTGCAGCGGTTGTTGTAAAATTGTGTCAAGTGGTACCAATGCTATACCAATGTCAGCGACCACCAATACCGGAAAAGCTCGTAAAAACAAATTAAATAAAAACGAAAAAAAATAACGCCGAGCGAAAAGCAGACATGAAATTTTTGAATCACGAACGCTCGTTGCAGAGAAATTAAACCGAAACGTAAAACATAGAAAAAAAATAACTAAGTCAATCCAGGACCCGCGCGTTGGTCGAACTTGTTAAACGGAGAAAAATAGATGTGCTGCGACGGCCAGTCAAACGTGGAAAAATATACGAAAAAAATGTTGAACCCCACACGCACGTTGCGGTGCATTAACTCATAAAATTTAGAACGAAACGAAAAACTTGGAAAAGATGATAAGTATGGTGGACCAAATTTGAAAATAAAAAAGAGTTGTGATTAAATTGCAAAAGATGAAAAACTTTGGGTTAAAAGTAAAAAAAAAGGGTCTAAATTGCAAAATTAAAGTTATTATTAATTTTAGATAAAGATAAGGATAAAAATAAATGATATCTATATATTAGTTATTAATATTAATATTAATTTTAAAAGAAATTTATTAAAAAATATAAATAAAATTAATGAGATTGAAGGAGAGAATGACATGTGGCATTATTTGGAGTCTTTTATTATAAGTTAGATATAATGATATATAGTGTTACATAGTGTTATATGGTATTATATGGTGTTACATATTGTTATACAGTGTTTATATGGTGTTATATAGTATTATATATAGTGTTATAATACACTTCTCACACTTTGAGCACTTTTTACACTATCCTTACCCTATATATATATATAGGGAGAAGATCATTGGTTAGGTTTTTTTTTTTTTGGGGGGGGGGGGGGGGGGGGGGGTTTAGGTTTTTTTAGCTATTTTAGGTTGTGTTCACATTGGTTCTCACGGTTCTCGCAATAAATGGAGTTCTCGCATGAGCCCCTCCCTATATATATATATAAACCTTGACCATGAGTAAATATTTCATAGTAGCCTCATTAGACCGTACATCTTTCTTCGTATATCCAGATAATAGGTAGGAGCATAAACTGAAACATTCTGGAGCTACAAAGATAGTTATTAAATCGTTAGCACCGCATAAAAACATTCCTCCTATAGTAGCTGTTAATATGAATAAGAGAAACTCTGTTATAGCCATTTCTGTACATTCAATGTACTCTACGGATAGAGGAATACATAGAGTTGAACATAGTAAAATAAGAAATTGAAAGATTTCGTTGAAATTTTTCGTTTGGAAATTTCCCGAAAAGCTAATCATAGGTTCCTCTCTCCATCGGAACAATAGGGCCGCTATGCATATATATATATATATATATATATATATATATATATATATATATATGTTTTATAAACCTTGACTATCAGTTTTTTCCCTAAAAGTTCTATGGATATATAGAGCCTCAAATCAAGCCCAAGAAACAATCCAATAACGTGGACTTACAGCCCACTTAGAATACATTCAAGGCCCAATAATCGTTTAGCATCATCCTTTCTTCCTTTTCACAGCTTTTAATTCGGTCCATACTTGTTTCATTTAATATGCGATAAGCAGCTAGTTCATGATATTCGATTTTTCATATCTTCATATACCGCACTTTCTTTTCTCCCGTTCAAGATAAGCAGCTAGTTCATGATATTCGATTTTTCATATCTTCATATACCACACTTTCTTTCTCCCGTTCAAGTGTCCTCTTCAACAAAGTCTTGTAGTTTCATGCAAACCAGATGTATGATGAAATGCCTCAATGAACAATCTCACTTATTATGCTCCTATTCGACTTTAGTTTGTCTTCAACCCTTGTTTTTAATAGGTGGTATATGTAGCTATTGTGATTATATTTTCGTGTTTTGTTATGTCTAATCGATTCATATTCAAATTCATTTCTATGTTAACGTTATATGCTTAGTGAATTAAGAACTGAAAAGGTTGATTGTGACAATCCGTACTTTCGACCCGGGTTAATTATGGAAAGTTATCTGTGGAAATATGGGGTATTATTAGTTAACAAATGATACCAACCTATAACGAGCGAGACATTATTTACTTGACAATCACGAAGACACCCCATCATAAATTCAATACACATATTTTTTATACAAGTGTGTGTGTATATATATATGAGCTATATATATATTCGTTTTGATTTAAATTAGCAATATGATGTAACCGACATATTGTTAGATGGTCTAGTCGAACGATTCATTTTAACGCGAGATATAAGACAAGAACCGGGTTCGTATATGCGTTATGCACCGCACCCACCCAACTCCCCTATACCAAACCCTAACTATTTAAACAAGTTATCACCTTCACCTCCTCATTTTCCAACTCTTTCAAAACCCTAGCCCCCAAGTGCATCTCCATCCTACCTCACAAATAAAGACACACCCACACATCTACATATCTAGAGAGAGTGAGGGCAGAGAGAGAGAGAGATCACCAAGGGAGAGAGACGAGACGGAAACATGTGGTCTCCGGCCACCTATGACAGCCGAGTTTGGCAGTGCGTGGAGCCGCTCAACGCCGTCCGACGGTAGTGCTGCATGGATGACGGGTGACGACAATGTCGTATGGTGATGGGAGGCGGTGCGATGGTGATTAGTGGCGTGGTAGTGGACCACGACAACGCAGGGTCCAAGACAGCGGCGGCGGGCCACCTTTCCAGCGACAAATGACATCAGTGGATTCAGCTGCAACTTCGTGTTCGTTCGTTAAGGAAATTAACATGTTCGTGAACTGTTTACGAACGCATACCAAACATAAGTTGTTCGCGAACACTGGTCTCGAACACAGACAAACACAAAGGACTAAAAACAAACGTAAACGGACATTTAACTTGAAAAAAAAAAAAATTAAAACACTGTTAACCTTGAACATTGGAAATGAGTAGTTAAATACAACCGTCAAATTACAAATCAAAAGTCTATTACAAACACCGAAAGATGAATCAAATTTAATTAACTTAAATATAATTATTCAAAGTTTAATTAACTTAGATATAATTATCCCAATAAAATGTCTTAGAGTGTCCAAATTTTAGCTAACTTAGAAAAAAATAGGGTTTCAAGTTTTCAATATATTTAGATAAAATGTTTATTATTTATTATTTTTTTAGTATAATAAAACGAGCACGAACGAACGTAATCGAACATATTACCGACCGTTCACGAATGCAGCTGAACGAACGGGACCTGTGTTCGTGTTCGTTCGCTAAGCTAACCGAACAAAAAAATTTTGTTCGTGTTCGTTCGTTAAACTAATCGAACGAACATAAACGAACTTTCCGCCGAACAGTTTACAAAGTGTTCGCTGAACCTTCGGTTCGTTTACGGCTCTAGATGAACATGCTTCGTGTCAAATGAGATTGTTTTTTTTTTTCTTTTTCTACGGTGGTTACTCACAGAGAGGTGTACTTTTATTGTTATGACTTAAAATACATATTTTAAAACAAACAAATTAACATCTTTAAGTTTAACTTGACGAACCGAACAAACAGGGCCGATCCTGAGAATTCATGTACCCTGTTCGAGCTTGAAAAAATGTGCGTTTAGACCTTAACGAAATTGGGTATTGGGCTCACTAATGGTCTAAACCTAATGCCAATGGGCTAATAACTAATCTAAACGATAAAAATAGTCTTGTAAATGGGCCTATGTTGGTGTTTGCATGGGTATACCCTATTAATTAATTTATTTTTACATATACATATGGGAGTTTTTAAAAAAATAACATGCCCTTCGAAGTATCGTGCCTTGGCCGGTGGTCCTCCCCGCCCGCCTTCAAGGCCGGCAATGCAGACAAATATCAACTGAGATTTCACCGCGAAGCGCGGGATAATTATAGTAGTTGGTTTTTTAAATGTTACCCCTTGTTTACACACCATCGTCACAGTAGTTGCAGAAATTGAATATGAAGGGGTAGGTGTACCAAGTCGACTATAGGCATATGGCCCTTAAAAAATGGTTTTAAATGGTACCCCTTGTCGTCACAATACTTCCAGAAGTTGAATATGAAGGGGTAGGTGTACCAAGTAGAAATTGAATACTTAACACACTATCGTCACAATACTTGCAGAAATTTGTTTTAAGGCAGCCCAAGTAGATAGATAGATGAACCAGAACAACAAGAAGACCATCAGAGCACTCGTCAACGATGGCTGTTGAATTGGTGGAGACACTCAAAGAAGCCTACACCGGGCTCTCTCCAAATACTATCTTCACTGTACTCGCCGCCGGTATCGCCGTCTACTACATGGTTTCCGTTTTCTTCAGAGGATCCTACCACCACCATCAACAACACAGTCCAACGTCTTCCGAAGAAGAAGCGCAAATCAGGTGTCCTATTAAGTGTTTGATTTATCTATGCCTTTTTGAAAAATATAGGGCATGTTTGGGTAAGCTTTTTGAAACAACTTATTGACTTATTGGCTTTTTGAAAAGTCATAAGCTCTAAAATGATGTTTGGCAAAGAGGGTGTATGTGAGGGGAAAAAGACAATAAGTCAATAAGTCACAAAATCCTGACTTTTCCAAGAAGCCAATAAGTCAATAAGTTATTTCTAAAAGCTTACCCAAACATGCCCATAGTATTCATGTTTCACTTTTGGGGAAAATGTAAAATTTAGTGTGAGATGATTTGGATACTAACTTCTTATCATTAGGGTTTTAAACATAATTTTGGTGTCTTATATTGTTCTTGGTAAAGTCAAAACATGATAATATAAGTTAAGGTTTTCAGTTGATACTTGATCTGTTGGTTTTATTCTCTGTGAAATTAAAAGATGCCCAACCACCGTACTTGTTGTTAATGGCGAATAGCGACAAACAGCGCTAAGGTACTTACATCTTACGTAGAGAATAGCGATAAATAGCGGGCATTATTTTATAAATAGCGATACACTAGAGAAAAAATTATATGTATATTATATCAAAATACCCTGGTGTATACACTATTTTACATGTATATGTAACAAAAACTTAAAATCCAGCTATTTTATAGCTATATTCAATTGATATTTATAAAAATTATATGTATATTATATCCAATACCCTGGTATAAAATAAATAGTTGCTATTATCGCTATCTATCGCTACAAGCCTAATAGCGAGCCTAGACGTATACGCTATGTAACGTGCTATAGCGATCTCGCTATTGACAACCAACCACTGAATCTATATGTAATCAATGTTGCTTCAAAACCGATCAATGACGCATCTCAACTACCTAATACCACATCTCTGTTTTTTGATCTATGTTCCACTGTTTTCTTTCGTACTAATTCCAAACAAATTCGATTTACAGATCAAGTGCATCTTCTACGTCCTCTTCTTACATAAGTCCTGCCTCTAGTTCTCAATCATGGAATCATGATGTATTTCTGAGCTTTAGGGGAGAAGACACACGTAAGGGCTTTGTGGATCATCTCTACAAGGCTCTAGTACAACAAGGAATCCAGACGTACAAGAATGACGAAACACTTGCCCGGGGTGAGCGAATCGGTCCAGCCCTCTTAAAGGCTATCCAAGAATCACGGATCGCCGTTATTGTATTCTCTGCAAACTATGCGGATTCATCTTGGTGCTTGGACGAGCTTGCACATATTATAGAGTGCATGGACACGAGAGGGCAAATCGTTGAGCCCATATTTTATCACGTTGATCCCTCAGATGTGAGAAAACAAAAGGGGAAATATGAAGAAGCAATTGCAAAACATAAGAGGCAAAATAAGCACAAAGTTGATTCATGGAGACAAGCTCTGGAAAAGGCAGGCAACCTATCTGTATGGGTCATCAATGACATTGTAAACAGGTTATTTTATTTATTTGTTTTTTTAAAACATTTTAATGGTTAAGATATTTGTGTTTAAACGTATTGTTTTTATCGGGTCAATTAAGTTGAGAGTAGCCGTGCTCACTAAAACAACTACTTACTATCATTTATATATTTATTATTTTGCAACAACTTGACGCATTGCAGCTTGTACTCTGGGCTTATAATGTTGGATACTGGCTTCTGACAAAACCACTGGCTGGTTTAATGCTGAGTCATCTATGTATTTATATGTGTAACATAAAGGAAGAGAGAGGTGGATCTATTTCAAGTCAGGAGAGATAAATGAACAGATTAGAGAGTCAAACAAATCAAAACCCCCAAACCAAACCATTGAAGCCTAGATTCGATTGTTGCCAAGGAACAAAGATGCAGTGGGAAGATGCAGTGGGAAGCCGACAAGAAAGGAGTGAAAGCCGCCGGAGCTGAGCTTCTGCCCGACGGCCGACGAGGTCTTCGCATTCATGGCAGGGAGATCGAATCGTAGCCTTTCTGCTCAAAGAAGAAGCTTCCCTAAATCTCACCGGAGCTCGGCGGAGCTTTACCAGACCTTGGTCGGCTCCATCAAGATGGTGGTTGTTAGTGGCGGATCTGTTGTGGTGCTGCATGCTGCCATCTCCGGTCTCAAAATTTCTATATCTCGACTTCCTCCTCAAAGATTTTTAGCCTTTCTGAAATCATGGCTTCTAACTACCTCTTTTTTTAATAGCCTCTTGCTACCTCTCTTGATCTGGTGTTTGTGCGTGAGTGTTTTAGAGAGGGAGAAAGGTCCTAAACCAATAAACCATTTTAGTTTATTTATTGTGCTTAGAGGGGGGAGTGAGTAATTTGTGTTTTGTGCTTCATTTGATGTTAAAACCCTTTTTCCCTTTAAAATATTAAATCTATACAAGTATATTTGATGTTAAGACATTTTTACCTTCGAAATATTAAATCTATACTAATGCTATTAGATGGATTTAACTAAAAAAGGTGATTAATGGATAGATTTATGTGGATGTGACAAGTAAATGTATGGTGTGTATTAGGGTGCACGGGGCGTTCTTCGGGGAGTGGTTCGGTGAGCCTAGTCACCGATCGGGAACGCCGCCGCCATCCAAGCGGGGACCCGAATCGGTGATAGGTTTCGGTGGAAAGTTACCGAAGAGAGGGAGGAGAGAGGGGAGGAGAGAGGGAGGAGATGGGCCAATCAAAATTTTTTTTTTTTTTTTTTTTTTTTAATAAAAAACCAATTCACCTAAGTGGGGAGTGCCGCCATCAATTTAGGGTGTTAGGGGAGTTTAAGAGGAGAGTTGACGTGGCACACGAGGATTGGTTATGCGTAAGAGGGGGGCACTCCCCTCTTAGGGGAGTGCCCCTTACACCCTTATGTAGGTTTTAATTTTTTTATGACTGTTAAAAAATTGTAAATATTACAGTGAACTAAATAATCATTTGGATATGAGATATCTAGGATCTAGGAAGTATTGTGAAAACACATTGCCTTTAAATCTTCGCATATGGAAGAATACAGTTAACATGTAGTAATTTGTGTGCAGAAACAAGATTAACCTAATGTTATGTTATTTCTATTTTCTTGCGTTCTCAATTTCACGGAATGTTACAAAACCTCTCATACACATGCAGTGGCGGATCTAGGATTCCGACCAAGCGGGAACGTTTTATAAATAAGCGGTAACGAAATCGAAAAAACGTCAAATTTTTCCAAAATTTACACTAAATACGTCAAAAATTTCCCGGCCAAGCGGTAGCGGAGGCTACCCCTTACATCAAGGTAGATCCGCCCCTGTACACATGCAAAATGCTAAATAGTGTTAACGGTGTGTATTCCATATGGACTTTGTAAATGTTGCTGAAACGCCTCACCCGTCCCAACGCGCACCCGGACAATGTAAATGTAAATGTTGCAGAAACGCTTCACCCGGACTTTATAAATGTAAATGTTGCATAAACGCCTCACCCGCCGCAACGCGCGGGGTAGTTTTTAACATTTGTATATAGATTTAAAACGTTATTAAATTATAAGCTTTAAAAGAAAGTGTTTAATCCATGGTGTCAAGTGCCAACCCACCCAAACCGTTGTAAAAAAAACCCTGAGATGTACAATTTTCGAAGGATACAATTGAAACTTTAATGATAAAAGACGCAATTTTCACAAAATTGCTAGTCAAATACAACCATTCTTTTACAAAAAAAAAAAAAAAAAAGAAAAGAAAAAAAAACATATTGTCAAATACCATAAGGTAGTGTTTGGTATGCAGGAATGGGAGGTGGAATGGAATGAACTATTACGAGGGAATGAAAAAAAGTGTGTTTGGTTGGTCAACGTAATGGAATCACCCATTACATAAGTCATTCCATTCCCTCAAATTCATTCCATCCACTCCCCCTGTTTTTTTTCCATTCCATTCCCTCTCTCAGCCTACGTCACAAACACCGCCCATCACATCGACTATCTACCACCACCTGCCGTCGTCACCACCCACCACCAACTTCCGCCAACCACCACCGTCCTCAGCCGCCCGTCGCCATCGACTACCACCGCTGCCACCCGCCATCGCAAACCACCGCCACCCCGACCACTACCGCCACCTTCTGTCGACCACCACCACCATCCTCCGCTGCCACCAACCGCTACCGTCACCACCACCACCCATCGGCGTCGCCGCCCCCACCACCCGTCGCCACCACCATCGACCACCATCGCCGCCACCCGCCACCACCGACCACCGCCACCCCGACCACTACCGCCACCCTCCGCCGGCCACCACCACCACCCTCCGCGGCCACCTCCTGCTATCGTCGACCACCACCACCCACCGTCGTCGTCGCCACCACCATCGATCACCATCGCCGCCACACGCAACCACCGAACACCGCCACCCTCCGTCGACCACCACCACCATCCTCCGCGCCCACCACCCGCTACTGTCGACCACCACCACCTATCGTTGCCGCCACCACCATTGCTCCCACTTGCCACCGCAGACCACCGCCAACCCCGACCATCGCCCCCGCCACCGCTAACACCCGTCACCCACCGACCACCGCCACCGACCACCGCTACCACTGACCACTGCCACCCATCACTGCCACCGCCACTAGCCGCCACCGATCACCGCCACCACCCATCGCCGATTTAATTAATTCCTCTTTTCTTACCTACCAAACAACACAAGGTAATGATTTATTCATTTTCTGCATGGTAACCAAACAAGACTATGGAATGGAATGATCCATTTCATTCATTTGTCCATTCCATTACCTCGTCCATTCCATTCACTCATGTATTTCATTACGCCATACCAAACAGACCCTAAGGGTTACCTTTGGACAACTATTATAAAAACATGTAGTCAGAAACTGCTCTTGATAGTGGAGTTTTTTCCCATAATGGTGTTAAGTAAAAAACTATTTACCATTTTAGTGTTCCTTAAAAACTATTTACCAAAATAGTGTTTTATTTTTTATTTATTTACTTCTTCATTATCTCATTTATTAGATTAAAAATTAAAACAAAGGGCACATATCCATTTGTTTACTTTTTTTCCATTCTTCGTTTCATTTCAGTTGGCTCATTTATTTTGTTGATTTAACATACATTTTATTATCTTTCTATTCAGTTAATCGTATATTTTTATTTTATTTTGTTTAGTCGATGTATTGAAGCGTTTTTTTATCATTATTTTATTTATTACCAAATTATTTTATTTATTGCCAACTTTATTTTTTACTAACGACTTTGCCTTGTGGAATTTGTAGACAACCTGATCATTATCAAGTAATATATTCATCTAAGCCTAGAAGAACGAATAATTATCACTAAGCGGGTCAATTTTTTTACATGTTTTCTTTTAATTTCTTTGACATTGAGATCCATAGTAACTTGACTTGTATTTGACATTTTTAATGTTTGATTAGCTTTGTTACAATTCTTAGGGGGTGTTTGGCCTGCTTTTTTTAACAAAGCTTATAGATTTTTAGCCTGTTTTTTTTACAAAATAAGCTTAACTTGATGTTTGGTTTAGCTTTTTAAGCTTATTTGAAGAAACTTATTTGTGTAAGAGCAAATGATAGAAAATAAGCTATAAGCTAATCCAAACACTTAAAAAGAGCTTATCAAATGATAGAAAATAAGCTATAAGCTACTTTAAAATATAATTAGTAGAGGAAACTTCCGTTTTGCTTCCTGTGGTTTGGTCACTTTAACGGTTTTGCTCCAAACCTTTATAAATAGCCATTTTGCTCCCTGATGTTTCGGTTTTTTTGCCAGTTTGCTCCCCACCTCTAACTCCATCCAAATTGTTTGTGTTTCCATTTTGCTCCTCGCAGGGAGCAAACTGGCAACAAAACCAAAACATCAGGGAGTAAAATGGCTACTTTTAAAGGTTTGGGGCAAAACCGTTAAAGTGACCAAACCACAGGGAGCAAAACGAAAGTTTACTCTAATTAGTATAAGCCAAAAAATAAAAGCTAGGCCAAACACCCCTTATTTCATTGTTTGATTAACATGGGTTGATTGAAGAAAGTGAAATATAGTGAGCCAACTGAAAAGTGTAAAACACTACAATGCGTTGACTGAAAAATAAAATAAAAATACAAATATATGAATAATTACAAAAAATAAAAAATATATATACATATATTAAAAGAACAAAATAAACGAGCCATCTGAACGTGAGGAGTGAGTGTGCCCTTTGCTTTAATTTTTAATCTAATACATGAGACAATAAAGAAGTAAATAAAAAACAAATGAAAACACTATTTTAGTAAATAGTTTTCAAGTAACACCAAAATAGTAAATAGTTTTTTCCTCAACACCATGATGGGAAAAAAGTCCTTGATAGTGTATATATTTGGACTAGGTTTTTACCCGGGATTGCTTCCCGGGCTCGGGAAAGTTATTTAGATTAATTAATTACAATTTGTTATTAATACGACCACATTACATCAACCATCTTATTCTATTCAACAACATTGTCTTAAAATCACGGAATTAGATCTATTCAACAACAGGACCACATGAATAACATTATTTCCAATTTTACTTCAATGCACTTAAATGATGGGGTGATTTGGGATTGTGTAAAAATGTTTGTTCTTGTACTTTTTAACAAAATAAGATGTTGACCAAAATTCAAACAAATGTTGACCAAAAGTAAATCAGATCAGATGTTCAACATAAACACTGAATCTATAACAACAGACACTACAGACACTGATTATATTCAAACTACTGATACATAAACATTGATTCTTCATTCCACTGTTGTAATCTAAGCACTGATGTTGAGGATCAGTGCTATTTTCAAAGGGTGATCAGAGCTTGAATGACAATGCTTTGATCTTCAACAATGCTTGGATCCCATCAGTAGTTTGAGGTTCAATTTTTATGCTTCATCAGTGGTTGGATTCCAATGTATGTAGAAGCTTTGCTGAGCTGTCATCTTCAAGTGCCATTGTCTTGATAGCCTGTTTAAAATATACAGCTTCTTGCTCTTTCTCTTCTGCATCAGTCAACTTTTGCCTCTTTCTTTGGTTTAACATAATGACAGAGGTATCTGATGATGTGAACAGTGGTTCAGAATTGTGGAGCTGCTTCTTTGACATGTTAATAGTTTTGTTATCAGGCTTCTTTGGAAGGCTAGGATCTGTTTCTCTCTTTTTTCTAAGCCTTTCATAAGCTTCATCAGTGTACTGCCTTGTCCATTTTGCTATGGCCTTGGCAGTTGCAACCTTTGCATCAATCAACTCTTGTTTCTTTCTTTTATACTCCAAGGTAAGATCATCAATATCCTTTTTGTATTTACGCCAATTTGGTGCTGACCTTTTCATGCTTGGATCTCTTTTTACTCTTTCAATTCTATTGAGTTCTGCTTTGAGACCAACAAGTGGCCAATCTTGGAATTGCTCTTCCTTGGCAGGGTAGAACTTCTCACTCATGATCAATGCCAGAATGTCTTTTCTCACATCTTTTTGCAGGCCAGGTTCTGGTGGTAAATTTGACATTTCTTTACTCAAATCTCTAGCATAGTCTTCCATGAGCTTGACTTTGGTGAGTAAAAACTGATAATGACTTGAATACACATTGTCATTTTCTCCTTCGCATTCAACCCTAGCTATTATTTGAGCTTGTCTAGCTTTTAGTTTTAGATATTCATCCATGTTTTTTGGATTTCTAAAACCAACCAGAGAAGGGAATTTCCTTTTTGAAGGATCATCAACTGTGTAGAACTGCCTCATTTCATTCTTTACTGCATGGAATTCCAGTGGATAACTGGCAGCTGCTGGGGTACCATCTGCAGACTCATATCCTTGAAGAGCTATTGGATCTTTGATTGGATTGACCAATTTTGGAGGAATGAAAGATTCAGGTTTGGTGATTTTGTAAGGTACAGATGAAACAGGATCAGGTGCTGGTATATCATCATCATGCACTTGAATATTTTTTCTTCTAGTATACACATTTTCAGGAGGAGGTGTTTCTATTTGAGGTTTTGGAGCAAACGGAATTATGGCTTGGGAAGGATTGTTAAAAGTGGTAGGTAATTGACTAACAGTTGTCGAAACAACTGGTGTCTCAACCACTGTTGATGTATCAACAGTTGTCTTTTGCTTTAAGGCAGGTGGTGAGTTTTGTGATGATGGTTTTGTTTGGGGTGTTTGAGTAGTGATGGTGTGTGTTTGACTAACAGCTGTTGAAACAACTGGGGTTTCAACCACTGTTGCCATTACCACGGATGATGTGTCAACTGTTGTCTTCTGCCTTTTAGCAGGTGGTATTGGTGGTGGTGAAGGGATTTTTCGTAATGGAGATAAGACAGTGGATGTAGTGTGTGTTGAAGTGGTAGTGGTGAAAGTTTGGATAACAGATGTTGAAACCACTGAAGAAGCAACAACTGTTGATACAACAGGTGTTTTAACATCTGTTGGTTTCGAAGATTGATGTGTGGAGCTTTTGGAAGGTTTGGGAGTTTGTTTTGTGGATTTGGGAGGTGTGGTTTTGGGTTGTATGACTTTTCTAGTAGACTTTCTTATGGGCTGAGAATTTTCTTGATCCTTTGGCTCAGAAGTACCCTGTTCATTCATCTCCATAAAAACTCTCTTCTCCTGTTCAAACCTTCCTTTATCCTTTGCCTCCATATCCTTTTTCACCCTTGCTTTTGCATCAGCAATGGCATTTAAGGTTACATCAACCTTTTTGGAACCATCTGGCAAAGGGATGTGTGCAAGCATTGTTGAATTATCTGGTGCAATGTACAGACCATCTTCATATCCCTTTTTCTTCAACTGCCTCATTTTCTCCGCCTTTTTGGCATTATTTGGTGGTGGGCTGTCCACAAAGATGATAGAGGGAGGAGCAGTGCCAGTGGTGTTCATAAATTGAGCCTTCAGGGTTTTTATATCTGCCTGAGTGTCTTTGAACCTGGCTTCCATTATATTTCTGATATTTTGAAGCTGAATTTCATGTTTCTGATCAGCATTTGCTCTTTGTTGGTGAAGCAGAGGTTGAAATAATGCCCAAAGGTCAGTGGGAGCAGGTGGTGCCTGCTGTTTTTGTAACAACTGTTGCAGTATGGTTTTGATTTCTGCAATAGATGTATCCAGTTTGTTAAGCCTCTCCCTCAATTCTCGGTACATTAAACCATCATCCAATTTAATGGGATCATCTGATTTCCCACCAGAGGTGGTTGTAACAGTGGTTGACTGAGGGAGACTTTCCCAAAAGTCATCCCCTGTTGTCCCTTTTTCTTGGAACTGGGGACTTCTTTCCTCAGCAGAGGTTACCAATCTAAGCTCACCAGTGTATACAGGATACACACCAGTATTTAGAAAGGTTCCCATAGAAGAAATTGCCTTCAAGGAAGTCTGATTAATGAAACTACTGTCCAAGTGTAAACCAGTGGGTTCAACACTTGTAGTAGCTGCTTCACTTGAACTACTGACATGAAGTACTTGTACATCCTGCAGTGTAACCTCCTCAGGTGTTGTTGGTGGGTTAGCAATGATAGGGAGCTCAGACACAGTCACTTTCTGTGGCATGCTCTCAGTGATAGGGGGTTGAGAGTAACTGATTGCTATCTGATTTATATCAACTGCATCCAACAAAAGTTTTGTTTGTGGTGGAATTGTAACAGTGAGTACGGGAGTGGAAAGAGGATTTGCCCCGGGCAGTGGGCTGGGGATGATGGATTCAAGTGAGTCCAAAGCAACATAATTTGATGTCCCTATTCTTACAACCTATTCTTTTTGAAAAGAAACAGGAGGAGTTTGAGACTCAGGTTGAGATATTTCTACCATCTGCTGTGAGGAAGTAGCAGTAGTGGTTTCTGGTGACTTTTGTGTTTTCACCGGCAGTGGCTCTGGGATCTCATCTTCCAGAGTTGCCTTTGTTTTAGGTTTGAGGGGCTTTTGTGTTTTCTTTTGTCTTGGTCTTTTGGTGGATTTAGGTGTCGGTTTCACAGCAGTTGTTTTGCTGCTGTGATCACCTTGAGCAGTGGGCTCAGCAGCAGGTGCCTGAGGAGCAGTGGTAGCTGCTAAAGTCTGCTCAGGAGCCTGTGCTTGTGTTTTGGACACTTTTGATAGCCTTGTAAATGTTAACGGTGTTAGGCCATTTATTTGAAAAGGTTCACCCTGGATGAGTACATGAGCATCATCCTTTCCAAATTTCTTTTGAAAATAAAAGCTTAGGAACCTTGGAAATAGTAAAAATGATTTGCTATCAACATTTTTTACCAAGTCATTAAAGATCTCCTGTGAATAGTTAAAGTTTTCCCCATGCAAGATAGCATATGCCAGGTATTGGATCTTTAATGGATTTTAATTGAAAGCAGTGGTCTTATTAGAAACACACATTAAGAGGGTATGAAACAAAAACCTTGGGGCAGGGGGAAAACTGCCTGTTTGATACTCTATTTTAGGGAAAGAAGTCTTACCTTCAAGATCATTGAGTTCAAACACCTCAGAAATGGTTTGTGGTGTGATTTTAACATCAACACCCTTTATCGAGGAATTGATAGATATGGGTGTTTTATCTTGATATTCAAGTTTTGCATTTTTCCAAAATTCCCTCTGGGTTGCCAAGTAAATCAGAGCATCAGAAGTCAACAAAGTTTTGTATTTTGAAGACGAAAGGGCATCTATGACGGAATTGAACGTTTCAGTGTTACTTGGTTTTGTCAAGAGACCCAAGTAGTTATGGGGAGCTTTGTATCGAATTTGTATGACCTTTTGACTGGATTTCCTTTTAACTGATGAAGACCGTGATTTTGCCATTTGAGGAAGAAGGACGATGAGGAATTTTGAGAGAAATGGAGGATAACTGCTTTGAAAAAGGAAAAATGAATTCGATTCGACAGTTAAAACCCTGATTGGGGGTTTTGATCAGGGTTTTATAGCAGGAAAAGTGAATGCTGACATGGCAGCGGTTACAAAAGATCTGACGGCTATGAACTGTCCACGAGCCAACCCCTGATGAGTAATGGAACACAATTGTTTTATGAAGACACTGATGGAATAATAACAGTGGTTGCAATGATTACACTGAAAAACAGTGGGAGACTTTAAGTTATCAGTGGATAGCCTTAAAACATTTTAATGCTTATAATTCATAAAAAAAATTCATTTTAACTATTTTTAAGATTAATGTTGAGATTTTTTAAATAAAGTATTACATATAATCAGTTAGCATGCCGGGGTGATGTGATAAATACCGTTACATATAAACAACCCTATGATATGAAATTTAACAATCTAACAGAGTATAAAATACTGATGTTGAATCCACTATAGATGCTGAAGCACTGCTGCTACTGAGCAATGTTTTTCCTTTCATTGATCAGGCTTTAGGAACATAAGTGCTTGTCTTTAACATGGCTTTGTCTTCAACAGTGGATAGGCCTCATCAATCTTTAAGAACATCAGTATTTATAAGGAGCAGTGGTTAATTATAACAGTCCTTAGCATGATCAGCTGTTATAACGACTCAAAAACCTCTTTGAGAGGAAGCATTGAAAGTATTAAACCTCTGTTGTCTTATCAAACAGATGTTCAGACACAATTCAACATCAACATAATTTAAATCGTACTCAAACACTAAATAATAAATAAAAATAGAATACAACATAGAAACACTGGTACATAAATACTAAAGTTGAATCCACTATAGATGCTGAAGCACTGCTGTTACTGAGCAGTGGTTTTCCTTTCGTTGATCAGGCTTTAGGTACATAAGTGCTTGTCTTTAACATGGCTTTGTCTTCAACAGTGGATAGGCCTCATCAGCCTTTAAGAACATCAGTATTTATAAGGAGCAGTGGTTAATTATAACAGTCCTTAGCATGATCAGCTGTTATAACCACAACATAACCCTTTGAGAGGAAGCATTGAAACTATTAAATCTCTGTTGTCTTATCAAACAGATGTTCAGACACAATTCAACATCAACATAATTTAAATCGTACTCAAACACTAAATAATAAATAAAAATATAACACGACATAGAAACACTGGTACATCAATACTAAAGTTGAATCCACTATAGATGCTGAAGCACTGCTGCTACTGAGCAGTGGTTTTCCTTTGGTTGATCAGGCTTTAGCTACATAAGTGCTTGTCTTTA
Source organism: Helianthus tuberosus (assembly GCA_030545235.1). NCBI lineage: Eukaryota > Viridiplantae > Streptophyta > Magnoliopsida > Asterales > Asteraceae > Helianthus > Helianthus tuberosus. The sequence goes on from CM060394.1 coordinate 6,463,809, forward strand.
ACATGGCTTTGTCTTCAACAGTGGATAGGCCTCATCAACCATTAAGAACATCAGTCTTTATAAAGAGCATTTGTTAACTATAACAGTCCTTAGCATGATCAGCTGTTATAACCGCAACATAACCCTTTGAGAAGAAGCATTGACACTATTAAACCTCTGTTGTCTTACCAAACAGATGTTCAGACACAATTCAACATCAACATAATTTAAATCTTACTAAAACAGTAAATAATAAAAAAAAATACAACATAGATTCATAAAATAAAATTTATTAATTTATTCATGACCTTAAAACTAAAAGTCCAATAATTACATGACATACTAAACAGTATTAAAGTTCAAATCTAAGAATAACAGCAAGAATTAAGAAACTTTAGTTTCAACTCCATCCATTGCTGAACCTCTAGATGTATGTACTTCAGCATCGCCAAGAACTGCAAGTCTCTATCACCGCACTCTATATTACTGACAACACAAACAAGAAACAAACCTAAAATGCAAAGGTCTCTTCTCAACTGTTGTAGCACATCTAAGTTTTCAAGATATTGCAAGAATCTATCCATACTTTCTATAAAAGAAGAAATCCCAATGACAAACCTGACACAAGAAAACCTGACTTTCGATTTAACGAAAATCGAACAACGCAACTTTTCACGATGTTGCAACAATGATACTGCAAAATCCATATTGAAAGGTTGAGTTGTGATGGGAATCTTCATTGAAACGACGATGTCGGAACAATGATACTGGAACGATAACATGTTCAACAAACATTCGAACAAAGAAGTGTAATCGGAGATTAGCGCCTAAATCACGAGAAAGATGCATTTGAGAGAGAGATATACGCACACATATATGAGCGAGCGAGATTTGAATGTGATAGTAGATAATTATATCTTATTTATAGGATTAGAATATACGGTTTGAATTTTCAATTTTGAATGTGGGAACTGATAATTATTAAATTATCTTATTTATTGGGAACTGATGTTTTTACGTAATCCACAGTAGTATATATCCTTATCCTCTCTTTATTAAAATATTAAATATTTGAATTGTTATGCAAAGTAGGAAAAAAAAAAGAGAGAGAAGGTCAATTTTCATGATGACTTTTCTGTAGTTACTGATGATGATTTGAAAGCAACTGTCATTGTCATGATGACTTTTCTAATTTTTAAAAACATAATAACCGTGAGTTTGAAATTCACATTTTGCATGTTTTAAATGTCCAAAGCTCAAGAAATTAACATTAATTACTGATTTGATTTGCAACAAATAGTTATAAAGAAATTTTTTTATTTTTTAATTTAATTTTAAATTTTATGATCAAAACAATGTTGTTTGAAATCTTACCTCATTGGTATGTAAAGATGAGGTAAAATGGTAATTTTATTGTAATTCTACTTTTTATTTGATAATTTCAATCTACCACTAAACTAAAACAATCAATAACAAAAAAGTGAGCAATGGCCGTTTTTTAGGAAAACCACTGATGGTCAATATCAATAGATCTCAACAATAAAAAAAAGTGAGCAGTGGCTATTTTTCCTATCAGTGGATACCCCACAGTTTTTTAAACACTGATGTTTGGTCAGTCAATGGTCAACAGAAAGATGCATTCGAACAAAGAAGTGTAATCGGAGATTAGCGCCTATATCCTTATATACTCCTTTATTAAAATATTAAATATTAAATATTTGAATTTGAATTGTTATGCAAAGTAGGAAAAAAAAAAGAGAGAGAACGTCAATTGTCATTATGACTTTTCTGTAATTACTAATATTATCAGTAATTACTGATGATGATTTGAAAGCAACTGTCATTGTCATGATGACTTTTCTAATTTTTAAACCGTGAGTTTGAAATTCACATTTTGCATGTTTTAAATGTCCAAAGCTCAAGAAATTAGCATTAATTACTGATTTGATTTCCAACAAATAGTTATAAAGAATTTTTTAAATTGTATGATCAAAACAATGTTGGAGGAAATCTTACCTCATTGGTATGTAAAGATGAGGTAAAATGGTAATTTCATTGTAATTCTAGTTTTTATTTGATAATTTCAATCTATCACTAATTAACACCATCAATAACAAAAAAGTGAGCAGTGGCTGTTTTTTAGGAAAACCACTAATGGTCAATATCAATAGATGCCAACAATAAAAAAAGTGAGCAGTGGCTATTTTTCCTATCAGTGGATACCCAACAGTTTTTTAAACACTGATGTTTGGTCAGTCAATGGTCAACAGATTTTGAAGAAACATATGTTTCGCCTTAAACAGAAGTTTGCCCATAAACAGAAGTTTGACCATAAACAGGTGTTTGCACATAAAGAGATGTTGACCTTAAACAGATGTTTGGTTTAGAGCCAAACATCTGTTAAAGCCCAAACATCTGTTTAACCCTGAACAGATGTTTAAGTTAATAACATCTACTGTTCAACCTAACAGGGGTTTCCATTAACTATTGACCAAATTGCAAACAGATGTTAAAACCATTGTTTGTTATTGTACTTCTTTACAAAATTACATAGAATTCAAGAAAACGAAACAAACACTTAAAGAACTATAATTTAACACCTAATCTAATCGGGCAAAACAATCTATTATCTAAGAATTCACTGATTCTTACAACATGAAACAAACTCATAATGAAATACTAAAGTTACATAAGAACCACTGATAATTAAATACTAAATTTGAATCCGTTGTAGATGCTGAACCACTGCTGATACTAAACAGTCGTTTTCCTTTGATTAATCAAACTCTAGGTACATAAAGTGCAAACAGTCGTTTTCCTGAACAGATGTTTAAGTTAATAACATCTACTGTTCAACCTAACAGGGGTTTCCATTAACTATTGACCAAATTGCAAACAGATGTTAAAACCACTGTTTGTTATTGTACTTCTTTACAAAATTACATAGAATTCAAGAAAACGAAACAATCACTTAAAGAACTATAATTTAACACATAATCTAATCCGGCAAAGCAATCTATTATCTGAGAATTCACTGATTCTTACAACATGAAACAAACTCATAATGAAATACTAAAGTTACATAAGAACCACTGATAATTAAATACTAAATTTGAATCCGTTGTAGATGCTGAACCACTGCTGATACTAAACAGTCGTTTTCCTTTGATTAATCAAACTCTAGGTACATAAAGTGCTTGTCTTTAACAGGACCTTGTCTTCAACAGTGGATAGGCCTCATCAGTCTTTGTTCATAAAGAGCTCCTTTAAAACAAACTTTATGCTTCTTTTAATACAAAAAAGGTAGGAAACACCATTACTCTAGACTCTCTAGTAACATAAAATCTTATCTTACAACAATAGCAGATCCTTTCTTGCGTTTAGTAAGAACTACTGTGGGTTCTCCATCATCATCTTCTGCACAAGTCAATTATAATCATCCTCATCATTTAGACATAAGCAAAAATTATTTTAACTATAAATTTAATAATCTTTCTTTGTGTTTAATTAAACTTTATGCTTCTTTAAATACAAACCTATAATAACCCGCAGCAGATTGTATGAATTTCAAACAACTGTGATTAGACTGAAATATAAACCGAGAATTAGAGTATATCACTTCAAAATAAAAAACTCAAAATTGAAAATCAGAGTAGCAAAAAACACATACTTTAAACGATGTTGGAACAATAATACTGGAAACAACCGTGGAACAATCATCATCATCATTATATGAGAATACCCTTAATTTATGGAACCTGTAGAATGAAATGCTCCACTGTTGAGTTATTAACTTTCAACCTCACTTTCCCTAAATTTATCAATTCTAATTTTCAACAGGATGTAATACAATTATTACCTTAATTAAGATATCTTCAACTGCAAACAACAATAGCAAACAACATCAAACAATAATAGCAAACACCTGATGTTGAATCCACTGTAGATGCTGAACCACTGCTGTTACAAACAGATAATACCTCGAGAACTGGAAATGAAAGAGGATAGAGGGCAGCTTCCGGATATCCAAGCGAACATGGATAGCTTGGTAAACCTTTATTTGGATCATACTAATATAGAAATAATCCCAGCTTCAGTTGGACAATTTTATGCCAACCTTATTTCTTTTGATTTATGTGAGTGTAAGAACCTAAAGAGGATAGAGGGCAGCTTCCTTCTCTTAAAAAGTTTGAAAGATCTTCATCTCTATAAGTGTAGTAAACTTCAGTGTCAACATTTTCTTCAAGACAACCAAGTGAGCCTGAAGCTTCCTCAATTTCCTTGGTGTCTAATGAAGTTGAATCTTAGTTTCTGCAATTTAGGAGATGAAGACATCCCACCTAATATTTGGGAGTTATTACACCTACAAGTACTAGACCTAAGTAACAACCAATTTTCACGATTACATTCTGGCCTTTCACGATTCCCGTGTCTCAAGTTCCTCAACTTGTCACGATGCACTAAGCTTGTACATTTGCCGGAGCTCCCATTAAGCATAGCTATTCTTGATGCACTTGGTTGTGATTCACTTGAAAGTATAGTAGACTTACCAAATTACAAATGGTTGTGGAAAGTCTCTATTCAGAGATGGAAAAAGTTTTTAATTGGTGGTGACAAGGTAGTACGTTCTATGGTTCAGGTATAACTCTTATTTTGCTCTTGAATTGCAATCTTCGTTTGGCTAATAATAATAATATTAATTATAAGAATGGATATGTGACAGGGAAATGCAGTTGAAGATCGCTTTATGAGTATACAACTTTCAAATGCACCACTGTCAAATCCTTGTTCACATATGAATTTAATCACATTGCAGCTTCCACACAATTGGTATTGTGACTTTAGTGGATTTTTATTATGTGCTGATTTTGTCGGCGCCGGTTGGTGTACCATCGTTATGAAGCAGGAGATGTTGCCAAGGGATTCCCAAGTTGATCATGATTACTTGGAGGAGTTTGATAAAATGTCGGCATCTAATGAATACGCACACATGGGTTATGTGCCCTTTAGTTCATTGAGGCAGACCTCATGGTGGAATCCAACATATAGTAATCTTAAATTTCAGATTCAAGGGGCGGCTCATCTTAAAGTAGGACTTGTTCCTATGAAAAGTAAATCAGGTGAGTCTAGGGAAAGCGCAATCGATTGCTCAGAATGTTGGGAAGAAACGGGTCGACATAGAAAGACATTTGAGATCATAGATGACTCAAAGTCCTCTAGTATTCGGATTGTATGGTATCATAGCTTACCATGGTATAATACATTTCCTTCAACTTCTTCATCAATCAAGAATCCATGGTATTTAAAATGATAATATTTCCGGTTAGCCATGTAGATGTAATATGCCTTGAATGCATATGCATGCTTACTGCTTAGAGACAAATTTTATGGACAAAAGGCCACAGGGTCCGGGGTGCAAGTGTTGAAAGTAAAACTAAAGGGACCAGAAGTGTAAGTTCAAACAGCATGAAGATGTGTTTTGAGTCTTTGATCTATTTATTTGCTTGTAATCTCTGGTTTTATGAATCAATAAAGAAAAAGTCTTTGATTTCAATTGTGTTGTTTTGAGCTGAACGAAAGCAATAAAAGTTTTAGATACGTTGTAGTAAACATTCAAAGAAAACCAAAATGGGACAAAGTTTATTATAACATAAAAAAAGAGGTTCAGAACACTAACAAAACTCGAGAAAAGAAAAAAGTTGAGCCAATCAAAAATATTTTTTTTCATTCGGCTGTTACTTCAGCGAGGCAGCTCTTGTGGAGGCAGTACGGTTTCCGAGGGAACGTCGTAACCAAGTCTGGCCAACCCAGCGCGGGCCCAATTAAGACAACGTAAGTCTGGGCAGACTTGGCTAAGGCCGCCGATTAGGCGGTGTGACATTGGGTCACTCAAAAAGAAAGTCACCGTTCAAAAAAAAATATTTCTTTTACTTATTATCAAATATTGTTTGAAGGGTATAATGGTAAATGCATAAATAGGTATTTTACTAAGCTTTAGCATCCACGATTTTAGGATTTTACGGAATCTACCATGTCCAATGAGATTTTTCCTCTTTAACAAATTTGAATTTATAATTTCCAAATGCTATTCAAGATCAATTCAATTGAATATGTAATTTTCTAACCAGATTTTTCAAATAAATTCAGAATTTTGTGTAAATTCCTTTTTTTTGTGATTTTTTTTTTTTTTTTTTGAAATTCCAAAAAGTTTAGCCAAACAAATTACACCAAGATAGCCGGTAAGCGGGCAACAAGCTGCGCCGCTACCCCCTTTTGAATAGCGAAACCTAACCTAGTAAAAACGAAACCCCGACCTCTAGGAGATGAAATGTTGCTGTGAACAACCCGTTGGACCCGTTCAAGAAATCTGATGGCTTTTGGGGCTAGCGAGCCAAAGGTATCAAAGGCAAAAGGGATAAATGAATGTTGATTATCCTCGCAGGCTTTTGCATGTTTGTCCATTTTCTTCGCTGCTGCCCTTGCCATCGCCTGACCAGGGACAAAACCTGTATCCCGAAAGCCTACAAGGGGGGAAACCCCGGTAAGATCAACGCAAGCGTGTTTACCTGCATCCCACCCAAAAACTAAAACGTCCGCGGGGCGCAATGTGGATCTTCCTTCCCTCGGATCTGTCAAAAAGTTTACGGGGGCTTCTTTCTTCACCGAGATCCCCGCCCGTTTGAGGATGTCCCCCAAGACATCTCGCACCCAGTCGTGCCTATACTTAAAACCTGGCAGTTCCTTACAGTGCAGAGCATGCTCCCCAAATTGGTCTAAGCAAGCTTTCCGGCAAACCGGGCATTGCTCATCATCAGGGAACATAGGAATCATGAGCCGATATTTTAAGATAGCACGGTATTCAACGGCTGACATCTTTTGGCCTAAACCCTCGATGGGGATGACCGATAGAAAATCTTGGGCGTGGGGGCCCCGCAAGCATTCCAGGACGGCGTTCTGACGAGGGGTAGTACAGAAATCTGATCCAATATTCTGAGCGATACGACAAAACAGAGCACTCGCCAAAGTCTTCTGGGTCTTCGGTGGGGCGGTGTCCCTGTTGGCGAAACCGCCAATATCCAAATCCGGGAGGTGTCTATGCAACTCCCCCAGAGCCATGTCATAATCCCCATCCATTCCAACAACCCCACTCTCGCGCAAGATGTGATCTTGCAGCCCCCACGATTGAGCTCGCGATGAAACAAAACTGTAAATGGAGACATCCATGGCCGATAGAATCCCCAGCCCCCCCCCATCTTACAGGGCAGAGAAGCAACCCTGAAACACCCTAATACGTTTTAACCAAAAGTCGCAGCGGAAATACGAACTTTAAAAATTTTCTTTCATTATATTCATTCTAACATACTTAGAAATACATTAATTCACTCTTTTACATCAAATACATTAATGCTTTTTATAAATTTATAAAATTAACATACTTATATCAAATTAAGTGACCACATACACACCCACGTACAATCCATGTCTTGACTCGATCTTCAACCGCGTGCACTTCTTGATGAAACATCCATAAACCTGTACAGCCTGCACTCACCACATTCAATCACGTCATTAGCAACCGGCGACAAAATAAAAGGAACAATCTTTACACATGCATAATAAGGCGTCAACATATCATGCTTTCTCTTATACTAGCCCTTCATCCATCCATTCGATCACTCGCATCAGATTGCGGAGTCAACCTTCACTTCCATTGTTAACATACCTATACTTCACATTAATTCTCAATAGAAAAACGATTAGTATCATTAGCTTCCCTTCATATGAAAATGTCCTCGAATACACATAACTCATCTTATTCATTCAGCATATCATTAAATACTCACTCAAGCATGTATTCACTTTCTATTCGTATACGTACTTACAATTTACAGCCTACTTGTATAACTCCTTAATTCATCTTTATGCATAATTCATTATGTAAGTTCCCTTTCTTACCCAAACTTAATCGAATCTCTTTCTTAACCACTTCCGACCCATTTCCACTAAAACTTATCTTAGTAATAACATCGATTCATATCTTTTTATATTACATTCAATAATTACCATACATCATAAATACATTACCAAACAATAGGGTAAGTTCGGAGTTCACTTACCTCGTGCGTCCGAGTTCAAGCATAGCTTCCGTGTTTACCCTTGGCCCGTTGCCCTTCCATGCTTGTGTCCACGTTGACATGACTCCTATCCGTACATGTCATTACATTCACATTCTTGTTAGCATATATGATTGTACGTATAAATGATCATATCAAATTCATATCTCACGTATGACTTTCATTAGTCAATTCAAACAAGCATAAAGCATACTCAACATCAACCTAACATAATCTTCACATGAACTATATCTAAAATGCATTCCTCATGTTAGTTTACTATCAATTTCATCATTACCACATTCTATACATGTTTACCCATTAATTGCATACAATTTCACATACTATTGTCATTTAGACATTTCATCAAACACTTGGTGTGCGTACTACTTTCTAAGCATAATGTACAAGTATTTCATGTGTTTCTTCCTAATTATCACTTTCATTTATCAATACAAGTAAACATCATACAAATTCCATACCATAATCAATCTATATACAAATACACATCACATACTACACATATTCCTAATCAAGTCCATACCATTTCATGGATTAAACATAAACCCACTTAACTAAGTGTGGTAATTCATCCAAACACCTAAATTCTAGCAATTTACTCAGAGTCTTCGCTTAGGGTTTGTTCCTAAACTTGCATACATCACTAATTTGGCCATAACCTTCATGATTCATACATAATTCACCACTAGTGATGATTATCAAGATTTCTCAACTTCATTAAACATCAAAATTCGACATACCTTATGATCCCCTAGCTTGGGTGATCATTAATTCACGTTCGGTTGTGAATTTAGACTTCATTTGGCCCTTCAATTTGAAGATTCTTCAAGAACTAGGGTTTGAACCCTTGGTTCTTTCTCCTGGGCATCGATCCAGAACACACGCAAGTATGTGTGTGTTTGTGTGTGTTTTCTTTTAATTAAACATCTTTCAAGTTGTCCCACTTTGGTCCCTCATGTTTCGTTTTAATTAAATAAGGCTACAACCCTTCGTTTAATACCAACGATATTAAAAATCAACTAGGTTAATTATTCCTAGTTATTATTCATTTACGGGTTCACTTTTATCCCCTAACGGTATTTTACCCGTTCCTTTATATTAACCGGGTTTAAATTACCAAACCCATTTTTGGGGTGTTACAAACCCGCCACTGAAAATCCCCAAAAAACGGACCCCCACACACCACAATGTCCTCTATAGCCCCCCGTAGCCCTTTATCGAATAAGGATACCGCCTCCTTTACAAACACAGGTTGACAAGTTCGCAGACCAAAAAGGAGCTTGGCGACACCCATGCAAGAGCGCAGCAGGAGAAGCTCAGTTTGCGGGTCTCGGAGTTGCGAAAGGCTACTCATAAGGTCCACTGCCCGGGATGCTCGCCGTGCAGCCAAAGCACTAATGAAACTGGGGTCCCGGCTCACAGCACCCCCAAGGAGTCTCACGCCCCTCGTTGGTCTCCCAATCTCCTTCGGAAATAAACTAGCCTCCAATTTTTCTCCATTGCAAGACGGCCAATATACCTCTGTTTTTTTTTATATTAAGCCGGAGCCCCAAAGGTGGCCCCTCAGATTGAATGATAGCCAGAGCCTTCGCTACCTCAGATGTTTTTCCCATAATAGTGCCATCATCCAAATACCACGCGTGGAAGGGGAGGGTGCAACTGTATCGTATACGTTGTGTGAGGGGGTGCAAGACAAGGGCGAACAATAGAGGCCCCAAAGGATCCCCCTGCGGGACCCCCGTGGACGACCCAATACAGTCATTACCCACATATAGCCTAGCGGTTTGCCCATAAAGAAAATGTATCCACGGAAATATAGATGGGCAACGAATCCCAACCTCCCGCAGAAGAGTTGTGCGATCCACTAGGTTGAAAGCATTGGAGAAGTCAACGGTAAGCATGGGGAAGGCCCCATCATCGTGATAGGCGTTAAGGAACCTGTTCGCGCTATGGAGGATAGCTTCAGCCCCATCTGGTGTCCCAACCCCGAATTGACGATCCCCCAGGTACCAAACCATCTCTTTCCCTACCTTTTTCATCGCTGTCTTGGAGACCAGCCTACGCCAAATGGCCCCGACCGCAATAGGACGGATCCCCCCATCAGGTTTCAGCAAGGGGGTCAGAGGAGCGGAAGCAACGAACTCAGCAAGAGACCTGGGGCATAACCCCCCCCCCCAGAAGACATTGACAACCCCGGTGATGGCTAAAACTAAACCCGAGGAAGTTGAGGACCCCTCTCCACAAAAGCTATCCAGTAAGTGTTGCGCCCTGAGCCCATCTCTCCCGCACGAAGTTCCTTTTGTGATTTGATCATATGGCATTATTTGAATGTATCATGTAACATTCGAAATTCTAAAATGGCATTCAAGATCAGTGATTCGATCAGCTAGACTGAAATCCATCCAGCTAGACTTCGTCACCCCAATGGATTTTGCTCGGCTAGAAATCAATAAAAGCCCAAGATTCTTCACCTCATTTATGATACGTTTAACCTCCGGTTTTTTACCATTGAATATAAAGTCGTTCTTGACTCGCCAAATAACCCAACAAGAAATCAATACAACTGCATAAATTAGTCTTTTTTCTCGTCGGCGAACCTGGACTTATCTTGTGAATAGACAAAATATCCTGAAATGAGAAAGCAAGGAAAGGAGGAAGGTTGCCCCATGCCGCGATTCCCATCCATACTCCTCCTGAAAAGAACATCCCAAAAAGAGATGATCCACTGACTCGTACTCGTAGCCTTCATCACAAAGCGGACAAACTACTAACTGATTTGAATATTTCTACGATCAGCAAATCCTTGGTAGGAATCCTATTTAGAGATGCTCTACACCCAAACACATTGATTTGGGTCGTGAGTTCTTATGCTAGACATGAGATATATTAATTAGTTCATTTGGGCTAACAAAGATTTAGATGATATTATGATTCTACGGAATATAAGCAATGAATTGAAATATAAAGGGACGTAAGATTGGATTAAAGGGATGGTTCAGACCAAATCATTGTTCACCGTTTTCCCTTGTTAACAACATAAACGAAAGTAACCTTGATCGGATTTTTACATGAAAAACTTCACTAATCGATCTGCACCCGTTGCTATCGACCACCAAGACGACGAGCCACTGCTATTTTGTCTTCTTTGGTTGCTAAATGAACCCCTTAAGCCCCCTGTTGATCTTGTTTCTAATGCACCAAAATACATTGGTGTTTACCTGCCGTAGAAAAAAACACTCGCCATTTTTCCTTACACGGCTAAGAAGCTTTCAAAACCCGACCTCAATTGATCCATTCTTTACTTCCATTAGTTGATTAGTGTAACACTTCACATTTTTGTACCTTCCTTATTTAGAAAGTGTAATCGTATTTTCTAAACTTGTAATCGTATTTGTAATTCTTTCGCGATATTATAATCCGAGGCTTTGATCATAATGAAAATTTCATTTTTATACTTACACATGTTACATACTTGTGTTATACGTTACAATCTTGAATACATGTTTATACGTAAAAATCGATACTTAGAATATTTGAAATATCAATTATATGTGCATTATACTCATACATTACACTGATACGCTTGAAATACTTAAAACCGGCTAATATACGAGAAAATGACACAACACCAACTCTCGAGCGGACCAAGCCCTCTCGAGCGGACCAAGCTCCCTCGTACGGACCAAGCCCCTCGTGCGGAACTCTCCTCCCTCGCACGAATCAGCTTCCTTCACACGAAGGACTCTCCTTCGCCTGAAGGAACCTCTTTAGCCTGAAGGAACATCCTTCACCTGAACCATCCTGGTTCGCACGATTATGTCATTTGGATTGTTTAAAACGTTTATACTTAAGCTAGTACTCAAACTTATATGCTCACCAATACTTTATGTGTTGACATGTACTTTAATACGTATTGCAGGAAATTGATGATGATGATGAACGAAATCTAGTAGGATGACTACAAACTCACTTTTAATTTAGTATTTATGTTGTATTTTGCTTCTTTGTTTAAGTTGTTGTAATTTGCTTCCAAATGATTTACTTTGAATTTAGCAATGAAATGAAATCTTTATTTTTTAAATAATTGTCGCAAATAGTCGTTATGAAGTCTCTTGCAATCTCGTTTTCGTCTCTCTTTTATTTTATTGCATTCTTTTCGGTTTTCAAAAGTTTATCATACTTTTTTTAGGTTTGTAGATTTTATTATACTTTTTTAATTAAATGCATTTTTTGTTTTTTTTGTTTAATTTAACTAATATTAAAAATAAATTTTAAATAAATAAGTAATGATTAGAAACACATTAAGATGCAATGAAAAACAGTAAAACCATAATATTTTCTCGTAAAAAATAAAATAAAAGTGAATAGTCTGTTAATGTATTAGTCAATTTATGATGTGAGAATGAAACCAATAAAATAGTTATTTCTTAACTTTTAAGACCATGTGTAGTGGTAAATCAAAATAATTCCCTCACCATGGGGCATTATTCGACACGTGGCAGTCCCGTCAGCATGGGGCGTTATTGCAAAAGTGGCGTAGTGGGAATAATGCCTGATAATGCCCTTCCAATCATTAAAAAAAAAAACTATTTTCTCATTGGTTGGTCAAACCTTGGACCTAGGGCTGTAAACGAACCGAACGAACACGAACAAGGTCTTGTTCGTTTTCGTTCGTTAAGGAAATAAATGTGTTCACGAACGGTTCATGAACACTTACCGAACGAGATGTTATGTTCGTGTTCGTTCATTAAGGAAACGAGCGTGTTCGCGAACGGTTCACGAACACAAATAAATTTGGCGAACGTGACGAAGGATAAAGGTAGATGGCCCAGAGAGTATCACTGGAATTTGAATCCCTTGTTGTGGAATAGAGGTCAATCGTATTCGCCGATGTAAATAATGAGAAAAGAAAGGGAAATGGTGTATAAACAATGTGAAAGAGGGTTTCCTAATTTAATTGTTAGGGAAAAAAAAAAGTTTAATAATATAAAAAGTATAGATAAAATATATGAAAGTACAAAAATCTTTAATTAAAATACAAACATACGAACATAAACGAACGCATATGAACGAATGTTCACGAACATCTTACCGAACGTTCACGAACGCAATCGAACGAACGAGACCTCTGTTCATGTTCGTTCATTTAACTAATCGAACGAAATTTCTTGTTCATGTTCGTTCGTTTATTAAACGAACGAACATAAACGAACTTCCCGCCGAACGGTTCACGAACTGTTCGCTGAACGTTCGGTTCGTTTACAACCCTACTTGGACCCCTCCCAAGATGCACTCCATTGGCCCATGCAATTCTTTCCCCAGTGTTATCATCAAAACGCCAAGCTCAACTTTTTGAATTTTTTTTATAAAAAACGCCCCATGTAAGGGGGGGGGGGGGGCGTTTTTGAGCGTTTTTTTTCAAATAAAAAAAAAAAAAACGCCCCACTACGGCTAAGCATGTGGTAACTTTTGTTTTTCTGAACAACTTAAATTGCCCTCAATCCGTTAATGGACCAATTGATCCCAAAGAGAGTAACACCTTAATTTCAATCACTTTACTGATTTGAACTCAACTCCTCACCCATGTGGTAACCTTTTTATGTGTCCCTTAAAATATACCAAAAATATATTCACAAAATAAGAAAAATAAAATAAAGTGTACAAAATACAAAAGGAGCATTGTACAGTCTAGTCTGTCAGCAACATTCAAAGAAAGATAAAGGGATCCATTGACCCTGGAAAAAAATAAGGCCCATTCTATACACCCCCCCTATTACTAACCACACCCCCCTTGTGAGAGGAAACTGTCGGTCCCACGCAGGCTCCACCTGTAAATTATGTGAGAGGAGGGAGGGTGTAGTTAGTAATAGGGGGGGTGTGTATAGTAGTGCCCAAAAATAAAGGGATCCAATGAGCCTAGACTAATTTCATCCACATATACTGTGATTAAGTACTTGATATGAAAGAAGTGGGATGGGGACCCAACCCTATTCATCATTTCAAAATTTTTCAATCCAAACGAAAAGAAAACTGATATCTAACTCGGTGAACCGAATTTTTATTTTATTTTATTTTCTTTTGTTTATATCATTATCTACTATTTTTAAGGCAACACTTAGTGCTACTCTATTACACCAATATTCTAAATTATAATATTTAACTTTCTTTTTTTAGTTTTGTGTTTCAGCTGTCGAATTTATTGTAATTTTACTTTGTAATTCTACTCTTATAGCGTTTCAAAACAAACTTAATAATGAAGACCTCTATGACAATCACTACTGCTGCTACCTTTACCTTCTCCAATCGCTATCTTAATATCAAACCCTCTTAATATCAATGCGCGATCTTAAGTGTTGTAAATTGTAATTTGTTGGTTGATTTAAAAGTTAACTATCGGAGTATATTTTTAATTCCACACGTGTGTGACATTAATATTTGCAATTCCCCAAAAATAATTATAAGAAGAATGTTAGTTTCGTATATATTGACCACAATAAATATATTTTAAGTTACTCTTGCACATTTTATCGCATAGTTACATGCAGCACACGTCACTTTAATAAAAAGTTAAAAAAGTGTGTGGAGAAAAAGCTGATAACTTTTTTCATTACCATTAGAGTTTTTTTTTTTTTTTTTTGAAAGGAGAGTGTCTCAGCGGTGGAGGCAGGTGATGCCCTCCCAAACGACGCGCGTTCGAACCGGCCAGCGTCCAAGCATGATCGAGGATGGGTACTGCCCGTGGGTGTACCTCAGAGCCCCAAACCGACCGAACACGGAGCACAAACCCGGGCGGGAACCCCCGAAGTGGGTAAACCCTCCCCCCCTCAGGATCGAACCCATTTTAGAGTCTCTGTGGTTTACAACATTTTCTCAGTTTAGTCCAAAGGTTTGAAACATTGCCATTTTAGTTCACTATGTTAACTCTGTGGTTTGGGTCAGTTTGCCAGTTTAGTCTAAAGGTTTGAAACGTTGTCATTTTAGTCCAAATATTTTCAAGCATTGCCATTTTAGTCTACTGCGTTAACTGCATCCATTTTTTATGTTAGCTATAAGGGTAATTCGATCATTTTGTATGGTCGAATTGCCCTTTTAGTTAATGGAATTACATTATACAAGTTAATGCCTGTTTTTTTATATTGTTTACCATATATATTAAAACAGATACGATTACAGATTAATTGCAGGTAGACGGACAACAAGCTGCGCCGCTACCTCCTTCCACTAGTACAAACCCACTTTCGGTAAAAGAAACAACCATGATACCCAGATGATAAACAGCATAAAGACCACGTACTCAGAAACTCGACAATCTATGAAACGAAATTTCGGTACCAAGACCATATGCCAATGAACGGTTCCCACACAGTCTTCAGTCGATTAAGGTTTATATCACCCTGCACACTTTAAAATGATTGTGAGCCTACCGATACATCTTATATAGAGCTGCTTATCGTTTTTCTTTTTAGGTTTAAAGAGGTTTGGACAGACCACTGATGTACTATCATTTTCTTTTTTTCTCGCCAGGAAACTCATTTTTGTTTTTCTATTGTTTTTGTGTTTTTGAAAATTTTCGAGGTTTTTGAATTTTTTTTAAAATTTGGATTTACTCCCCCTAAATTGTAAAAAATATGATAAATTAAAAAACACAAAGATATTTACAAAAATGATTTTCTGATGTTGGTTTTACTCTGGTTTGACCTTAATGCCGTTTACCATTAATAAATAGTCAAATCGTGATTTGTCAAATGCTTTGGTAAAAAGGTCGGCACGTTGGTCATCGGTGTGGACCTTAACAACATCGATAAGTCTTTTATCAAAACAATCACGTATGAAGTGATACTTAATTTCGATGTGTTTGGTCTTTGAATGCTGCACAGGATTTCTAGTGATCTGTAAAGCAACAGAATTATCAACGAAAATAGGAGTAGATAAGAATTCAAAACCGTAGTCGCGCATTTGTTGTTGGATCCACAGGACTTGGGAGCAATAACTTGAGGCAGCAATGTATTCAGCTTCATATGTTAATGTAGCGACACAAGTCTGCTTCTTGCACTGCCATGTGACTAGGCGATTTTCTAAAAACTGACATCCAGCCGTTGTGGATTTGCCGTCGATTTTGCATCCGCCAAAATCAGAATCACTGAAAGCGATCAAGTCAAAACTATCATCCCTAGGGTACCAGAGACCGGTGTCCGGGCATCCCTTCAAATAGCGAAAAATCCTTTTCACAGCTGCAAGATGTGAGGCCTTCGGGTTAACTTGATATCTGGCAAGCAGACACGTTGGATACATTATATCTGGTCTTGATGCTGTGAAGTACATAAGAGATCCGATAATCGCGCGGTAATATGAAGAGCTAACCACTTCACCCTTCAAGTCCGGATTAATTCCATGATTTTTCTGCAGTGGGGTACCAATGGGCGTTGCATCAGACATCTGGAACCGGCTCAAGATGTCTCCGACATATTTAGTCTGATGGATGAATATCCCAGACTTTGTTTGTTGCACTTGTAGGCCAAAAAAGAAAGTCATTTCCCCCATGGCGCTCATTTCGAATTTCTCCTGCATAACACGCTCAAAGTTCCTACACAAAACATCGTTAGTAGAACCAAATATAATATCATCTACGTATACCTGTACCAATAGAAGATCTCCATCCTGTTCGTTGATGAAAAGAGTGCAATCGATAAGACCTCGGCGAAATCCATTCTCCAGCAGATAATTAGATAAGGTTACGTACCAAGCTCGTGGTGCTTGATGTAGACCATAGAGAGCTTTGTTCAGCAACCAAACCCAATCAGGGTGAATAAGATCTTCAAAACCCGGAGGCTGTTCGACATACACCTCTTCTTCAACCACACCATGTAAGAATGCACTTTTCACGTCCATCTGGTAAACCTTGAATCCTTGAAGGAAGCATAGGCTAGAAAAATCCGAATAGCTTCAAGACGTGCAACCGGTGCATAAACTTCATTCTAGTCGATCCCTTCAATCTGACGAAAACCTTGAACGACTAATCTTGCTTTGTTTCGAATGACATTTCCACGGTCATCTCTCTTAAATTTGAAAACCCAACGGGTGCCGATCTTCTTGTAGTTTTCAGGTTTCTCAACGAGTTTCCAGACACCTAGCTTTTGGAATTGCTGCAGTTCTTCCTGCATAGCTTCCACCCAAGAATTATCTTTTAACGCTTCTTTCCAAGATTTTGGTTCTTCTTGTGATACATAACACGTGAAGGACCAATTATTCTGCAAACCTGATTCTCGAATAGCTGCATACAAGCCTGCATTGTTGTTGTTGTTGTTTCGCAACTGGTTTCTCGTTTGTACGCCACTTTGTACATTACCGATGATGTTTTGTTGAGGATGGGTATTGTGAATTCTTGTTTCTTGATTATCTAGAACTGGAATATTTTTACCCAGGTTGTTGAGGTTGAGATCAACAACTAAATCAATACCCTGAACTGGCGAAGAGGATGATGCAGTAGCTTCAGCTGTTTTAGGGGCGTCCACTGGAGGTGTAGCCTCTGAAGTACCATGAACAGCTTCTTGGTCTGCATCGAGAAATTCATCATCCTCTGAAGATTCGTTCAGTTCGGTAGCATCGTGAAAATCCTCATTGTCGAGAGCATTATTGTTAACTGAAGATGGTTCTAGATTGTTGACAATAATTGGACGAACCAATGGTGAACCTGTTGCGTTGTCACTCTAGAAAAACATCTGTGCCGCAGCATCTACTGTAACTTCTTCAATATTGATCGAATTGAAAAAGTCATCGTACTCAAACATCCAAGGCTGACCAGGACATTTGACTGGCAATGTGTGCCTTTGTACTCTGACTTTAGACCATTCCTCGACCCTTTTTGTCTCTAGATTCCAGACTCAAGTTAGGGTGGCATACCCAAGAAAGTATCCTTCAATTGCTTTTGCCCCAAACTTTCCATTCGGATCGATCATTGTGCAAGGAGCTCCAAACGGTTCAAGATATTGTAAATCTGGTTTTCGTTTGTGAAGAAGCTCAAAGCAGGTCTTGTTGTGTCTTTTTACTGTAAGGACTCGATTCAACGTGTAACATGCAGAGGCCATAGCTTCACTCCAGAATGGAATGGGTAACTGGGATTCTACCAACATAGTCCTAGCAGTTTCGATCAATGTACGGTTCTTACGCTCAGCGACGCCATTCTGTTTGTCACACCCTGGCTTTGCGGAAGCGTGGTATATTTTGGTGTGACTTCTTAATACCATAGCTTAATCATAACAAGCTATATGAATTTAAAAACCATGCAAGTCATCCATTAAGTTTTGAAAACAAAATACATTACCATTGTTTTAACCAACAACCATAACCTTGTTCAACAACATTACAAACTAAAACATAACATAAACGTGGTTTAGAGACTGTGTCTTGTCCAGGTAAGAGACACATCCCCTAAACCCTGATGACTTCATGACAATATGCAGCGGAAAACGTTCCATACCGTGCCAGATCCGTTTAATTTCCTGAAATACATGTGAGTTGAAAAAAATCAACAATAATGTTGAGCGAGTTCATGTGTTTAGCATGTGCGCGCGAATAAACCTTTATAATTATTGAATGCTTTGTAAACTCTGGTATGAAGCAAATAAGGAAACATATTAGTTAATGTGTAACCACATGGTCCAACCTTAGGGCGCATGGGTGGGGATAGGACAAGGTCACCTCATGGTCCAACCTTAGGGCGCATGGGTGGTGTTATGACAAGGGCACCGCATGGTCCAACCTTAGGGCGCATGGGTGGTGTTATGACAAGGGCACCGCATGGTCCAACCTTAGGGCGCATGGGTGGTGTTATGACAAGGGCACCGCATGGTCCAACCTTAGGGCGCATGGGTGGTGTTATGGCAAGGTCACCACATGGTCCAACCTTAGGGCGCATGGGTGGTGTTTGTCATGCTCAAATAGGCCTACCACTCGTATCCCTCGATTGCACTACGAGGACTAATGTTCTTAAGGTTTCACCTACCCAGTCACATAACCTAACAGTTCCTTCCGTAGCTGACCATACCATGTAAGAAACATTCGTAATCATAGTAACATGTATTTCACCCCCGCAGTTAAAAACTGAAAACGGTTAAGAGAAAAGGGGGACATGAACTCACAGTGGATGCGTAAACTCTATCAAGCGTCTCTGAAGCAGTAATCTGTGCAACGACCTACAAGTGCTAATTCTATTAGACGGACGGCCGTGCTTTAGCTTTACAGTTTATGTTTGCGGGAAATAGTTAGGCAACTATTTCGTGTTACATTTTGTATATGCTTGATAGTTATACGTCTTCCCAAGGATGGGGGATACAATACATGTGCGTAAGTTACGTTTTATCAATCTTGTGGTAATGTAATTACCGGTGTAACTTATATGTTTGTGGAAGCGTTCGCAAAGTTTTGGAATCATTAACGCTTGTAATCATTATTTTCATTCTAAAATAATATTTATGTATTTCACAAAATAATCATAAACAGTGTTGTGACAAATATATTTATCCCGTTAATCTTTGTGAAAATCCCACCTCCGAATGTTTAGTAAAATATAGTACTGGCGAAATTTATGTTTCAAAAGTATGCCCAAAAATAGTTCTAACACTTGTTGTGAAAAAAAGTCTAAGTGTTAGGTTTTTAGAAAATTTCGCCAGAGTTTCCTCTGTAACTGGAGGTGGCCACGCTTTTAAGCGTATCATTTTCTTTTAACAAATCAACTCAATCAACTTCTTTATTCAATCAAACAATTTCCGACACATCAAACTAGTCAACAAGTATGTAAATTTGCATAATCGCATGAACTTGCAGTTTTTCCGCATTAATAATGTAAATCATCCTTATATATGTAGATTTCTATATAAAGTAACTTTAATCTTGTAAAAACCTCGTGTTTAGAGAAAACCGTCTTCACAACTTCTAGTAATAAGTGACAAATACACTTCTTTGTCGGATCTCTTTATTTTACAAGTGTCTATACACTTGTGGTTTATAAAATCATATTTATTAGTGCAAGATCCATCTTTAGAAAAACATGATTTCTTTAAAGTGTGGTCTTTCAAAAATACCACTTGCGGATACGTAGATCCGCTAGTTTTAAACACCATTTTACCGGTTAAAATACTTTTACACAAGTAAAATATTTCTCTACAAGTTCATGTCTCTAAAATGTGGTAGTGTTTCATCTTTAACCCTTGTATCTATAAAAAACAAGCTTATGTGATGATACGTGATTTTACAAAGTCGGGTTAAACGAAGTTTCGAGCTACCACATTATAGATCGGGTCACAATAAGCACAAATTTCAAGTCCTACGACTTTTACACAAGTTATATGCTATTAACCACCATTCTTATGATTTTACTAGACTTTAAAGTTCCATCTTTCAATATAACGAGATTCAACCGACAAATATCCTTTTAACCACTTTAGATAAGCTAAAAAACAAGATTTAAAGGTTATACCTCTAGCTCAAGGCTAGGGAAGATCTTTGACGAAAAACGCGTGGATAAAAGATAACGAGAGAGGTCCTTCGTGTTCCGCTTGCACCAAAGCCCTCTATACGCGAACCTTGAAGCTTGAATGATCTTGGAATGGAGTGTGCAAGAACCGAGAGTATGATGGTGGTGAGGATGGGGTTCGGCCGAGAGCCACAAGAGAGAAAGAGAAAGAGTGAGTTGTGGTGGAGGTTAAGTGTGATTATGTCTAGTGTTAGTGGGTATTTAAAGGCAAGATCAAGGTGTTAATGTCCAAAGGTTAATGTGTCACAAGAGTACTAGACAACATGGGATTTGGCAAGATTTCAAGTACATGTTGGTGCTCCCAAGGTAACCGATCGGTTGGGGGGGGGGGGGTCCATGGTTCGATTTTAATTAGATGGTTAGTGATTAGTTTAGGTTAAGTAAGGTTAACTAAGTATCTAACTTAGTTAGTGTTATGTTATGTGTCATGATGGGTGTTAGGGTAATCAGGGACCCTAACTGGCTCAGAAAAATAGTAACATTAAAAATAGTAAAGTTTTCATGTGCCGGGTAAAGTCCGGGTGTTCGGTTGGATAGTAATCCGTTAAAGTGTTACAAAAGACTTTAAAGTGTCGTTATTACATTTTTAGTGACACAATTTGTTTTCCCGACACTTAAGAAAGTGTCTAGTATTATTTTCTCATTTCTGGCACTTTACTAGTCAGCTAGAAGCTGGTTAAATTATTAAAGTGCTGTGTTTGGTACTTAAAGTACGTTTTAGGCACATCCGAATCAGTGTATCTTATCCCCTAGAGACGCGGTAACACAACCCTTATATCCTACATTCACTACCAGTGTAGTCAAAATATATGAGGCTCTTAACAGGCCTTGAGGCAGTATTTGCCTGATGCTGGTTATATCAGCATGTTCACTGTGTATCCGTTTAGTGTTACTGTGCTTTTTGTGCATCATGTTTGTCACTAGGGTTCAGCACGTAAATAATGTAGTGACAGCAAATAAAGTATGATGCAAGTAAGTGCATGTATCAGTATGCAGGTAGCAGTTTATCAGCTAGTTTCAATCAAGCACAGTAGTCAAGTAATAATCAATCATTAATTAAGTTGTACGGATACCTGGTTTTGTGCGGGTTGTCACATTCTCCCCCCGTTAAATAAATTTCGTCCCGAAATTTAAGTTCTGCTTGTAGAAGCAGGGTTCTTAGGAAATAGGTGGGGGTATTTCTCTTTCATCCGGTCCTCACGTTCCCATGTGAATTCAGGACCATGTCTGGCATTCCAACGTACCTTGACGAGTTTGACACTGCTCCGGCGGGTCTTGTTAACTTTCCAATCCGTGACCTCGACAGGTTCTTCAACGAAGTGGAGCGTGTCGTCAATATGAATCTCGTCGATAGGAATGGCAACGTCAACTTGAGTTGGACTCTTCTTTAAATTGGATACATGAAATGCATCGTGAACACCATTCAGTTCAGCGGGCAGGTCCAACTTGTATGCTACCGTCCCAATTCTCTCTAGAATTCTAAAGGGACCAATGTAACGTGGATTCAACTTTCCTCGCTTTCCAAAGCGCGCTACCCCTTTCCAGGGTGAAACCTTCAATAATACCATCTCTCCGACTTGGAAGTCCACATGCTTCCGGTTTGGATCCGCGTAGGCCTTTTGCCTGTGGCGAGCGGCTTCGATGCGTTTAAGAATTTGCGCGATCTTATCTGTCGTCTCTTGGACGATCTCGGGACCAGCAAGCTGCCTATCACCTGCGTCAGACCAACATAGTGGGGATCGGCACTTGCGTCCGTATAGGGCTTCAAAAGGCGCAACACCAATACTGGTGTGGTAGCTGTTGTTGTACGAAAATTCGACCAAGGGTAAGTGTTTATCCCAGCTACCTCCTAAATCCATAACACATGCCCTCAGCATGTCTTCCAACGTTTGTATTGTTCGCTCGCTCTGGCCATCAGTTTGCGGATGGAATGCAGTGCTCAGATTTAATTGTGAGCCAAATGATTCTTGGAAAGATTGCCATATTCTTGACACAAATCTTCCGTCTCTATCAGAGATGATCGAGAGTGGTACTCCATGTCGTGCTACGATCTCTCTCATGTAAATTTCCGCAAGTTTACTAGTACTGTCTTTCTCCCTGATTGGCAGAAAATGTGCGGACTTTGTTAGGCGGTCAACAATCACCCAAATCATATCATGGCCTCTTGGCGTTCTTGGTAGTTTTGTAACAAAATCCATTGAGATTTGTTCCCATTTCCATTTGGGAATCTCAGGTTGTTGCAGAAGTCCCGAAGGCTTCTGGTATTCTGCCTTGACCTTAGCGCACGTTAAACATTTGCTCACATAGACGGCAACGTCGCCTTTCATCCTAGGCCACCAATAGTAATCTTTAAGATCCTGGTACATCTTATCCGATCCAGGGTGGATAGAGTACCGTGACTTGTGCGCTTCGTCGAAAATAACTTCCCTTAATCCACCAAACAGAGGAACCCAAATCCTTTTCTCAAAATG
Source organism: Helianthus tuberosus (assembly GCA_030545235.1). Lineage (NCBI taxonomy): Eukaryota > Viridiplantae > Streptophyta > Magnoliopsida > Asterales > Asteraceae > Helianthus > Helianthus tuberosus. The sequence continues at coordinate 6,486,926 of CM060394.1, forward strand.
TAACGTCCCTTCCTCGTTTGGTACCAAAAGCTTCTCCATTCCCCGGAGATATTCTTCCTCAAGGTTTCCCTTCTTGAGAGCTTCCTTTTGTGCAGCACGAATGCGCGAGGGAAGGTCGGTTCGTACAATAATTTCCAAAGCTCTAACCCTTATGGGCTTGATTCTTTCTTTACGACTTAGGGCATCGGCTACTACGTTCGCCTTTCCCGGGTGATACTTGATCTCGCAGTCGTAATCGTTTAGTAACTCAACCCATCGTCTTTGCCTCATATTTAACTCCTTCTGGTTAAATATATGTTGTAGGCTCTTGTGATCTGTGAAAATTGTGCACTTCGTACCATACAGGTAGTGTCTCCAGATCTTTAGTGCAAAAACCACTGCGCCAAGCTCCAAATCGTGTGTGGTATAGTTCTTCCCGTGCACTTTCAGTTGGCGTGATGCGTAAGTAATAACCTTTTGGCGTTGCATCAACACACAACCTTGACGCGATGCGTCGCAGTATACCACGAAGTCATTAGTACCTTCTGGTAGAGCTAAGATTGGCGCGTTACAAAGCTTATCCTTCAATATCTGGAATGCTTCATCCTGTTTGATTCCCCAATCAAACGTCTTGTCCTTCTGCGTGAGGAGCGTCAAAGGTTGAGCGATTTTCGAGGAATCCTCGATGAACCTTCGATAGTAGCCAGCCAAACCCAAGAATTGTCGAATCTCGGTTGGCGTTGTAGGCGTTTCCCCAATTCTTGATTGCCTTGATCTTTGTGGGATCAACATGAATCCCATTTCCGTTAACCACATGTCCAAGAAACTGGACTTCGCGTAGCCAAAACTCGCTCTTAGAGAACTCGGCATGCAGCTGTTCCTTCTTTAGCAGCTCCAGAATAGTTCTTAGATGCTGTTCGTGTTCAGCCTTTGTCCCTGAATAATTCAAGATGTCGTCGATAAACACAATCACGAACTTGTCCAAGTATGGCTTGCAAGCTCTATTCATTAGATCCATGAATACCGCAGGTGCGTTTGTCAAACCAAATGGCATAACGAGGAACTCGTAGTGTCCATAACGAGTTCGGAAGGCCGTTTTCGGGATACTTTCCTCCTGTATCCTTAATTGATGGTATCCAGATCGAAGATCGATCTTTGAATAATAGTTCGAGCCTTGCAGTTGATCAAACAGATCATCGATTCTTGGCAGAGGATACCTGTTCCTGATCGTCAGCTTGTTCTATTCTCTGTGGTTGTTGTTTATTTGAAAATCAACATCCTCCTTTTTGATGGGTAACAATAGGATTACCCCAAAAAGGAATTTTTGGTCTGTTATCTTCCTTCTCTAACCATTGCTAACACTTCTCTGTCAGTCCCTGCATCTCCGAAAGTGTAAGTTGCTATGATGCATCGACTACGGGTGCAGTGCCCGGAATTAAGTCGACGCGGGATTTGACAAATCGTGAGGAGATGATTCCAGCAAGTCTTCGAGGAAGACTTCGGGGTATTCTCCAATCACAAGGATACCTTTGAGTTTTGGTTCTTCGACTTCCTTTTCCATAACATGAGCCAAGAATGCAACACATCCTTTGTGCGAGAATTTTTGGGTCTTCTTATAATCCGCAGGAGCGTATCCTGCTCCATGAGTCACGATCATTCCTCCGTTCGTCGTCGGGGCGTGGACGTCAATCTCCGCATGGTCAACCAGTCCATCCCAATTATCACGTCGAAGCTTTCGTTAGGCTTATTCTATCGAGAACTGGGTATCTAGGTTACTTACTACTAAAACAACTGTATTTTCTGAAGCTAAAATTTGGCAATACAGTCAAATAGAGCATAACATTAACTTTTACGAGACGTACCGATATCCACGCTTGGATTCTATCCCCACTATTGAGCTTTCATCCGCTTGCCTGAGTGTTCTTAGGGCAATACTTCCTGAAATGCCCCACATCACCGCAATTAAAGCATGCTTGGCCACAGCCTTGATCGTCACCATCCCTGCCTTGATAGTTGTTGTCGTCGTTATTTCCCCCGCGATTTCCGCTACCATCTTGACCTCTATTTCCATGTTTAGTACCTTGCCGACACGTTTCCTTGACATGTCCCACCTTGCCACAGTTACCACATTTTCCATATCTACACCGCCCGTTATGGTGACGTCGACAGTTGTCGCACTTTGGTAGGATACCCGTGTACTCTTTTCTCTTTTTGGTCTTGTCGTTGCTACTCGACTGGGTACCCTGTTTGAAATTCGCCAACTTCCTCTTGTTATCCCCAGATGACTCTACATGAGTTTCCTTCTTCTCCTCAGAGGTTGAAAATTTGTTCATCCTGATTGCCTCTTCCGTCAGGGCTACACTTAGATTGATGGCCTCAGTGATTGTTGCAGGCTTTGATGCCGTTACCATGCTTATGATTTGAGGTGCCAATCCCCAAATGAAACGCTCAATCCTTTTAAACTCCGGATCTACCATGTATGGAACGATACGCGCTAGAACTTGGAACTTCTCCACATACTCAACTATTTTTGGACCTTCCATCTTCAAGTTCCAGAACTCAGTTTCTACCTTCTGGCTTTCTGTTCTCGAACAGTACTTTTTATGCATTAGCTCTTTTAGCTCGTCCCACGATAGAGCATATGCAGCAGCCTCGCCCATTGTCTGAACCTGAAGTTTCCACCATGACAGAGCCCCGTCCCGGAACAGCCCGGAAATGTACGTGACCTGATCTCTTGGGGCGCATTTGCTCGCACGCAAAACAGTGTCCGTCTTCTCAATCCAGCGTACGAAAGTTACGGCACCCCCAGTGCCGTCAAAACGTAGGGGCTGACAGCCTAAGAAATGCTTGTAAGTGCAGCCGTTGGGTGGATTACTTCCTGAGGTATCTCCGTTGTGCTCGGAGCGATGGGTGTCGTATTGTGCGATGACTGCAGCAATGATTCCCTGAAGTTCCGCCTCGTTGGTGGGTATGCGTACACCCCGTTTTGGAGGCATTTTCTGAAAGATGTTTCACGTAGGTTAGGTCATCGCAAATAAAATGCATATATGCATTCAACATTATCAACACATAACATCTCATGCTATCAATAAATCATCCACAAAACATCTCATGATATAAATAAATTAGCCTCTGCAATGGTCGAGGCTTCGAGGTAGTAACCATACCCCTGATCTGGGGTGCAAGTGTCCAAGTGAATTGTTCAATCCATTTTGAGCTCCGGTTTGACTAGGTAGGGGGGGCGACCCTGGACAAGTCGTGCGATCGCTGGACAAGTTCAGGAATTTCTGGTTCGTCCATTTTCAAATTCCAGGAATTCACGTCAAGTTTCTGAGTTTCCGTCCTAAAACAACATTTCTTCTCAATCGTTTCTTTGAGCTCGTCCCAGCTCAGTGTATAAGCAGTGTCTGTGCCAAGGGTCTGAACCTGGAGGTTCCATTAAGAGAGTGTGCCATCTAGAAATATCCTCGAGATATAGGTAACACTCTGTCGGGGCGAATAGTTACTCATTCTTAGAATGGAGTCGGTCTTTTTGGACCAACGAACAAATGCAACGGTGCCTCCTGTTCCATCAAAGTTTAAAGGCTTGCAGTTCAGGAACTGTTTATAGGTGCAGCCAGTTGGAGGGTTATCTCCAGTAATGCCATCGTTGTACTTAGAGTGGAGGGCTTCATGTCGTGCATTTATCTGTGAGATGCGTTCTTGCAGCTCGTCTTCTGTCCTCAGTAACGTACCGGTGCTTGTGTTACGTCTGGGTGACATTCCCTTTTGACGAAATAGTGTGAAGCGGGTTGGACAACGTTCCAAGTTTCTATGAGGTATAGATAGCAACATAAGCCATCATGTAATCACCCAATTCACACGCAAACATACTCACTGTATAAGTGGGGAAGTAAATTTCTGAGCCTTCACATAGGCTTGCCAATTTGGCTTGTTGCTTGTAATAGAATGAACTCGAGGCTACATCGCCTTGGTCATTCGTGTTATTTCCTGCCGCATTGGTTATCATTGGCTTGACCCGCAGAGTCCACCAGGATTCCTGTGCACTACAAGTCGTTATTACGTGGGCCCCCGTAATAATAAGTTGTCTTGCACAGTTACCCTCAAATTTTCTCTCGTCCAAGCAGATGATCAATCAAGGAGTATCAGCAGGTGCATTGGCATGAACAGGGTCATGCTCTAATGCGGGGTCAGGAGCAGTGCCTGGCTCAGGGGCCACGGCTGGCTCTGGATCAACAATCACAGGGTTTACAGGATCCCCCAAGGGCTGGTCTAAGTGCATGAACTCAATGTCATGGTCTGGATCAACACCAGGCGGAAAAACATAATTATCCTCATAATCGCGATCAAACTCAAAGCTGTGTGTGGGATCCGGTGCAGCTGATGATGCCATATCAAGGTTGGCGTCGTGTGAGTGGTGCTGCATTCCCTGTATGTGCGAAGATGCGGATGTCAGAAACTCAAATGAGTCTGGGATAGGGGAATTGGCATGAGTTTCCCCTGCAGAAGCGTCCGCATGCAGTGGTCTAATACCAGCAGCAATAGTGTCCTGCCCTCGAATGGGTCCTCCTCTAGTAGTTTGTTATCGTCTTTAGAGGCAAATGTCGGGGGCATATCAACAACGAGATAAGCGGCAAGGGGCACAGGAGCAGGGATCACCGCCAGTGGCAAATTCCCAACAAGATGGCCATCAGTAGGCTCTGCTACGACTTCAGGCAGTGCACAAAGGGCTGAAAGTCGTCGTTGTCTGTGCCGGTAGTATCAGAAATGTACACCTCGTGCTTCGTTGAACTATGTCGTCTGATACTATGGTCATGGGGTTCGTAGTGCCCATCCTTCTAGTACTTGATGAAAGCATAACGTTTGTAACACAAACACATATACGTATAATAATCAATCATATAATCAGTTAATCACATAAGTCACCAAGTAAGGTATCACACACTTCTCCTAGTCTTACTAGCCAATTTCATTCAGTCTACAAGACTGCTCTATCCTTCACTTAAACCAAACCTCGATCCTCCAGATCGATCCTATAACAAACCAACGTGCTCAACTACCTTGACCATTTCGATCCTCCAGATCGATCCTCAGCCCTCCAAGCTGAACTTATAATTAATAAAATGTGCTCAACATTTGTTTGTAAAAAGTGTGGATCTGGACTTAAGTGGTATGCAGAAAAATGTTTTCGTGGGAGCCCTAGTGATCATAGTCTAGACTCGAGACAGAATCCTAGTTCGCTATGATCAGAGCTCTGATACCAAGCTGTCACACCCTGGCTTTGCGGAAGCGTGGTATATTTTGGTGTGACTTCTTAATACCATAGCTTAATCATAACAAGCTATATGAATTTAAAAACCATGCAAGTCATCCATTAAGTTTTGAAAACAAAATACATTACCATTGTTTTAACCAACAACCATAACCTTGTTCAACAACATTACAAACTAAAACATAACATAAACGTGGTTTAGAGACTGTGTCTTGTCCAGGTAAGAGACACATCCCCTAAACCCTGATGACTTCATGACAATATGCAGCGGAAAACGTTCCATACCGTGCCAGATCCGTTTAATTTCCTGAAATACATGTGAGTTGAAAAAAATCAACAATAATGTTGAGCGAGTTCATGTGTTTAGCATGTGCGCGCGAATAAACCTTTATAATTATTGAATGCTTTGTAAACTCTGGTATGAAGCAAATAAGGAAACATATTAGTTAATGTGTAACCACATGGTCCAACCTTAGGGCGCATGGGTGGGGATAGGACAAGGTCACCTCATGGTCCAACCTTAGGGCGCATGGGTGGTGTTATGACAAGGGCACCGCATGGTCCAACCTTAGGGCGCATGGGTGGTGTTATGACAAGGGCACCGCATGGTCCAACCTTAGGGCGCATGGGTGGTGTTATGACAAGGGCACCGCATGGTCCAACCTTAGGGCGCATGGGTGGTGTTATGGCAAGGTCACCACATGGTCCAACCTTAGGGCGCATGGGTGGTGTTTGTCATGCTCAAATAGGCCTACCACTCGTATCCCTCGATTGCACTACGAGGACTAATGTTCTTAAGGTTTCACCTACCCAGTCACATAACCTAACAGTTCCTTCCGTAGCTGACCATACCATGTAAGAAACATTCGTAATCATAGTAACATGTATTTCACCCCCGCAGTTAAAAACTGAAAACGGTTAAGAGAAAAGGGGGACATGAACTCACAGTGGATGCGTAAACTCTATCAAGCGTCTCTGAAGCAGTAATCTGTGCAACGACCTACAAGTGCTAATTCTATTAGACGGACGGCCGTGCTTTAGCTTTACAGTTTATGTTTGCGGGAAATAGTTAGGCAACTATTTCGTGTTACATTTTGTATATGCTTGATAGTTATACGTCTTCCCAAGGATGGGGGATACAATACATGTGCGTAAGTTACGTTTTATCAATCTTGTGGTAATGTAATTACCGGTGTAACTTATATGTTTGTGGAAGCGTTCGCAAAGTTTTGGAATCATTAACGCTTGTAATCATTATTTTCATTCTAAAATAATATTTATGTATTTCACAAAATAATCATAAACAGTGTTGTGACAAATATATTTATCCCGTTAATCTTTGTGAAAATCCCACCTCCGAATGTTTAGTAAAATATAGTACTGGCGAAATTTATGTTTCAAAAGTATGCCCAAAAATAGTTCTAACACTTGTTGTGAAAAAAAGTCTAAGTGTTAGGTTTTTAGAAAATTTCGCCAGAGTTTCCTCTGTAACTGGAGGTGGCCACGCTTTTAAGCGTATCATTTTCTTTTAACAAATCAACTCAATCAACTTCTTTATTCAATCAAACAATTTCCGACACATCAAACTAGTCAACAAGTATGTAAATTTGCATAATCGCATGAACTTGCAGTTTTTCCGCATTAATAATGTAAATCATCCTTATATATGTAGATTTCTATATAAAGTAACTTTAATCTTGTAAAAACCTCGTGTTTAGAGAAAACCGTCTTCACAACTTCTAGTAATAAGTGACAAATACACTTCTTTGTCGGATCTCTTTATTTTACAAGTGTCTATACACTTGTGGTTTATAAAATCATATTTATTAGTGCAAGATCCATCTTTAGAAAAACATGATTTCTTTAAAGTGTGGTCTTTCAAAAATACCACTTGCGGATACGTAGATCCGCTAGTTTTAAACACCATTTTACCGGTTAAAATACTTTTACACAAGTAAAATATTTCTCTACAAGTTCATGTCTCTAAAATGTGGTAGTGTTTCATCTTTAACCCTTGTATCTATAAAAAACAAGCTTATGTGATGATACGTGATTTTACAAAGTCGGGTTAAACGAAGTTTCGAGCTACCACATTATAGATCGGGTCACAATAAGCACAAATTTCAAGTCCTACGACTTTTACACAAGTTATATGCTATTAACCACCATTCTTATGATTTTACTAGACTTTAAAGTTCCATCTTTCAATATAACGAGATTCAACCGACAAATATCCTTTTAACCACTTTAGATAAGCTAAAAAAACAAGATTTAAAGGTTATACCTCTAGCTCAAGGCTAGGGAAGATCTTTGACGAAAAACGCGTGGATAAAAGATAACGAGAGAGGTCCTTCGTGTTCCGCTTGCACCAAAGCCCTCTATACGCGAACCTTGAAGCTTGAATGATCTTGGAATGGAGTGTGCAAGAACCGAGAGTATGATGGTGGTGAGGATGGGGTTCGGCCGAGAGCCACAAGAGAGAAAGAGAAAGAGTGAGTTGTGGTGGAGGTTAAGTGTGATTATGTCTAGTGTTAGTGGGTATTTAAAGGCAAGATCAAGGTGTTAATGTCCAAAGGTTAATGTGTCACAAGAGTACTAGACAACATGGGATTTGGCAAGATTTCAAGTACATGTTGGTGCTCCCAAGGTAACCGATCGGTTGGGGGGGGGGGGTCCATGGTTCGATTTTAATTAGATGGTTAGTGATTAGTTTAGGTTAAGTAAGGTTAACTAAGTATCTAACTTAGTTAGTGTTATGTTATGTGTCATGATGGGTGTTAGGGTAATCAGGGACCCTAACTGGCTCAGAAAAATAGTAACATTAAAAATAGTAAAGTTTTCATGTGCCGGGTAAAGTCCGGGTGTTCGGTTGGATAGTAATCCGTTAAAGTGTTACAAAAGACTTTAAAGTGTCGTTATTACATTTTTAGTGACACAATTTGTTTTCCCGACACTTAAGAAAGTGTCTAGTATTATTTTCTCATTTCTGGCACTTTACTAGTCAGCTAGAAGCTGGTTAAATTATTAAAGTGCTGTGTTTGGTACTTAAAGTACGTTTTAGGCACATCCGAATCAGTGTATCTTATCCCCTAGAGACGCGGTAACACAACCCTTATATCCTACATTCACTACTAGTGTAGTCAAAATATATGAGGCTCTTAACAGGCCTTGAGGCAGTATTTGCCTGATGCTGGTTATATCAGCATGTTCACTGTGTATCCGTTTAGTGTTACTGTGCTTTTTGTGCATCATGTTTGTCACTAGGGTTCAGCACGTAAATAATGTAGTGACAGCAAATAAAGTATGATGCAAGTAAGTGCATGTATCAGTATGCAGGTAGCAGTTTATCAGCTAGTTTCAATCAAGCACAGTAGTCAAGTAATAATCAATCATTAATTAAGTTGTACGGATACCTGGTTTTGTGCGGGTTGTCACACTGTTGAGGAGTGTAACTTGCACTGAATTCGTGAAGAATACCTTTGGATCTACAGAACTCCTCCATGGCATGATTCTTAAACTCAGTTCCATTGTTGTTGCGTATCCGTCTAACTTTAAAAGAATATAAATTCTCAATCGTTGTGATCAAGTTTTTGATAATTCCGAAAGTTTCACTCTTGTGTGCCATAAACTCCACCCAAGAAAATCTTGAATAATCATCAGTCACCACGAGGCAGTACTGATCATTCCTGATGCTTTTATGCTTGATAGGACCGAACAAATCCATGTGCAAACATTCAAGCGGAACTGCCACGGTGTTGATCTTCTTTGTAGGGTGCGACTTCTTTCTTTGCTTTCCTTTCTAGCATGAAACACAGACGTCTTGAAGATGGAAAATTTTAAGAGGAACACCAATCACTAATTCATTCGACACCAAATGATTCATTTTTCTTAAATGAATGTGTCCCATCCGCTGTGCCAAGAGATTGAATCCTTTTCTGTGGCTTTGGAAATGAAACAAGTTGCTTGTGCAGACGTTGTAATTGCTTGGCTCATATCAAGGACATATAAATCATTTATCCTTGGAGCAGATAAGAGAATCCAGTCTTTTGGAATCTTGAAACCAGGTTTCATCACATAACATCCATTTGCATCAAAGTGTACTGAAAACTTCTTATCACAAATTTGTGAAACGCTGAGAAGATTGTGATCAAGTTGTTGCACAAAGTTGATCTTATCAAAGCTTACAACCCCGTTGGATACCTTTCCTTCACCAGTAATATATCCGCCTTTATCTCTAGCAAAAGCAACATAACCTCCTCTAATAGATTTAACATCGTAGAGAAGCTTCATGTCGCTTGTCATGTGCCTAGATGCCCCACTATCAACAATCCAATGACTGCTGAAAGTTCATCCTGGAACACCCTGCACATGAACTCACATGATTAGTTGGAGATGGGGACCCAAGCCTTTGTGGTCTTGGGTCTTCCATTTTCATCAACAAAGGTTATTTCAACTTCTCGATGGTTAGGAAATTGTGATGCTCCCCCTGAATTAGTAACCGTTTTTGGTTTCCAAGTCTATTGTGTTTTACCAGTTTGATTTTTGAAATCTTAACTTCGTGATTATTAGAAGTTTTAGAAATTTCTGGTTTAAGTGACACAGGTTGTTTGTGAACCACGTCGGTTTTAATTGCTTTCTCAATTACCTTGACTTGTTGGCGTTTCTGTTTCTTTTCCCTTTCTTTTACAAGACGGGGATCTTGTTTTGAATAAACAGATCGCTTTCGGTAATTTTGTTCACGGGGATCATCAACTTTGGCTTTTAGTTTATGAAACATGATCTTCGTTCTACAAACCCCGAAGTATCATGTGACTGTCTTGATGATGAACTTTGTGATCCCGAGGTACTTGGTTTTGAACTGTTTTGTTCATTTCTTTTAAAAAATTTAACTTGATTGACATGATCTAAGTTAGATTTATTTGCAAAAGTTTCCAATTTATCCGTTCCCATTGATTTCACAAACTTTACCTTTTTGTTCTTCTTTTGGTTCGGTTCCTTTCGACCTTGAGTCGTTGATTTACCTTTTGGTTTGGTATGATTTTGCTGCTTTTTCACTGTTGGCAATCTTTGATTTCCATATTGTTTTCGAACTTCAGCTTTTGGAATCGAAGGGCACTGTGTTACCACAACGTGTGAACCCGACTTTCCCAAAAACCTACTTGTCGAATCTTCAAAAACTTTACTGATTAAAGATTGATTTACATTCTTAATCGGAAAATCTTTGTCAGAATAGATTTTATCATCACCAACAAGAGTGTACAACAAATTCACACTCTCAGATTCTTGCGAGGAAGTGGACTCGACCAGAACAGTCTTAGCAGGTTTTGCGGGAGGATCACATAAAATATGATTCTCGAGAGGTATGTCCTCTTCTTTGATTACCGCATCAGACTGTGCTGAGTTAGTATCATCGGATTCATCATCTGAAGAATCAGCATCCTCAACAATGAGTGGAGGATCCTGATTTTGTTCAGCAGTTGACACACTTGTAACTGTTGAAACATCCGAATCTGATGATACTTCCGTTTTGTATCCAAGTCCGGTTGCAAATTCCTCAATGTCTAAAGGAACAGATTGCTCAAAATAAGTTCTATTCTCCTCATCAGGCATTGCGTCATAATTTTGTCTAACAGGTGGTGGACACTTCTTATATCCAATGCACGTGACATCCTTTTTCTCTTTTTGTATGTCAATGATGTAATCCAAAACGTACCTAGAGTTTGAATAACTATCTAGCTTAAGTTGGATAGCCTCACTTTCACACTTTACACAGGCTAACTCTTTTTGCATGACCTCGAGACGATTGATATAACAGTTTATGTCAGTTTGTTTTCTTGAAACCATTTTTGTTAGCTCAGTTTTATCTTCTCTTAAATTTTCAATCACCGTTTTAAACTCTTTTTCATGGTTTTCATAAAACATGTTAGCCTCTTTGCATTTCGAAAGATCCACTATCAACTTTTGATTGTGGATATATGTCACGTCATACTTGCTTTTCAAATCATCATATTTGCTTTTCAAGTCCGACAATTTATCACCTAAACTAACAAATTTATCACATTTATCAGAAGTTGGATCATCGACACATACCTGGTTTGAAGAACTGCCAACATTAGCCATAAAGGCTGAATGAAGAGAAGAAGAAGAAGAATAAGCAGCTTTATCCACCAGAATTGATCTTCTGTCATTCCCTGCTGCAGCTTCTCCCAATAATTCATCAATATCTGCATCGACTGTCACACTTGACGTTTCATCCAAATGATCATCGCCTGAAGTTGAGGATTCTTCATCTGAGCTTCTACTGTAACCAGAACTGTCTTCATCTTCAGATTATTCTCCACCACTGGCGGAAGATTCTCCACCACTGGCGTGTTTCAGATCCTTGACAACCTCAGCAAAACAAGTTGTTCCATCCTGAACATCACTTCCCAACTGAATCGACCAGTCACAACCTTCATCGACTTGTACCACAAGAGCCTGGTTGGCATTTGATGCTCCTGCTTGATTTGGATTGTTCACAGGCATCAACGTACGCTCGTTATTCATGTTTTGATTCTGATTATGCTGGTTGCCTTGATTCCTGAAAGGATTCTGGTTCCCATGTTGAGCTGGCTTTGTACATTCTCTCTTGAAGTGACCTCGTTCACCACAATTGAAGCACTTGACTGATTGTTTGTCTAACCCATACTTGGTATCTTTCTTGCTTTCCAAGCTGGTTCTACCAGTCCTTTCCATGAAGTCTTTAGCTCATCTAACCGCACTAGCAAAAGCCCATTTGATGTCCATCATATCCATTTCCTCCTTATCAATCTGCTGATAATCTTCCTGCGTCAAATTGATGTTCCCAATCTGCCCTGCTATTAACCCACAGTATGCGCTCACCAAAGTGTTCAGCAGCTCCACATGTTCTTTAGCTACTTCAACACTTACTTTCGAGAAATTTGAAGTGTCGAGCCGAACTGTATTCGGATTAGATGACTGATCAGCAGATGAAGTGCTTCCATAACAAGCTGGTTGTGGAACTGGTAGTGGATTTCCGTACATATCTCTTGCTCTGGTATATTGATAGCTTTGCTTTGAGACTTCTGGTTGTGGATTTCCGTACATGTCAGTGCTTGAGACAAAAGCCGTTTGAGTTGAGGAGACTGGTAGTGGATTTCCGTACATATCTCTTGATACAAAGGCTGTTTGAAGCTGAGCATGTGAGGCAGGTCTTGCAGCAATGCTAGAACCTCCACAGTTTCCATAATACATCTCAGGATTCTGTTGCACAGGAATCCTTTTGGCCTTCCTGATTTCTTCTTGATCTTTGTTCTCCAAGAGCTGAACGAAATCATTGATGTTTGTCACAGCCAAAGTGCCATTGTATTTCAAGATTTCCAAGAAACCATTCCATTGAGCTGGTAATGCGTCGGCAAACTTCATGACAACCTCTTCTGGAGTTGCTACTACCCCAAAGTTATTTAGCTCAGTCAACAAGTGATAAAATCGACTTGTTAAGTCTCCCAAAGATTCCCTTTCCATACATGTGCAGCCATCAAACTCCTTCTTGAGTAGATCATGTCGCAATTTGCGTGACGCTTCATTTCCTAGACCTCTCGTCTTCAAAGCATCCCATAACCGCTTAGTCGTCTTGAAGCTGACAAACTGATGATATATATCCTTGCTCAACGCTTGAGTTAGAATAGAAAACGCTTTCTTTTCCAAATCATATTTCTTCTTCTCGTCTGCCGTAAGATCTGCAAATGTCTCGGCAGTTGAAGCGGCAACATCAAGTGCTTGATCGAAATCTGTAGTAAAACATAACCACAATTCCGTGTTTTGCCCAAGAACATACGTATGGAATCTTTCTTCCCATCCAGGATATTCATTCATGTGCATTAGCTTCGGTGGACGATTAAGGCTTCCGGTTTCACTTTCGCTTAAAAGTATACTTTGAATACTTTGATTTTGATTTGAAACGAATGCCCATTGACTTGTCGAAATTTGATTCGCTTGAGATGGAATGGACGAAGATGCGGGTGCGGGAGATTCGGTCCATGATGGTGATAAACCCGTGCTTCTATACTTGCTCTCCGTATTGGATGGAATACCCCACCAATCTGAACTCATTTTGGATATATAATAATGAATACTTGCTTAAATCACTTAAAACAATCCGTTAAGACAATTTTTGAAAGCTTCTGTTAAAAATTGACAAGAGTGACCAACGAAAGAGTTGGTTCTTCGCGAAAGACCTTAACTGATGAAATACTAGTTTTTCGTAAAAGACAAAGTGACGAAAAATAAGGTTTTCGTCTAGACCAATTGTGACGAAAGATGTAGTATTTCGTCCAAAACAAAACTAATAAAAATTAGTCTTTCGTTGACTAATGTACAAAGTTGGTGAGATATCTAATTAAAGGTTTTTTATTTTATTTTTATTTTTTTTAATAATAAAACCCAACCTTATCCTCTGAGAGTTGGTGAACCAATTTGTCAAACCACACCTTATCTTAAGCACTGTATTCACCTACCCTTCATCATGCTTTGTGTCAAATTTTTCAAACAAATATATTTTAACCTTTAACACTTTAACAAGTTAACAAATAAAGATCAAAACATGAATTTTTGAAGAACTTATGAACTAGATGAATTTTCCGGTCACCTGAAAAATTTTTAACAACAATTTTGCACGAAACTTCAACAAAAACCTTATTGTAACATATATATGTAAAGCTTTTAATAAGGTTTTAATATGAACTAACAGCAAAAATACCAAGATTTTCAAAGATTTACCACATTTTTTTTTAGAAAATATGATTTTAAAAGCTCAAACTTAAGAACAAATTCTGAAAACAACTCATGAAAATCTTATAAAAACACAAGAAAACTACTTGGTTTTAACAAGGAGAAGAGCCAAGGCTCTGATACCACTTGTAGGTTCACTAGCGGAGGATCTAGTCGCCTAATCCTTGTGATACGAACAAACCCGGTTGTGCGGAATCCAACCGGGTAAGCAAACCGAGATCAAGGAACACGAGAACGACAAGCAAGATATAACGTTTAAAGCTTCAAATGTTATAACCAGAAGTGTTTGTTTACAACGATTACACAAGATTATACTCTCACAACCTCACTCACTTTTCTCTGTTATCTTGTGCCGTGTTCTAACTTATGTCTTCAGTCTGCTGTTATATATAGGCTGCAGGTCGACGAAGTACCTGCAGCGACGAAGGACCTCGACGAACAACGTGCAGCCGACGAAAGACTCTGGCGAATGACCTGAGACGGCGAAGAACTTGGTTCTTCGCCACAATGATAAATGTCAGTTCTTCGTCATATATGAGGTTTTTCGTGAACAGCAATTGGATCAGGTTCTTTGTGAAATGTCAGGCCCAACAAAAATGCACAGCCCACTAATCATTTGGTCTTCGTGACTTTATTAAAATGAGACATGCATGAAGTCCACTTTCATGCAAACTTTCATTCAAAGACCAATTTTAGGAAAGTGACATCATCATCATGATGTCATGATGGTGTCATCTTGCGTCTCTTCGTGCTTCGCGTGTCGAACTCTGGGGCGCACGACGGAGGAATGTCGCGACGTCGGCTTGAGCCGAACCTAACTGAGCTGAAACGAACCGAGTCGCGTCCACATAATATGTATCAACAGAAAGACTCAAAATAAGTTATGATGGACTTATGCCTGACGAGAAAGAGTTATTCTTAGATATTGCATGTTACTTTAGGAGATCTCTGATAGATGAGGCAATGAGGGTGCTTGATGTTTGCAGTTTTCACCCTCGTATAGGGGTAAAGGTGTTGATACAAAAGTCTCTCATAAAAGTTTCAAATGGAATCGTTGATATGCATGACTTGATAGAAGAAATGGCCCACTACATTATAAGAGGGGCAGACCATAATCATCCAGAAAAACATAGTAGAATTTGGAAAAAAAAATGATATTGTAGAGTGTTGTGCTATGGAGGCTGGAACGTTAATGGTAAAAGCTAGCTTTGTTAAAATTATATTATATGTTAATCTGATGACGTTTGGTTATGGATACTGACACAATTTGGTTCCCTTGATTAACTAACACAGGAAAATGAAGTATTAGTTTTGTCAAGTTATGTCGAACATCCACGTCTTCCTCATGTTGTTGCAAACATGAAACTTTGATAGATTTATTGGGATAGGTATCCAGCATCATCATTCCCATCAAATTTCCAGCCAACAAAGCTAGGTTGTCTAGTGTTGATAAGGGGCCAGCAAAAAGAACTCTGGAAAGGGTGTAAGGTAATCCTTGTTTTTCCACAAGTTTAATCAATTAATTATTAGGGTAACTCGGATAAGTAGACCCTAGACTGATGAAATTAGAATTGTGAAATGAATACTATACGTACAAGGTTTCCAAGCAAACACTATACGTACACCGTATAAGATCAGATTGTCAAGATAAAATTGTTTACAATAAAATTTTTTGACTGGACCTTAAGACCATGTGCATTTACTATTCGTTGACCAACCATGCCATGAGCCATGACCAACAATAAACAATTTTTGTTTTGAGCTTAATTAACATCTCTCTCCTTGTGACAAAGGGGATTTTGTCTTTAACCGATATAAACACCATTCAATTTACCATTTATATTACATAATTTTTTATACAACTAGCACAAATTTGTGTATAATTTAAACTAAACGGCGTAAAGCTCCGGCCTAATTGATCCATGAGCAAAAACATACGCGAATGACAATGTTTATAATTATACTTACTTATTTGCCTTTTGTGTACATGTCTATTAACAGCATCTACCAAATCTGAAATTTGCCTTTTGTGTACATGTCTATTAACAGCATCTACCAAATCTGAAGATTCTTGATCTTCGTCATTCAAGGTACCTAATGAAGACACCGGATTTTAATGGTCTTCCATGTCTTGAAAGATTGAATTTACAGGGTTGTGAAAAATTAGAAGAGATTCATCCGTCAGTTGGATATCATGAGAGGCTTGTTTTGGTGAATATGAAAGGATGTTTAAAACTTAAAAAGTTTCCACCTATCATACAGAAGAAAAACTTGGAGACTCTTAAGCTCTCTTCATGCTGTCAACTTCAAAACTTTCCAGATATTCAATCGAACATGGATAGCTTGGTAAGCCTTCAGTTGGATCATACTGTCATTGTTGGAAAATTTTGTGCCAACCTTGTTTCTCTTGACTTACATTGGTGTCACATGCTAATTAAAAAGAATAGCTTGCAACTTCCATCTCTTAAAACGTTTGGAAGATATTATTTATGTTGTAACCCCGTTAGTTAACAAGTGTTATCAATATAAAAAGGGTTCTATGATTCGAAGTTATATGTAGTGGTGTGTTATGCTTAATATATTGTTAATTATATAGTTATTGAATATTGCATATCACCAATGACTCGCACACTGACCGTTTAGTCGCACACCTTCATAAACTCGTACACTCACCGTCCTGTGGCCCAGTACACTCTCTTAGAATTCAGGCCCAGTACAAGCCCATTCCCTCCCACTTTACCCTAATTCAGTCGCACACTTGTCTAAAAGGTGGGTATAAAAGGTGCAAACCAGCCGTCACATGAGGAACCTTTGGCTGCCATAACTTTCAGCACAAGATCCCAAAAAATTCCCTTTTATCCCTTCTCTCCTCCCATTTTGGGAACCATCTATGGACCCAGGATTTTTTTTCATTGGGGTCCATTTTTTGTATTAGAATTTTTCACAATCAAATATTAAAATTTTCGGGTCGGTCATCGTAAAACCATGCTCAAATACACAACTATCCGAAAGTAAAATTGTTGAATGTTGTTGAAAGCTTGAAACCATGCTCTCATGGGGTGTACAACCCTTCATGCGCAGGGTACAATTGTTTGCTGCATGCTTGAATATTTATTAGATATTGATGTGTCATGTGTTTGATTGAATATTGGAGAATAGGATGATGATAAATACCTCTTATTTAGCAGCTGTAGTAAATAAAGAACCTTACCTGGGTTTTCTTATTTAAAAGCTTTGTTATGTGCTTTAATGGTGTGTACAAGTATGTAAGCCCAAGGTACATGTTAGCAATGCAAGCCTAAATAATTGGAGAAGATGAGATGTCACGTGATGGGTTTAAATGGTTACATATGACTGGTCCCACCACTTGTTTTGTAATTTTGAACATGAATCGCACAAGTTATATGTTGTTGAAAGCTTGAAACCTTGAAACCATGTGGGCCAGTACACTCTCTTAGAATTCGAAGTTATATGTTGTTGAAAGCTTGAAACCATGCTCTCATGGGGTGTACAACCCTTCATGCGCAGGGTACAATTGTTTGCTGCATGCTTGAATATTTATTAGATATTGATGTGTCATGTGTTTGATTGAATATTGGAGAATACTAGAATAGGATGATGATAAATACTTCTTATTTAGCAGCTGTAATAAATAAAGAACCTTACCTGGGTTTTCTTATTTAAAAGCTTTGTTATGTGCTTTAATGGGGTGTACAAGTATGTAAGCCCAAGGTACATGTTAGCAATGCAAGCCTAAATAATTGGAGAAGATGAAATGTCACGTGATATATGGGTTTAAATGGTTACATATGACTGGTCACACACTTAAAGCTTGGTCCCACCACTTGTTTTGTAATTTTGAACATGAATCGCACAAGGGAACAAGGGCCCCACAGTTGCACAAAATTGGTTTCTCATAAAACCCAGTCGCACAAACCTGGTTACCAATCGCACAATCAAATGAGCTGGCCCCCACCACAACTTGGTCGCACAACACTGCCTCAATCGCACAACTGAAATTGGAGGAAAAGGTTACTAATGGATTTCACTGATTGGGCCACATGAATCCATTTGGGCCATACACCTTAAGTGGGCCGATTGCAAGGGTAATCGCACAAGTTGAGAATCAGTCACACACTCACTTGGAGTCACATTCTTAATTTGTTCCAATCGCACACATCTTGCTTCTTCACGTCGTGTTCCCTACCCTGCCTTGTCACACCCCAACCGATGGCGGAAACATCGGAGTGAGACGAAAACGAGATTGCAAGAGTCTTCATAACGCTATTTGTGTCGAGTGTTTAATAATTACCCTTTTTTACATTGATTGAACTAGAATATAACAAATTTGAATAACGACAAGTATGAAAGAAATAAAGTTTCATTTCAATAATAATGATTCAGTACAAGGTTTGGAAACAAAATACAACATGTTTGAAAAATACAATACGATACAACAAGTATTAAAGTTTAATGCGTTTCTAGGCAATCCTACTAGATTCCTTGCATCATCAAAATCCTGCAACATGTATTAAAAGCATAGATCAATACAAAAGTATTGGCGAGCATACAAATTTGAATCTAAGAATAAGTATAAAAGTTTATCTGAATCCGACATGGCAATTTATATTCGAGTTGGATCTAGCATGTTAAAACAACCTAAGCATAACAAATAATAAGGATGTTCAAGTAGAAACTAACACACATAAATAGCATAAACATAACAAATAGCATGAGTATACAGTTGAAACTAACAATGATAAACAACTAATCATAACAAATGCGTATTCGATGGATTGAGTATTTAATTATATTCGATTGAGTGAGGTAGATTTGTAGTTGATACATGTTGCACCCAAAATGCATTAAAGCGTAAAAAGGGTCGAGTATGCTAACAGTGATTGCGTTTGTGATCCCTTGAAGTACGCACGAGTAAAGATTTGAAAAAAACCGAACGAACGTACGAGAGCAAGTATCCTAGATATTAAGACACCATAACACGATCTAGTAAATTTCAACAAGTTAGATAATAATCCTAACATTTATGGTTAAAATTTTAAGCATTAGTTCTTATAATTGGTTAATATTAAGAACTATACTTAAATATTCATGTTATTAATAAATTTTAGAGTTTTTATTATATGAGAAAAATGATTTAAGAAATAAAAATAAAAAGGAAAGGAAACTGTTAACTCATCCTTTAAAGTTTAAAAGAATAGAGAAAAGGAATGGATTTAAACCAAAAGAAAAAAAAGAAACAGTTAGCCTAATTATATATTCTTATGTTCCCCTTAAAGTCATGCAATCTCAACCATTGGATGAAGATGAAATTAAATTCTGACCCTTATAATTCAGAAAAAGAAGGGGAGGTTTTTTTGTTCACTTTGACTTTCTCATACTAAATTTTGGGAAAAATATACCACACGATCTGCATAAAATAACTGACCAAAATAAGTGGAAATTATATATACTAATGTCCCTGTTAAAGTAAAAGCTTTCAATATACAATCAGCACCGTTCGATCATGCTCACATGAGATCTCAACCGTTTAAAATAGGGGAAAACTTCTAGAAGCGGAGGTTATCTGCCAGTTTCGGATTTGACCTTGTATCTCAGAAATTTTGGGAAATAACTGATTATGCTTCCACCCCACGTCCCTTAACCGTCCCCACTGCTCTCCCAAACTAGCGTCTACTTCCCCTTCTTCATCATCAACTCCGTCTCCATTTCTCTGCAAATACCTTTTTCCCAACATCTGATCTGAGAATCATTCAACCTTTTGCGAATTTATGATTATGATTCCGGCCACCAATCCGAAAGCTGTATAATCAGTTCCTCCTTAGCAACGAACCAAGGTAAGATCTCTAACTCCGTGATTTTGTTTCATTTATCGTCATGAATTTGTAATACAGAGTGAACCCTAACCTACTTCTGTCCTTAATCCTATTCATGTATATGTAAGTTTAAATTCACTGTATTCTAAATGTGGTTGTACTCCTCATTCATCATAATTTAGGTTTCTCATTATTTTAATGTATTTTGAAAGTAAATTGCATCATCAGGATTGTGAGAATGCTTCTTCTACTGGATTTTTCATTCTCTGGTGAGATAACCAATTGAACTTGATTATTTTGACCCCTGATGTAATCAAAATCATAATCACTAACACAGTAACACCTATTGTTCTTTGTGCCCTAATTTCTGGACTTTTCTTTCTAATTTTATCACTTAATTTGCACATTGCAGATGACAGTAGGAGTGGCACATTTGTCTTAGGAAATCAGTGTATCATTCAGCTTCACTCTTCGACCTTCCCGCTATCGTGGAATTGTACAAAACTTACGTTGACAATGTTGTGATCAAAACAACAGATGTTGGTCAGGTAGGCAGTGTTTGCCTTTTCTATATCTGTTTACAAATTAACATTATTGATTCATTTATTAATCTCATGATAATTGTATAATATCAAAGATCACCATGGTCAATGAAGAGGGTGACAGTGTTCCTCCACCAGATGTATTGGAGTGCCGCCATAGTCTTACCCCTCCTATGGGCTATGAGAGATGCTAGAAGGCGGAGATTTCACAGGGAACCTGATTTAAGTGTATGGTGTTTTCTCACGTTGTACACATTAAGCGACAAACTGTAGAACATTGATGATGGTAATGGGCTAGCTTATGTGTTTATAAAGCAGTCCAAAGCAAATAAGGATGCAGTCTAGCTTATGAAAGTTTTTATTTTTATTTATTTATTTATTATTGTGGGACTTTTGCATTTGTAAATTACTATATCTTTTGTGCAGGGCTGGCTGTTCTATTCAGACATATCATTCTGGAAAATGCCACAAATGAAAGTATATTTTTCAGTTATTTTATTGATTTTGTGTTAGAATAAAAGACTAAATCTTGATTGATGACTTGCCAAGTTCATTTTTTGTAAACTTCAGGCTCTCTCATTCTGCCCCATTTGAGAAAATGACAGTCCTTGATCTATATGCCGACGTAAAACCTGTATGGGAATCATCATTTCAATTCTATGGCGTGCCGCCCTCTATACATGGTAACATCATCGTTCAAGTATAAATCACTTTTAGCATACAAGTTTTTCAATTGTTTGTAGATTACATCCTATTTTGCGATTTATATATAAATGAGTAGTATGCTACACAATTTTGGAGGGAACATTGAGATGTATGGCGTATTGGAAACACTTGCATCAGGCCCTATTGTTACACGTGTTTGTAAAATTTTCAATTACTGTATATTTCTTTATTTTCAGGTAGACAGATAATATAATTTGTAGATAATAACTTGATTATTAGAACAGTTAAATTATATTTTTTGATGCTGTGTTTTCTTTTTCTTTTTTTAATTTAATACAGGTTGGTGTTGGGATGTGCATGGAAGGAATAGAACATGATCCACTTATGAATTAATGTTTGAAATGGCATATAGAAAGGATGACGTTGGTGTTGAGGGGATTGTTGCTTAAACATCTTTTATTGTTTCCATCTTTGTTTACAAAAAAATTTACGTGACAATAACTGATAAAGGTAATTTGTTTGATGTCTTCAAGTCTGCTTTGGCTTTCATTTGTTATTGACTTATTGTTTATCTAAGAGTAAATTACTTTTTGAGTCCCTATGTTTTAGTGGTTTTAACCATTTGAGTCCAAAATCAAAAAGTTTAACGCCATGAGTCCCTAGCCATTTATTTTATAACGTTTTGAGTCCAATTTTGTTCATTTTATAACGATTTGAGTCCAAAAATTTGGACTCAGAAGGTTAAAATTTAGACTCAAAAGGACTCAAATGGTTAAAGAAAATGCTTATAGGGACTCATGTCGTTAAACTTTTTGCTTTTGGACTCAACTAGTTAAAACCGCTAAAACACAGGGACTCAAAAAGTAATTTACCCTTTATCTAATAAACAAAGTTCTTTCATTGAATAAAAGTGCCTCCCGTTCAAAAAAATAAAAAATAAAAAAAATCGTAGGCCCTGTTACTACCAATGAATGTTATTAATTTGGGTGAACATGTTTATTGATTTTGAATGTTATTATATTTGGAAACCCGGACCGGTATAAAACTACTTGTGTCATTTAACTCTAAATATGAACTCTTTTGTCAAAACATTCTACACATTTATGTTGGTTTTAAATAAATAAACTTTTTGTTTAGAATACAAAGAATAAAATAGTTATATCATTATACCAGTAATATACCCGTCCACCGGACGGGTATAGAACTAGTTCAAGATGTTAAACTTGATTCTGTTTATACTCCTTTTTTACACTTGAAATTCATTATCACTACTTTTAAATTCAAATGTAGAACTTAATAAATGCAGAATTTTTACAATCTACTAACAGTTTAACACAACAAATAATATTATGCAATGGACTCCATTTGTTTGAAAGTACTAGTGGAAATTCTGAACACCACCTACGTTGCTAACAATTTAGCCCAGTTATAATAAATATATCCAAGGCCCAACTAATGTCCAAAGGTTATGCATTGCGTTTTAATCCAAATGGTCAGATAGGCCCAACTGCAACCACTGAGGATGGGTGTTCGATTAAAAATCAAAACAAATTATCTATTTTATTTGTAAAATGGTGGTTATATCCCTTATGTTAAGACCATTTGGTGTGGTGGAGGGGCATGAACAAAGGGCGTTAAACGTCATGTGGCAGCCACGTAAGCAAGATGACATGGTAAAAAAAGCACGGGATGGTGTTGGGTGTGGAAAGGGTCCACCTAGTGTTAAAAAAACTAAACCAATCACAAACGTTTTACCACAAACCACCAATCAACTCGCGCCACATTACCAACCAAATTGCCCTCCATGCCGGTGAAGAATCCTCTACCCCCACACAACGTCGTGGAAACCGCCAAGCCCGGGGTGGTTTTGTGGGCGTTGACTGACCTCCACGACAGATTTCCATGCCCACACCGTTGGTAACAGCGATAACATCCAGAGGTTCTCCCCATACAATTGGTTTTTGGTCAGAAACCAAATGTACCCCATCAAAGGTTTTTAATTGTGCGGTATATATATATTTTAGATATAGATATATTTTACTAACCCATCAAAACAAGTTTGGTTAGTCTTGTAGATGTATGAATGTAACATAACATAGTCGTTGACATATGATATTCGTTTTTGAGAGGAGGCACCTAAAGTCTTGCTAGAAGATCATATAACATTGTTCAACATAAAGAATTGCACATAAGGTATCAAACGATAATCATTGGCTACAAAATCTTTGAGAAACTTTCAAGGAAGATGGACACACGTCACGTCACTTAAAGGATACATATTAAAATGAGGGGGAGATTTGTTCTAGTTGCACTTTTTTCCCTTAACTAAGTTTTGTCCCATTGGGTTTTCTTAGTAAGGTTTTTAATGAGTCGACATATCTGATCCTGAAATACCATGATAAGAAAATATGCGCTGCACTCTTTTTCACTTAGCTGAGGTTTTATCCCACAGGGTTTTTCTTTGCAAGGTTTTTAACGATGCAACATCACAATGCATATAAAGTTGATAACCAAGGGGGAGTGTTATGAATATATTATATTATGGTTATCAACCTCTTAAATAGAGTAACTTATTCTCCAAGACTTCCTATCCTATATATAATCATTGTATGCAAATGTACCTATTAGTTTTATTCCTCTTCTATTATCAATTGCTATTAGCCTAGTTAACAAAAGGTAATATTCACTTAGGGATGAGCAAAATGGACCCAATACCGGTACCGAATTTACCGAACCGGGTACCTTTTTGATACCGATTCGTTACCGACTTTTAACATTTTCGGTACCGGTCCGGTACGGTACCGGTTTTTACCGGTTTTTACCCTCAAATACCGGTACCGAACCGTACCGTACCGTGTATATTCGGTACCGATATCAACTTTTGAGGATTTTCGTTACTGGTCGGTACCGAGCTCATCCCTATATTCACTTACCATATGCACTAACCATGTGATTAACTTTTTTTAAAGAATATTTTTGTATTAAAAAAATACAAAGTAGATAGATAGTCATTGGTGTTGAATGGGACCCATCCTTGTATATATTTTAGACACCAGTAGATGAACCAACCAGAATAACAAGACCATCACAACACTCCTCCCTCAACAATGGCCGTTGAATTTATGGAGACTCTCAAAGAAGCCATCACCGGACTCTCTCCCGCTACTTTCTTCACTGTATTCGCCACCGGTGTCACCGTCTACTACCTCGTTTCCGTTTCAGAAGATCCTCCGATCACCATCAACAACACAGCCCAACGTCTTCCGAACAAGACAGGTGTTCTATCCTCGAATTTTTAGTGTTTGATTTAATATTACTTTAGTTCGTTTTGAAAAATATAGCATCTTTGGGGAAATTTTAAAATTTACTGTGAATTATAATATTTCCTGTGTTGATTTGGATACCAACTGGTAATCAAAATTAGGGTTTTAAACATGATTTTGGGTTTGTCTTATATTGTTCTTATTATACATTGTGAATGCATATACGTTGACTAGGTAAAGTCAAAATTAAAAGATGCACCACCACGCAATCTATCTGTAATCAATGAATGATATTTTTTATACCACCTTTCTCTTTCTTTGACTAATTCCAAACAAATTCGATCTACAGATCAACGACATCTTCACCGTCCTCTCCTCACTCAATCATGGAATCATGATGTATTTCTGAGCTTTAGGGGAGAAGACACTCGCAATAACTTTGTGGATCATCTCTATGCTGCTCTCATACAACAAAGAATCCAGACGTACAAGGATGATGAAACACTTGCTCGCGGTGAGTCAATCGGTCCAGCCCTCTTGAAGGCTATCCAAGACTAACGGATCGCCGTTATTGTATTTTCTAAAAACTATGCGGACTCATCTTGGTGCTTGGACGAGCTTGCACATATTATGGAGTGCTTGGACACGAGAGGGCAAATCGCTGAGCCCATATTTTATCACGTTGATCCATCGGATGTTAGAAAACAAAAGGGGAAATATGAAGAAGCAATTGCAAAACGTAAGAGGCAAAATAAGCAAAAAGTTGAATCATGGCGAAAAGCTCTAGAAAAGGCAGGCAACCTATCTGGATGGGTCATCAATGACATTGAAAACAGGTGATGTTACAACTGAGTTATATATAGCATTTAAGGTGGCTGGTTTTGAAATTAGTCACTTATATGATTACCAAACCTATTTTTAGCATTTAAGGTGGCTGGCTTTGACTTCGAAATCACTTATCGCCCCGGTCATCACAACGCTGCAGCTGATGCCTTATCTCGCATGTCTCATGCAGCCTTCTTTGCTCTCTCTGGTGTTGAACCGTCCTTAAATGCTACACTCCGGGTGGCTAATTCTGATGATCTGTATCTCAAGTCCATGCAAATGAAGTGCACCTCTGCACCACAGTCGGTACCCAGCTTCCTTCTGTTTTAAAGATGGACTTTTGTTTTTCAAAGATAGGATGGTCATTCCAGCAGGTTCGCCCCTGTGCACTAAGCTACCGGAGGAATTTCATAATTCTGTAATTGTCGGTCACTCCGTGGTCACACTTACCTTCAATCGCCTTTCATCCAATTTCTTTTGGCCCAAAATGCAATCAGATGTTAAACGTTTTTGTGGCCACTTGTCAAGTTTTCCAGCAAATAAGCCTTCACTTTTACCTCCTGCTAATCTTTTACAACCATTACCCTTACCACAACAGGTTTTTGAAGGTATCTCCATGGATTTCAACACAAGGCTGCCCTTATCAAATGGTAAATCTGTCATTATGGTCGCCGTGGACCGGTTATCAAAATACGGGCACTTCATTGGGTTACCTCCATCTTTCTCTAGCTCCACAGTTGCCAGCGTGTTTATTAATGAAATTGTGTACCTCCACGGCATTCCAGTCGACATCGTGACGGACCGTGACACCCGTTTTATGATGGATTTCTGGAAAGAGTTACACCGCTTACAAGGAACGACCTTATCCTTTAGCACGGCGTACCATCCACAGTCGGATGGTCAAACCGAAGCACTTAACAAATGTCTTGAGTTGTACCTCCGATGTTATGCCGCTGACCATCCTCGAGACTGGTTCAAATTTCTTCCCTGGGCCGAATTTTGGTATAACACTTACTTTCAATCCTCCGCTCGGATGACCCCCTTCGAAGCCGTCTATGGTCGGACCCCTCCTATCATCAGCCGATATCTAAAAGACTCTACTGGAAATGCACTTTTAGAAGCCCCCTTGCTGGAACGAGACACCGTGCTCCAACTTCTTAAGACCAACCTCTTCAAAGCGGGTCATTCTGTTCCCCAATATTTGGTTCAGTGGAATGGCCTTCCACCTGATGTGTCCACGTGGGGAGATTCCACTAGCCTCTGTAAACAATTTCCTGATGCAGGTACATACCAGTTCCAGACCCGGGACCCAGTTGTAACAAAAGGAACCAAACCAGACCCGGTTCCACCTCTACTTGGTCAAAACCCGGACCGGAACCGGCCAAAACCCGAACGTACCCGGAACAGGTTCCTACCCTACCCGGTTCTTGACTTTGTTGACGAAACTCGGACCCGGTTCCTACCCGGTTTTAGGTTCTACAAAAAAAGCGAGTTGTGCATCTCTACCTAGAGGTGGTAACTGGTAATATGGTTTGATTAGGTAACGGGTCAAAACAAGTCACTTTAATACAAAACGATTTAGGTGATTTTCAATTAATATGTTAATTATAATTTAAAAAAACAAAAAAACCGAGTTGTGCATCTCTACCTAGAGGTGGTAACTGGTAATATGGTTTGATTAGGTAACGGGTCAAAACAAGTCACTTTAATAAAAAACGATTTAGGTGATTTTCAATTAATATGTTAATTATAATTTAAAAAAACAATAGTAAAATTGATATACAAGGTTGTGTGCTTTAAGAATAAATTTCTTTAGATGATTTTCAACTCGTTTGATTCCTTTTTCATCTAAATTCATTTATTTGGCCCGTTTTAGAGATAAAACACAACCCGAATCAGCCCACTAGTAAATGGTTTGAAACTGCCACCCTTAATAAGTTTTGTTAAGAGCTTAGTAAACTACTTTATGCAAACAAGAATGCAATATGTAGATATAGGTACTTACACTGCCATTCTACAACATAACACCGGTACAAAATGATAATATGAATGCATCAAGTCGTTGATGTATTCTGCAACAAAAAAAAAAAAAAAACAAGTAGTATTTTCAACAATTGAGCAAATTATACATGCACACTGCCATGAAGTTATAAAAGTTGCTAGCAAGCCACAGATTGTATTAAATATTACTTCAATTTAGCAAGTGATTTAGAAAGTTGGTAATTTTGGCCCGTTTGCTTACAGAGTTACAGATGGACCCGTTTGGGTTTATATTACATCTCAATGAGTTACTAACAGGTCAAGTGAGTCGAAATCATCCAAATAGGCCTATAAATGAACGGTTCATTTAACTTTAACCGAACATGAACACGAACACCAACATAAACGAATGAACGAAATAAATATAAATAAACGAACATAAATGAATTAACAAAATGTGTGTCCATGTTCGTCTGTTTATTAAATAACAAACATAAACGAACCAACATAAACAAATTTAAATAAAGGAACCTAAATGAATGACAAAATGTGTTCATGTTTGTTCGTTTATTAAATAAATGAACATAAACGAACTTACGGCCAAACAAGTTCATGAACTTTCGATTCATTTACCGGTCTACACCCAAAGTACATTTTTAAAGCTGCGAAATTCGAGCACATCTTCTTAATCTATTTGTATACGTTGGTATGTGTTTCTTTTCTCCCTCAACTTGCTTAATTTGTATCTACTTTCCAAACACATCTTCTTAATCTATTTGTATATTGTGATTGGTTTAGTTTTGTCGTTTCATGCACATCAACTGTTTGATGAAATGCCTCAATGAACAAAGTAGGTCTAATCATGCAAATCATGATGAGGTTTTACTCGGAAGAGGTGTTGGGATTAATAACTTATTTTGAGAACAACAATCAATGTGTCATTTGTTGATATGGTGGCACGGTTGTTGAGGTTTCTGGATCACCAACACACACACACACATCTGCAGTTTACTTTTTTGTTCCTTAAATATAGATTCGGTATTGCACAAGAATGATATTTTATTAATAAATGAATCATTTACATATCATTTCATATGATTGTTAAATGTTATACCATTTACCTCTTTTATTCTTCTACAACATGATTGCTAGGGTATGAGAAGAAGCTGAAATCACAGGCTTCACAGTTTTGATCGTCATTCACTTGAAGAAACATAACAAATTGAATGAGGTATCTTCTTCTAATCTTGACATGTTTGATGATTATTTTGTGCTAAATCGTAAAATCATGCATGTCAATCAAACACTAAATTTAATCAGAAGAATGGTAAGCCCGAACTAGATGAATGTTGTGCATGGTAATTATCTGATTAACAAACAACACCCAAAACTGTTTGTGCCTGTCCCCAACACCCCTTATACGCGATATACACCCAAACACACCCTTATTTAAACCGGATATAAATACCTTGCTTGTCCCTTCCTTTCTCTCATTTTACCCAAACACATACACATGTGTGTGTGCAACACAGTAGTAGCAAGGGTTCCCCTTCTCGTGCTTGTTAGGGGATTATGCACTTTCGTTTATTTCTTTTATCAACAGCTTTTAAAGATTTTGTTTCTAGCATCAACAAATATTATTCAATTTCAGTAATATGCCCCACGTTTATATGCTTTAGTATAATAGATTTTTAAGTTTGATTTTGCTTCTTTAACATTATAGATATCCTTCAATGTAGGCATAAAATAGGCTAATTGCTGAATATGTCTACTAAAATTTGTGTCTTGTGAGTCCATTTTCATGCCTATTAATATGCTACAGATAACGAATTAGAGGTGGCAACTGGCAAGATGGACAATATATAGGTAACTGGTCAAAACAGGATATGATTGAAACTTTGAAATGTTTAATACAGGTCAAGACGGGTTAACTTGCAAACAGTTTTTTTTTGTCCATTCCTTTAGAATATTATAAACAGTAAAATCATTCATTTCTTGTTACGAAAACAGTTAATAATATATTAACAATCTGAAACAGTTGAACAAAACTATTTAGGATGTTGTATGCATTGGAAATGGCTTACTCATGTGTCCCTTTTGACCCGGTTGAAATAAATTAAACACAACCCAGATCAGCACATTTATTCGTAAATAGGTCGAAATTCCACCTAAACCCACACATCTTTTTTCTAAGTTCATTTACAGCCATTTATTAGCTTAGTAGTTACACAATTTTCTCTTGATATTGTTGGTTAAGAAAATACAAATAGATAAAGGGATCCAATGTGAAATATTAAAATATTCTGTTGACCCACATATCTTTATGATAAAGTAGTGGGCTAAGAGCATTCATATCCATTCCACCAAATTGTGTGAGTGGAGCTTTTATAACATAAAAAGTATAAAAAGTAGTTGTGAGTGGAGGAAAGAGAAAATGTTATTGTTCATCTGTATTTTTAAGGGGACACTGTTCACCTCCTATAATTTTTTAATATATTTTGAAAGTTGTTGTGAGTGAAGGAGAGGGAAAAGGTAATGATAAAGATATAAAAAATATTATTTAATTGAAAAGAAGAGAGAAAATGTAGTGTTTTTTAGTGTAATTTAGGGTGAAAATACGGTGGAATGAATGTGAAAGCTCTAATATATTAATCAGCTATTTAAAACCACATATATCTTTATGATAAAGTAGTGGGCTAATATATTGACGAGAAAGAGTTATTCTTAGATATTGCATATTACTTTAGGAGATCTCTGATAGATGAGGCAATGATGGTGCTTGATGCTTGCAGTTTTCACCCTCATATAGGGGTAGGGATGAGCTCGGTATCGATCGGTACCGGAACCGAAAGTACCGGTACCAAAAATCCCCAAAAGCATGTACCGGTACCGAATATACCTGGTACGGTACGGTACCGGTATTTGAGGGTAAAAACCGATAAATACTGGTACCGGTTCGGTAAATTCGGTACCGGTACCGGTTCGATACCGGTACCGGGTATCCCAGGTGTTGATACAAAAGTCTCTCATAAAAGTTTCTAGTGGAATAGTTGATATGCATGACTTGACAGAAGAAATGGCCCACTACATTATAAGAGGGGCACACCCTAATCATCCAGCAAAACATAGTAGAATTTGGAACAAAAAATGATATTGTAGAGTGTTGTGCTATGGAGGCTGGAACGTTAATGGTAAAAGCTAGCTTTGTTAAAATTATATTATATGTTAATCTGATGACGTTTGGTTATGGATACTCACACAATTTGATTCCCTTGATTAACTAACCCAGGAAAATGAAGTATTAGTTTTGTCAAGTTATGTCGAACATCCACGTCTTCCTCATGTTGTTGCAAACATGAAGAAACTTCGGTGGATTTATTGGGATAGGTATCCAGCATCGTCATTCCCATCAAATTTCCAGCCAACAAAGCTTGGTTGTCTAGTGTTGATAAGGGGCCAGCAAAAAGAACTCTGGAAAGGGTGTAAGGTAATCCTTGTTTCACAAGTTTAATCAATTACTTATTAGGGTAAATTCGGATAGGTAGACCCTAGACTAATGAAATTAGAATTGTGAAATGAATACTATACGTACAAGGTTTCCAAGCAAACACTATACGTACACCGTATAAGATCAGATTGTCAAGATAAAATTGTTTACAATAAAATTTTTTGACTGGACCTTAAGACCATGTGCATTTACAATTCGTTGACCAACCATGAGCCATGACCAACAATAAACAATTTTTGTTTTGAGCTTAATTAACATCTCTTTCCTTGTGACAAAGGGGATTTTGTCTTTAACCGATATAAACACTATTCAATTTACCATTTATTTATATTACATAAATTTGTATATAACTAGTACAAATTTGTGTATAATTTAAACTAAACGGCGTAAAGCTCCGGCCTAATTAATCCATGAACAAAAACATACGCGAATGACAATGTTTATAATTATACCTACTTATTTGCCTTTTGTGTACATGTCTATTAATTAACAGCATCTACCAAATCTGAAGATTCTTGATCTTCGTCATTCAAGGTACCTAATGAAGACACCGGATTTTAATGGTCTTCCATGTCTTGAAAGATTGAATTTACAGGGTTGTGAAAAATTAGAAGAGATTCATCCGTCAGTTGGATATCATGAGAGGCTTGTTTTGGTGAATATGAAAGGATGTTTAAAACTTAAAAAGTTTCCACCTATCATACAGATGAAAAACTTGGAGACTCTTAAGCTCTCTTCATGCTGTCAACTTCAAAAGTTTCCAGATATCCAATCGAACATGGATAGCTTGGTAAACCTTCAAAAGGTTCGGCTCAAGACGGACGTCACGACATTCCTCCGTCGTGCGCCCCAGAGATCGACACACGAAGCACGAAGAGCCGCGAACCATCATCGGCCGCCACATCACCATGACATCACCATGATGATGTCATGTGATAACATATCTATGCATGGATTCATGTAGTCAACGTGATTTTGGTTCAAACAATTAATTGTTTACTTTTAATATTACTAAAAGGAATCCATATGAACCTCGGAGATTAAAGTAGACAAAGGATTGCATGTGACGAAGACTCCTCAGTCCTCACTACGAAGACTACACTCCATGCCATGGACGAACACTTGTGACACAATCTGTGGATGAAGGATCAATGCTCTCCTACGAAGAGTACATATCCACAAAGGATTCTTTCTTAATGGGCCTGATTATGTTTCACGGCCCATACATGTTTCTTAGGGTTTAGGGTTTACTGGCTGTTGACTATATAAACAGAACATGTATAACACAGTAAGGATTGAGCTTGGATAAGCTAGAGAGAGAGTGTAGAGAGAGAAAGTTCCGGTGAGCTTTGTATTTGTCGAAATCAATACACGTAACCGTGCGTATTGTTCATTCTCTCGCTTGGTTTGTGTAGCAACGAGGATTCCGCACTCGTTAAGGCACCCGAAACAAGAAATCATAGTGGTATCAGAGCCTAAGGCTCGATTTTTGGTTGAAAACCGAGTTGTCGGTGAGGTTTTTGAGCATTCTTTAAAAGTTTATTGAACAAAATCTCAAAACCCAGTTTTTCGGATTAAAATACGGTTTAAAACTCAGAAATTTGACGTTTTCGGTTGATGTTTTTCGGTTGAAACTTGTTAAAAGGGCTGGAGATAATCGAAAGTATCTTCTTGTTGAGTTTTGAAGTTTAAAACCAATTCACCATTGTTTCCGGCGAACAAGCTCACCGGAAAAGTCACCGGAGTGTTTTTTGTATGGATAAGATTTCACCTACCGTTCTGCGAAGAACCCTCTTCAACGAAAAACCAATCTGCGAAATTTCAGTTTGGCAAAGAACCCATGTTTCACGAAGATTGAGTTTTTAGTCCAGATCCTTTTCACACAAAGGCATACACAAAAAAAAAATATATAAAAAAAAAAAAAAAAAAAAAAAAAATAATAATAATAATAATAATAATAATAATAATAATAATAATAATAATAATAATAATAATAATAATAATAATAATAATAAAAACTGTGTTTGTCTCATTCCCACGAAAAGAAAAAAACCTGACATTTTTAGTGGACCAAATTGTTATCATTCTTCGTGGACTTGAATTGAAAATTGGGCCTATTAGTCATTCATTATCTTTTGTGGACTGGGTTCGGTAGTTAGTGGGTTTTTGATAGTTTATATGCTTTTCATGGGCTTGGGCTCAGGCATTTAATTCATCCAGTCCATATTTCGTGAACTTTATACAAGCCAAAATTCTTCTTGATCAATCTTTCTTTCACAACCTTCTTCGTTAACTTTTGCAATGAATTAACAATATGGCTTTAGTCAACAGGTCTTTCGTGAAGAGTGATTGCATGTTATAGTCTTTTGAGAGTTTCAATTTGAGAAACACTTCTTCGTCACTTACATGCAAGGATCAATTTATATTATTAAGTGACATCTTTTTCACAAAAGAATCACATGTGTTTTTCGTAAACAACATTTTTCGTGAACTTGTAATATTGGGCCAACATTACTAATACTCTTTCTATTTTTATGGGCATATACGAAGAATTAATGGCAAGAAATTCGTGGGTCTTTTTTTTTAATTGATTGATTGTTATTCGTTGGAGTTGGGCTTAGGCAATTAACAACAGGCCCAAGTAATTATCTCGTGGACTTAAGAATTTTCGTGAGATTTAATATTTAGGCTTAGAGAGCTGTCATTCTTTAGTGGGTTGTTATTCACTTTTTTGTGAGATTATATTGTTCGTGAACATTTTTTCGTGAATATCATTCTTTGTGAATATTGGTTCTTTCACAGTTGGTTCACATTTGTTTTTTAATTTGGTTATTTACAATTCATCATGAGTACACACCTTTGGGGGTCAAACATTTTAGGATCTCAATCATCATATGATCCTTCTCATCAAAGTACACCGAAAATGACAACAAATATGTATGGTCGTTGGATACCAGATGTAACCACCGTGATTTTATGCTATTAAACAATACCTCATAAACCGTAAGGGCCTATTGTGACATTTTGTGAAACTACAATTTGAAGGACTAAATTGTCATTTTTGGAAACCTTATAAGTTTCGGGTTAAAAGTGCAATTACTTCAAACTACAAGTTTAGGGTCCTTTATGACATTTTTGAAACTAGTTTATATATTAAATAAATAAATAAACATATTTTTGAATTAAAAGTACAAGGATCTTTTAGTCATTAATTGAAACTTGAACCTTAGGGACTAACATTGTCATTTTCTAAACTATTTTAACCTAATAACACTAACCGGGTTACCTTGTTATAAAGGATTACTTATTTAGATACTAACCTAGTTAGTCCATTTAGTTAACTATTTCAGGGACTGTATTGTAAATTATGAAATTTCAGGGACCTAGGTACAAATAATAAAAAAATATTGGTTTCCTTTAAAACCTTTGAAAACCGGCCTTAACCGGGACTCGAACTCGCGACCTCATGTTCAACAAACAACACACTAACCACTCGGCCGGGCATGCCACATCCGTTTGTATCCTACTCGTATTTTATATATATACTCGCATTTTATTATTATATATTATTTCAAATCTTATCATTCAGCCTGTCATCACCACCTTGGATCCCCTTTTCCCTTTAATCAATATTCTAATCCACCGAAAGTAATCTAAACGGTCACAGACCCTTTTTCAACCCGACCAAACATCGAAATTCGGATCAATTCGGTATCTTTTATGCCTTTAACCGAAAATTTATAAAAATTTCAAAGTGAAATCATTCCACTATAATGTGTCAACTTCAGTTTAAATTGAAGGATTATTTAGTTTCCCCGAACCTTTACGAGCCTGCTACACCCCTTTTAACTCGCAAACACATCGAAAACCGCCTCGGATCGTTTCTGCAAGTTGTTGCCGGAGTTCGGTTGCCGGAGATAGTCGAACCGCCACTTCCAGTCGATACCGGATCAATTTTCCTCGTTTAATCTGTATGTTCATACTTGTTTAATGTTCCAGCGAGTTTAATTCGATTATAGTTTTGTTTTGATCGGGTATTCGGGCGGGTTTGACTATCGTTGACCAATTTGGGGAAGAAGACAATGAATAGTAGTTCATTTATTATTTTTATAAAATCTGTTATTCTTTTAATTCTTATTAAATCGAGATTTATTTGTTCAAGTCCGAAAATATTAACTTATATACTTTAAACACTGATGTATTTAATAAAAATATAATGTTAGTCAAAATATTTATAAAACTAATTTTTATATATTAAAAACAGTGTTAACCTTTCAAAAATTCTAATAAATCGAAATTAAAGAATTAATTATTGAAAATTTTATAGTAATTATATTATGTGATGTACTTTACAAAAATAACATTCTTGTTAATATTTCATATAATTTTGATAGTTTTATAAATTAAACAGTGTTTACACTTTAAAAATATGGTTAAATCTTATTTATTTAAATTAAATAACCACATAATTTATGTCCGAAATTATTTTTATGATATTACATAAATTATTCTGAGTTTATATAAAATAGGTTACTGTTTGGTTGTTTACAGATTATTTTACGTAATTAAATCAGTTAAATCATTTAATTAAACTTAACAGTTTAATTATATAATTATATGAATTCTGCTCAGAAATATTTTTATATAAAAATACACATGTTCCTGAGTTTAGTAAAAGTCTCAAACTATTTTGGGCATTTTCAGATTATTTTAATAATTAATCTGATAAACTTAAATACTGATATTTTAACCATTTTAATTCCATTTATTTATATAAAATTATTTAAAGGTCCTAATAATTACTGTAAATCAGTAATATTGCATGTTAATAATTAAAAATGTTATTTTTAATTATTCTGATTTAAACCAATTATTTAGATAATTACCATTTAAACAAAACGTTACCAAATCCTATGGATTTAGGATTTCCAAATTATTCATTTAAACATTATTGTTGATACATATTCCATATTGTTGCATGTTCAATAAATTAGAGTGACGTGGAATATTATTCCCAAGAACTCTCTCACTTTGCATACTTGTTTGGATTGCCCGAAATCAATGTGAGTATACTCGTATTTTTCCCCTTTTACTTTTATCACTTTTGGGGTGTAACATGTTTATCTATCAACAACTTACACATGAACTTTTGCTTAAACACATGAACATTCTTATTAACATGCTTGCATACGTGATGGCTTGATACTTTAAACTTGGATTTATCTTATGTGTTGAACTTATCATTAACTTGTATGAGCCAAACCGTGACATATGTAGCGCTACAGGATTAACGACCCGCCCCCTTTATCTGGGTTATGTCATGAGCATATTGCGTTTCCTTGGTTGATATGACACATACCATGTTTTTATGTTTATCTTGAATCACATGCATGAGGAATTGTTCAAAACTTATCTTTTGCTATGTACGTATCAAACTTGTATACTCGCCTTTGCTTTTGCATTGAATTGTATTTTTAAACATGTTACAGGTTGATGATGATGATGCTATGAAAAGAAGTAGCGTTGATGCCTAGATACACATATAGACGTTTAGGCTAATATGTCGTATCAACTTTGCTTATGTTATCATGTATTTCTTTGAACTTGTTGTTATTTGAGTTTATGTATTGTTGACAATTTAAGGTTATGAAATGAAATTTGGTTTATTAAATATTGTCACAATTAGCGTTATGATGTCTCGAGCAATCTTCACACTTCGTCTCATCCCGATGTTTCCGCCATTGGTTGGGGTGTGACAGATTGGTATCAGAGCCATAACTATAGGGAATTAGGTAGGATTGCCATGCTACTTACCTAGTCTATAGTTCTAGAACCTTATGCATATGTTATATTTGAGACTACATGCAAACTACTACATATGTTTCTTATACATTCTCTTTGGGCCTTTATGAACGTATATGTCATTTTTTTTTTCCATACTTGATATGCTAATCCTATGTATTCAATACTTGTTTTATCATATGTTAAATACTTGTTTTAGTGTTCCATACCTTGTATGCTATTCATAAAACGTCCTTACGTGTGATTTTATTGAGATACCTTATGTTCTTATATTTGTTATTATTATTTTGAACATATGTCACTTACTTATTATCCGTACAATTAATTCATATTAAGCTATACCTTGCATGCCCCAAGTGTATAAAAAAATATATATATATATGTATATGTATATATGGTGAAATCGGCAAAAAAAAATAGCATGACAGCAGCCCCCGAGATTCGAACTCGGGTCTGTGCTCCCACACTCTTTCGCGCCCTTGTCAACCATTGGACTAGGGCCTAGTATTGTGAAATTCCCCATTTCGGTTAAATATAAGCACATGCACCATATTTTCCTTACTTCTTACTATAAATCATCTACCTATATTTTCTCTCTACACGGAAATTCACCGCCAAGTTAGGAGTGAAATCCTCACCTTGATGGAGAAATCCGAATTATAAATTCTAGTGGACCCTCGTCATAGTGTCAAAATTAACTTTTGACCCGACAAGTACCAACCACACTTAGGATACTAAATCGCCAAGTTAGGGGTGAAACCCGCACCTTGTCGACTAGTTCCACTCTTTGATTTTCATTAATCCCGCCAAGTCTCGAAATTTCAATTGAATTGGGGACATGTAGTAACTGGAAGGGTAAATACCGTTAACCGACTTGTCGGCAAGAGTATTTCACCTATTAGGCCAAAGCATGCTCCTCGAATTCGAAAGACTTTTCGACCACTTCGGTTAGTCAACGTTCCGTTATGGAACCATCCAAATTTTTTTTTTGATCAAACATGTGTTTCTATTATTCCTTTTATACGATGCAATCTTATAAATACGAATTTACTTCCGATATTTTTTTTCTCACACACACATCATACTAAATCTTTTCATACACTTATACGTATACATGATTTTATATAATTTAAGTTCATATTCCTTATTATATTTCAATTAATACTATATACCTAATCATTAGTATTTGTACTCACACTCTCTTCATATTCATAACAATACATTTTATGCTTATACTTATAATCATATTCATACTTATACTCATGTGTTTCATGCTTATACGTATACTCATACTCAAACTTATACTTATGCTCGTACATACAATTATACACGTACATGAGTTCCTCTTTGGGCCGAATGGACATCCGCCCGGATAACCATCCGCCCGGATAACCATCCGTCCGGATAACCATCCGCCCGAATGACCATCCGACCGAATGACCATCTGTCATCACTATAAAAATTTCCTTTATAAAAAGGAATATGTGTATATATATATATATTTGCACTTATAGTTGTTTTTATATATAAAAAAAAAAA
This sequence comes from Helianthus tuberosus, assembly GCA_030545235.1. Taxonomy (NCBI): domain Eukaryota; kingdom Viridiplantae; phylum Streptophyta; class Magnoliopsida; order Asterales; family Asteraceae; genus Helianthus; species Helianthus tuberosus. Next base: position 6,524,926 of record CM060394.1, read on the forward strand.
ACATACAAGCTATACAGAGACAACCTATCCTTTCTATAGTTTGATTTCGTTTAATTTTTTTTTTTTTTTTTTTTTAAATTCCTGCCGCCAAAACTTGACAGCAACCATCGCTTTCTTTTTCAAACTTATCGTCGCCAAATTTTTTTCCGACTCCTGATTTCCCGGTAATTAATTTAAGCACGCGTTTCCATTCTTTCTCGATCAGTGTGAACTTAGACTTTGATAACACAATTACGGCTCATCATAAATCATTTCCGGACTTTACGGGATTTGCACGAGCTATAAAAACAAATCCATTCTACCTTCTCATATCACCACAACACTCCATACCACTCACACACTCACCGGAGAAACTCATCACTTAAACCCAATATTCAAATGGCACACTACCCAGTAGCACATGCTGAATCCTCAAATGCAGCAGGAATGCATCCATTCCTTCGGTTTGCCGAATTATCCGCTCGGGGGAGGTACCGAAAAATCAGAAATCTTGAAGTTCTTAATTTTAACGGCATTGATTGGAATCAAATAGGAATGGTTGATCCCAATGGCGTCCTAGCAAGATTGCTACCACCTAATACACCCTGGCGTCGTTTCTTCGACATTCTAGAACCATCTTATGATGAGTTGGTATATGAGTTCTTCTCCACTTTTTATTTCAAATACAATAACAGTCTTACCGATGAGTCAATAAGTTTTCAACTTTGTGGACAAGCATATACTATGTCATTATCACAATTTGCGGTTCATCTGGGTGTATATACAGATGAAGAAGTTAACCAACCCATTTTCACTAGGGCATTAACTTCTTCTTACTCCGCAGAATTGGCAGAATTTTGGCAACGCCATTCAACAAAAGAATGGGGTGGCAACAATAATGACTTGACCCTCACAGACCCTCGTTATCGATACATGCACCGTGTTTTAGCCAACACTATCACGGGGCGCAAGTATAATCAACAAAGGGTGAGGGCAGACGAACTTTTCTATCTGTATAGTATTTTTGAGCAAGTTCCTTGTAATATTGCCTATGAACTTGCTGCATGTTTTGCTAATCTACAATCCAATCCTCTGAGAAGTCTCATGGGAGGATCGTACATGACCAAAATAGCACAATCATTAGGTGTCCTAAGTGATCAGATTATCCAAGAATTATCTCCACCAAGGGCACCTGGGGTTGTAAATTTTGCCATCATTAGGCGAACCACTGCTTCTATTTATGCACCAATTCAACCACCTCAGTCGGAGGGAGCTCCATTTGTCTTAGAAAGTACCTACACCCAAAATTTACAACCATCATTGTCGCAGTTTCCTCAACAGTCGTTCTACCGTTCTGATATGCTACCACCTCCGCCATACGTACACGAATATATTCCAATTAACCCACCTCAACCATTAACACCAAACGTCTCACAAGGCTTCTCACAGATAGTCTTCGAAGAGGCTCCAACGACGCAAGACGAATTGTTTTATGAAAGCATGATGATCCAAGATCAATCAGGATCGGAATCATCTTTGCAATCACCGTTACTACCACAGTCTTTCCTGTCACTGATGAACGAAGTGGAACAACTGCCACCAACTGATATTGCAGGCCCAAGTACGGTGCCTCAAATGGGTCTCTTTTCAGACCAAATGGTAGTTGAAATGGCTAGGCTGAACAATGAGAACCAAGATTTGTTACGACGAGTACAAGGACTGACAGAACAAAATCAATGGTTAGAGAGCCTACTAGCCGCTCGTATGCAACTGGATCCATTACCTCCTTTACCTGACAGTTTTGAGCCTGATATTGATCCATTTCACGACCTGTTCTAATGTAATTTGTTACAGCATATTAGACTGTCAACCAAACAATATTATCTATGTTTTGATTCAATACATGTTATGTTGCATTGATGCTTATTTGATTTAAACAATACCTCAATTCTATGGTTCCTCACTTAACTGGAAGTGCTATGTGGACCATGCAACGAAACGCGTAATTTTGGGTGCACACTTAATTACGAGGTTCGATGCATGAAAATCATAGTAAGCCTTGTTAAGTAAGGTGACATATGGAAACATTATTTGGTTATGTGATCATCCCTTTATTAGCTTATTTGTACACACATTTGTTTGCATGGTATTCACATTACAAATACAGCATAGCATAGTGCCATGCAAAACAATTTCTATACAATGATCCTCGTAAATTTCTCAAAATTTTCAGCATCCAACAATGACTTGTTTATCCTTCTAATCATTTCAATTACATTTTACGGTCTCTTTCGAATAAATTTCGGGACGAAATTTCCTAAAGTAGGGGAGACTGTAACCACCGTGATTTTATGCTATTAAACAATACCTCATAAACCGTAAGGGCCTATTGTGACATTTTGTGAAACTACAATTTGAAGGACTAAATTGTCATTTTTGGAAACCTTATAAGTTTCGGGTTAAAAGTGCAATTACTTCAAACTACAAGTTTAGGGTCCTTTATGACATTTTTGAAACTAGTTTATATATTAAATAAATAAATAAACATATTTTTGAATTAAAAGTACAAGGATCTTTTAGTCATTAATTGAAACTTGAACCTTAGGGACTAACATTGTCATTTTCTAAACTATTTTAACCTAATAACACTAACCGGGTTACCTTGTTATAAAGGATTACTTATTTAGATACTAACCTAGTTAGTCCATTTAGTTAACTATTTCAGGGACTGTATTGTAAATTATGAAATTTCAGGGACCTAGGTACAAATAATAAAAAAATATTGGTTTCCTTTAAAACCTTTGAAAACCGGCCTTAACCGGGACTCGAACTCGCGACCTCATGTTCAACAAACAACACACTAACCACTCGGCCGGGCATGCCACATCCGTTTGTATCCTACTCGTATTTTATATATATACTCGCATTTTATTATTATATATTATTTCAAATCTTATCATTCAGCCTGTCATCACCACCTTGGATCCCCTTTTCCCTTTAATCAATATTCTAATCCACCGAAAGTAATCTAAACGGTCACAGACCCTTTTTCAACCCGACCAAACATCGAAATTCGGATCAATTCGGTATCTTTTATGCCTTTAACCGAAAATTTATAAAAATTTCAAAGTGAAATCATTCCACTATAATGTGTCAACTTCAGTTTAAATTGAAGGATTATTTAGTTTCCCCGAACCTTTACGAGCCTGCTACACCCCTTTTAACTCGCAAACACATCGAAAACCGCCTCGGATCGTTTCTGCAAGTTGTTGCCGGAGTTCGGTTGCCGGAGATAGTCGAACCGCCACTTCCAGTCGATACCGGATCAATTTTCCTCGTTTAATCTGTATGTTCATACTTGTTTAATGTTCCAGCGAGTTTAATTCGATTATAGTTTTGTTTTGATCGGGTATTCGGGCGGGTTTGACTATCGTTGACCAATTTGGGGAAGAAGACAATGAATAGTAGTTCATTTATTATTTTTATAAAATCTGTTATTCTTTTAATTCTTATTAAATCGAGATTTATTTGTTCAAGTCCGAAAATATTAACTTATATACTTTAAACACTGATGTATTTAATAAAAATATAATGTTAGTCAAAATATTTATAAAACTAATTTTTATATATTAAAAACAGTGTTAACCTTTCAAAAATTCTAATAAATCGAAATTAAAGAATTAATTATTGAAAATTTTATAGTAATTATATTATGTGATGTACTTTACAAAAATAACATTCTTGTTAATATTTCATATAATTTTGATAGTTTTATAAATTAAACAGTGTTTACACTTTAAAAATATGGTTAAATCTTATTTATTTAAATTAAATAACCACATAATTTATGTCCGAAATTATTTTTATGATATTACATAAATTATTCTGAGTTTATATAAAATAGGTTACTGTTTGGTTGTTTACAGATTATTTTACGTAATTAAATCAGTTAAATCATTTAATTAAACTTAACAGTTTAATTATATAATTATATGAATTCTGCTCAGAAATATTTTTATATAAAAATACACATGTTCCTGAGTTTAGTAAAAGTCTCAAACTATTTTGGGCATTTTCAGATTATTTTAATAATTAATCTGATAAACTTAAATACTGATATTTTAACCATTTTAATTCCATTTATTTATATAAAATTATTTAAAGGTCCTAATAATTACTGTAAATCAGTAATATTGCATGTTAATAATTAAAAATGTTATTTTTAATTATTCTGATTTAAACCAATTATTTAGATAATTACCATTTAAACAAAACGTTACCAAATCCTATGGATTTAGGATTTCCAAATTATTCATTTAAACATTATTGTTGATACATATTCCATATTGTTGCATGTTCAATAAATTAGAGTGACGTGGAATATTATTCCCAAGAACTCTCTCACTTTGCATACTTGTTTGGATTGCCCGAAATCAATGTGAGTATACTCGTATTTTTCCCCTTTTACTTTTATCACTTTTGGGGTGTAACATGTTTATCTATCAACAACTTACACATGAACTTTTGCTTAAACACATGAACATTCTTATTAACATGCTTGCATACGTGATGGCTTGATACTTTAAACTTGGATTTATCTTATGTGTTGAACTTATCATTAACTTGTATGAGCCAAACCGTGACATATGTAGCGCTACAGGATTAACGACCCGCCCCCTTTATCTGGGTTATGTCATGAGCATATTGCGTTTCCTTGGTTGATATGACACATACCATGTTTTTATGTTTATCTTGAATCACATGCATGAGGAATTGTTCAAAACTTATCTTTTGCTATGTACGTATCAAACTTGTATACTCGCCTTTGCTGTTGCATTGAATTGTATTTTTAAACATGTTACAGGTTGATGATGATGATGCTATGAAAAGAAGTAGCGTTGATGCCTAGATACACATATAGACGTTTAGGCTAATATGTCGTATCAACTTTGCTTATGTTATCATGTATTTCTTTGAACTTGTTGTTATTTGAGTTTATGTATTGTTGACAATTTAAGGTTATGAAATGAAATTTGGTTTATTAAATATTGTCACAATTAGCGTTATGATGTCTCGAGCAATCTTCACACTTCGTCTCATCCCGATGTTTCCGCCATTGGTTGGGGTGTGACACCAGATCCTAATGCAGATATGTATACGAGTAAAGGTCCAGTCCCTTCATGGGCTCAGTCTCCCACACCCTCGTCCTCACCCATTCCAACGCAAAAGGGTTCAGTGCCATCTTGGCTTCAGTCTCCCACACCGTCAAGTAACCCTCCACCATCAAAAGTCAATCTATGGGATAAATCTACTGTTGATCGTGACCCGACAGTTCAGTTGGAGAACAGTGGTCAAACAAGAATGACGTTTTATGCTGAAATTGTCAAGAATGTTAGCGATGGTGAGTCCTCGGGAAATGATGACAGTTCTGAACATGGCAATAGTTCAGTTGAAGATGTTACAAGTTCAAGTTCAAGCGAGGAGGGATCTGAATATGAATCATCGAGGGAGGTTGTTGATTCTGAGGCAAATGAGTCAATATCTGAGAGCGAATCCAGTCAGGTATGTGTCGATAAACCAAGTTCTTATAGGTGTGATAATTGTGTTGAGTTAAATGCTAAATTGTCTGATTTGAAAAGCAAATTGTTGGATTTGCAAAGCAAATTGTCGGATTTGCAAAGCAAATATGACGATTTGCAAAGCAAGTACGACGTGACATTTATCCACTATCAAAGTTTGATCGTGGATCTTTCAAAATGCACAGAGGCCAATATGTTTCACAAAAATCATGAAAATGAATTTAAAAATATAATTGACACATTGAAGGAAGATAAGTCCGAGCTAACAAAAATGGTTTCAAGAAAACAAACTGCAATAAACAATTACATCAATAGGCTCGAGGAAACACAAAAAGAATTGGCCTGTGTTAAGTGTGAAAGTGAGGCGATCCAGCTTAAGTTAGATAGTTATTCAAACTCGAGGTATGTGTTGGATCACATCATTGACATACAGAAAAAGAAAGAAGATGTCACGTGCATTGGATATAAGAAGTGTCCTCCACCTATTAGACATAATTATACCGCTATGCCTGATGAGGAGAATAAGCCTCACTTTGAGCCATCAGTTCCATTAGACGTCGAGGAATTTACAGCTGGGCTCGATTACCAAAAGGAAGTATCATCAGATTCAGATGTGTCAGCAGATACGAAAGTATCAACTGCTGAACAAAATCAGAATCCTCCAGTCATTGTTGAGGATGCTAATTCTTCAGATGATGAATCCGACGAGACTAACTCAGTACAGTCTGATGCGGTTATCAAAGAAGAGGACATACCTCTCGAGAATCATATTCTATGTGATCCTCCCACAAAACCTGCTAAGACTGTTCTGGTTGAGTCCATGTCTGTGCAAGAGTCTGAGAATTGTGAAAGCGTGAATTTGCTTTATACGTTGATTGGATCTGATAAAATATATTCAGGTAAGGATTTCCCAATCAAGAATGTCAATCAATCCTTGATTGATAAAGTTTTTGAAGATTCTACCAGTAAGTTTTTGGGAAAGTCGAGCCCAGGAGTTATAGTAACTCAGTGTGCTCCTATCCCAAAATCCGAAGTTAGAAAGAAATATGGGAATAAAAAATTACAACCACTACACAATCAACGAAAGCAAGGTCACGTTCACCAAGGAAAGGGAAAAGGCAAACAAAGCCAAAACAAGAAGAAGGTTCAGAAGGTGAACTTCGTGAAATCCCGAGGGACTGATAAAATTGAATCTTTTGAAAACAAATCCAACACAGATTTTGTTATGCAAAAGAAAATTTTAAAAAGAAACAGTCAAAACAATTACACACAATACACAAACTGTTGTGATGTAGGACCAAGTACCTCAAGATCACGAAGTTCATCATCAAGCTTTTACAATTATGATACTTCGAGGTTTGTTGAGCGGAGATCATGTTTTGAATGTGGTGAGTATGGTTACATAGTCAGAAACTGTCCATATCTCACGAAAGGAAAGGCAAAAGTTGATGCCCCCCATGGTAACAGTTACCATAAAAGATCTGTTTCACCAAGACAGGACCCTCGTCTTGTTAAACAACGAGAAAAGAAACTGAAAAAGAAACAAAGAAAAGAAGTTGAAAAGGCTTTAAAACCAGAGGTTGTCCAAACACAGTCTGTTAAATCAGATGTTAAAAATGAAAAACAAAAACAGATTTGGAAACCAAAATTGGAAACTGTTTCAGGGGGAGCTACACCAATTCCGAATCAACGGGAAATGGATGTCACAATTCTCGATGATGACGGACGACCCAAGTCTGTGAAGGCTTGGGTCCCCTTCTCCAACTAATCTCTGAATGAGTGTGCAGGATGTTCCAGGAGGAACTATTGATGGTCTTAGGATTGTTGATAATGGAGCGTCCATGCACAAGATCGGCGACATAAGGCTCCGAAACATTGTTATATCCAAGGAGAATATTGTTGCCTTTGATGGAGAGAGGAGAAAAGAAGACAAAAATGTCAGATAATGGAATGATGGTGAAAGAATGTGGTTGAATGAAGTTGAAAAATTCAACAAGATGAAAAATGTGCCAAAATTTGATTGTTGAAGGTTTTGATCGGGTCCTCAGGAAAGATTCCAATGAAAAGTACGCGCCTGCAGCACGTCTGAAGCTTTTTGAAGATTCATGGATTTTTCTTCCATAAGAAGTTCAAAGTCCACAAGATGACCATGTAGTGTACATTTCTCTTCGGTGTGATTGAAGAAAATGTGTTGGTTGATCAAACCACACCGGGTGTGCGGATACCTTGGAGTGGATTGAACAACCGCACACTACTTCTCAAGGAGAAAGATGAAGACCTTTGTTGGTGCAAAAGCCTGTGGAAGACATCATGTATGGACAGACCAATGATGATGCGTACAAGCTTTCCCACATGCTCCATTTGCCACTTACCCGCCGGACCTGGAGGTTTCTGATCTTGTTGTTGTGAAGAGATTTCTTAGTTAACTGAAGTAGCTGCAAAATCGACCTTGAAATCCACACCGGATGGATATCCAGTTTGGAGAGCTCTCAGATTCCTGCCAATGCACGAAGTAGTAGAAGGATTACGGTTTTGAATTTCTAATCTCTCCTATCCTTTTCAATATCTAAGCTGCTTTATGATTTACTAACATCTCGTATAGCACTCCTTGACCAGACACGTTGATCTCGAATATCACCTCAGACGTGATCGTTTCAATATGAAACTTGTTAATGTGTTTTGGTCCACACCGATTACCGACATGCCAACTGATTTTTCCAAAATTCGATAAATCATTTTTGATTAAATTAATTTTGGTAAACGGCATCGAGGTAAAACATGAGTTAAACCAACATCGGAAAATCATTTTTGTAAATATTTGTTTGTGTTTTCTTAATTTCTCGTACTTTTTGCATTTTAGCGGGAGTAAAAACGAAAAATATAAAAACATTGAAAAATTTTAAAAATACAAAAACATCGAAAAATTTTAATAACACAAAAACAATAGAAAAACAAAAATGAGTTTCCTGGCGAGAAAAAGAGAAAATGATAGTACATCAGTGGTCTGTCCAAATCTCTTTAAACCTAAAATGAAAAACGATAAGCAGCTCTATATAAGATGTATCGGTAGGCTCACAATCATTTTAAAGTGTGCAGGGTGATATAAACCTAAATCGACTGAAAACTGTGTGGGAACCACTCATTGGCATATGGTCTTGGTACAGAAATTTCGTTTGATAGATTGTCGAGTGATGCGCGTGTGGTGTTATAGATTTTTATGTATATTTTTAGCCCTTCTTACACGTTAGTCAAGTTTTAAATTTATAAATGTAAGGACTCTCAAAATTTTCCCAAAATAACCCGGAAGTAAAAACCCGGACCCCTGAAACCCTAACGCACATGAAAAACCAAGAAATCTAGAAAATGGGTATTCAGGCGGGCCGCGTAAGAGTTGGCTTAGTCTTATGCTGGCTTAGTCTTATGCGGGCTGCGTCAACCCTAGGTTTGACCGGATAAGCGTCCAGATCCACGTGTCATCCACGTGGCACACCTACTCGTGACCCAGCAAGCCTACGCGTAGAATAGGTGGTCACGCGGGCCGCGTAAAGTTTGGCCTATGGTTTACGCTGGCCGCGAGAGCCCTATTTTTCAGCTATAAATAGAACGGGTCATGAGCAGTTCACTGGTGTCGACGAAAACTTTCAAAAACGAAGTTCTACTGCTATAATTCGAAATTTACTTCCAAATTAGTGGAGTGCTGCTACGATACAGGGTATTAACTCGATCGCTGCTACGATTCAATGTCCGATCGATTAAAACTATCCGATGAATGTTTAAGTGCTGCTCAAATTGGGTTTATACTTTGTCATTCGTCGTGAATTCGATGGATGTTTAAGTATTGCACTTTGTCATTCGTTGTGAGGGTTTAATCTCGTGAGTTATCGTAAATGCTGTATTAGTTACTAACCTAGTTCGTGTGTATTGTTAATTAAATTAGGTTATCAGGCTAATCAGTAGGCTAAACTTTGCCCGCATAAATCTGCAAAGTGAGTCATTCTCTTTTATTAAAAGTATTTTACAATACTCCATTTTCAAATGTTATAATTACAGGGATTAAGTCGTGGTTATCTTAATAACTGGCTAGTGGGGTATTGTGCACATTACTAATTTCTCACGGGTTAGGCTAATAAATCCTAACAGTGATAAACGTCACTACTTGGGGAAATACCCAATAGTGGTATGACCATCGTCACCAGGTGACACGGCGCCAGATAAAAATAATATAGAAGCCATTGTAATCGCTCTTATGCTGTAATTTATAACTATGTGTCATTTTGTCAAAATGAATGATTCACAAGTATTTCCCCTCTGACAAAAATATTTTTAAAACATGTTTCAGGCGACCTGCTGTAAATCAAGGAAAATATGCTACGGAGCACTAACAAGCTTGAAGAGGTGGCTCGGTTAAAATGAATAAACATGTTTTAATAAATCAGGGAATTTTCTAGTAAAATTCCTCTATTGTAAATTTATGGGGTTTATCCCGAATTATGAAATAAAATAATCGGGCATTTCAAGTTTTAAAAGATCCTGTTAAATCTTCCGATGTCGCATCATTTAAATACCACGGGTTCCTGTCCTGCGGCTCCTGACCGGGTCAAACCAGGGCTGGGGTCGTGACAGGAAAAGGTGGTATCAGAGCCACTGATTTAAGCCAATTAAGTATTTAAAGAATACTTAATTTTACTAATTGCCATTTTGTTGTTACATATTTTATTATTTGAATATCTGTTTACAGTATGGGTAAACAAAGACTTTCAGACATCTATCATAAAATAGATAGTTCCCTGAAAGAAAAAGGAACTTCATCCTCAAAATACCCAACAGATACTGGGGAAGGAATATTTGTCCGTAAGGCACAGTTTGAGAAACCACTTTCTCCTAAGAAAAGAAGTCATATTATTAGAAAAAGTCAAGAGAAAATAAAGAAGCCACAACCAAAAGAAGTAAGGATGCCTAAGGAGAAACAGGAAATAGGCAATAACCCACCATGGGAAGATGAATTAGATGAAAAATGGGCAGATCTCTATATGTTAGCTACTATAGCAGTAAATGCTAACGTTTAAATACCCTGAACCAGTATTAGCACCCATATCATCTATAAGTCAGAAACTCTAAAAGAAAATTTTATCCAGTAAATAAATAAGTTACAATAAACCCTAGTATGTTTTAATTTTCAGTTGACCTTTGTATTAAATTAATTACACAGTATGCAATAATATTTGAATGTTTATCTGTGAAATTTTTATTATAAAATTATAACTTAGAATTTTGTGTGCATTTTTGCATATATGCTAAACAGCATAAATGAGTTATCTGAAGCCCTTCGGAATCTCAATCTCTATCCCGTGAAAGTGGAAGTTTCCAAAGACTTTACTGGTTACTTACCCAATGTAGAGGAACCTATGGAATTTCAAGCTCCACCTCCAGAGAAACCAAGACCTAAGAAAAAGAGAAGATTTGTAGGCTGGAGGCGTGTACGCAGGAGAAAACCAGCAACTAGGAAAGTTCCCAAAATAGAAAATCCCATTGATAAAGGAAAAGGGATCGAGATTGAGAGAAATGCTAGGCAAGTAGAAATAGAAATTGGGGAAAGTTCTAGGCAAATCGAGGAATTGCCTTTGCAAGAAGAATTAGATCGCTTACTGGCAAGCTGTGATATTATTAGACCTATCAACACCAACCTCTACCCTTATCCTGCTGAAACCCAACTCCCAATAAACTTAGAACCGGCTATTCCAGATCCTCTGATCCATACCCAACCTCTAGGAGAAATAGACGAGTGGTGGACCAATGATTGGCAGTTTCAAAACCTCCTCAATAACCCTTATACCTTTTTCCCTCAGTTTGACCCAGAACCTGCACCAAACCCACCAATGAGCAATGAAAACTTAGCTGAACTCCGCCATTTTGGTGAGGAACTGATAAATGCAGGTAATAGAATTCGGGAGGTAGGAGAACAGATCTCCTGGAAATACGACGAGAGGGAGCGTCACTTCTAAGGTGTCCAGGGATAGGATGGTTATAAAGCTGTGATTGTATAATAGTAATAATAATAAAATAAGTCCGTAAATAACCTACAAATAAAACTTTTTTAAGATAACAATGTGTACTGATGCATATTATAATATATAAAAAAATGGCAGTTGAGAAATCAACAATTTTGACTAAACATGTGTTGTGAAATTGTGTGATTAATTGCATATAGCTATTATTTTATGCTAATAATTTATATATATTAATTACCAGATGGAACATGCTAATAATGAACCAGTTAATGAAGTAAACCAATCAGTGCAAAATCAAGAAGATCAATTTATGACTAGGCAAGATATCGAGAATATCGTTGCTCAAGGAATAGCCAATGCTATTCCAGCAATCCTTGCTGCTGCCTAGAAACCTGTTGAACCTCAACAAATTATTCCTAGTAAACGTACTCAAGAAGATAACTTCAGTAATAGTATAAACGGAGGCAACAACCATACTAATCACGATAATGATCCACGGCAGGCCCTACTCCCTAAGAAAATGAAAGTTGCAACGCCTGGTTGCACTTACAAAGAATTTCTTGCTTGTAAACCAGCTGAATTTGCAGGCAATGAAGGGGCGACTGCGGCACTGCGTTGGTTGGAGAAAACCGAAGCAGTAATTATGATTAGTAAATGTGCTGAAGAAGACAAGGTTATGTATGCGTCGCATCTTTTTAAAGAAGGGGCGCTAGAATGGTGGAATACGGTACTACAAGCCAAAGGAAGAAATATGGCCTATGCCATGAGTTGGGAAGAATTTAAGCAGATAATGGAAAGAAAATTATGTCCCGAATATGAAAAGGAACAAATGGCGAATAAATTCCTGAACCATCGGATGATGGGTGTAGATTGTCGAGGATATACTTCGATATTCTTCGAGTATGCGAGAGTGGTACCAACCCTGGCATCACCAGAACCGGTACTTATTTCTCGCTATATTTGGGGATTGATTGGCGAAATCCGTAATATTGTTAAAGCTGCGAGACCTCGCACTATTGACGATGCGGTAGAATTAGCTAACACCCTAACTGACGAGCTGGTACGCACAAGTGAAGAAAACCGGAAAAGGAAGTAGCCCAAAAGATTACCCAAGGATTCCGTATGGGTAACCGTAATAATTTTAAGAGAAGGGGAACCGGACAATCTTCCACTGTTCCATTTTGCAATTCCTGCAAAAGAAAGCATTTTGGAAGATGCAAGGGGTATTGCAATTTTTGCAAAATTCCAGGACACCAAGAAGAAGACTGCAGAAAGAAGAAAGCAACAGTTTGCTACAACTGTGGAGAAGCTGGACATTTTAGGCAAGTGTGCCCGAAATTGGCCAAACCAGCTGATAACAAAGCCAAACCTGCAGAAGGAACTACCAAGAAGAACGTAAGAGCCTTCCAGTTGACTACTCAGGAAGTAGAACTAATTCCTGACGTAATAACTGGTACGTTCCTAGTTCACAACGTTTATGCAAAAGTACTGTTTGACTCTTGTGCAAACCAAAGTTTTATAAATACTTCATTCTGCCAAGATCTTAATTTACCCTTAACCACCCTTAGGCAGATTTTTATAGTCGAAACAGCAGATGGGAATTCTGTTCACATAGATAAGTGTCACACCCCAACCGATGGCAGAAACATCGGGGCATGGCACTGAGCGAAACAGATTGTCCAGAAGTTTCCATAATAATTATCATTACCAATTAATTTAAAGTAACATGTCCCATACCATGTCTTAAAAGGCAAACAAATTATTATAGACAAATCCAGTCAAATTGTTCTGTTCCGACAACTCAGATTTCTATTATTACAGACAATTGTTTATTGGTTTCTAGACTTGCCCTAGCCTCAATTTCATCACCGCAAAGAAAAGCATTTAAGCATCCTAAGCACCTGTCACATACGTTAAAATAAAGTCAATACATAAAATGTAAAGGTGAGCATACAAGTTTGATAATAGTATATAGAGTTCGAATTCGTTTACGCATAACCAGCACGTACACATAGTGAAATGAAGCACGTTAGTTATCGACATAGATCCATCGATACCAATGACTACGAGTTGACTGCCCGGGGCAGTTCGCAATAGATGATTACCACCGTAAACCATGCAAGTAATTGTCCTTAACAACCCCCGTGTGAACGGGTGCTGAGTCCAAACTATAGTATTATCGTTGCTAAGGCAGGTAGACAGCATTCCATGTGTAAACATAACAAACAAGCATTCATGAGCCACGTATAACATGCATTAACGGTTAGCGTTCAAATAGTATTGAGTAGTGTGTTTGATGTGATTTGAATAGTTGTAACGTATGTAACACCCAAAAGTGCATAAAGCAAAAAGGGATCAAGTATACTCATAGCGATTGATGGATTGAAGGGAGCGCTTAGCGAGTAAAGTTAGCCTGAATGGATTGATAGCATAACGATTAGTGACGCATAAAACGATACAAAGTGGGAATGGGTCGGATAGCAGTTCGGTCGGATGGTAATCCGATCGGACGGCAATTCGTGCGGATGACAATCCGTTCGAATGGTCATCCGGTCGGACGGATTTTCGAGTGGATTGTTTCTTCCTATGAGATGAATATGTTTGTGTATGATGGCTTGTCCTTTGAAGTTTTCGTTGTAGCATTTTGAAAACATTGAAGTATTTCTATCCTTCAAGTCGGTCGATCGGACGGCAATTCGTGCGGATAGCAATCCGTTCGGATTGTCATTCGGTCGGACGGTAGTCCGGTCGGACGGCGACCTTAGTGATGAGGTTACCTAGTGGAAACAATTCATAGCAGAAGTGTCACTCGGTCGGATGTCCATTCGACCGGGTGGCAACCCTGTTAGTGAACATGTTGAAAATTGTTTAAGTCTTTAAGGTCCTAGTATCTCATGATCCGAAGAGTAATCCGGTCGGATGGTAGTCCGATCGGATAGCAATCCGTTCAATACTCAGACTTCTGATAAAGTTGACTAAGTGTGGGACCCAAAGTGTGATCCGTTCAGATGGCAATCCGTTCGGGTAGTCTATCCGGTCGGACAGCAATTCGTTCGGACAGCAATCCGTTCGTCTTACACTTGGTCGTTTTGTTTGTTTGTCTTTTTATCGAGACATTTTGATAACGCTTTAACCAACAGAACCCCATCTTGACCCAAGTGACCAAACCGACCAGGAATCACCCTAGTTCATTCAGTTAACCGGTTCAAGACGGTTGTTCTTGTTTAACCCGAAATCGGTGGTCTCGTGTGTAGAATCCAAATCTCGGACTAGTACAACACTAAGAATGAGTAGGAGACTAGAACAAGGTCCGATTCTATCGATTTCGAGTGCAAAAGAGTTGAAAGAAAGTGAGAAACCATCTTCCAATCCTTTTTCACCATGAATGAGTTTAGATCTAAGCTAGATCTTTGTTTATTTGTGTGGAAATCAGTTAGATCCGAGTTGTTCTTGGCGAGTTGAAGCCAAAACAAGAAGTTCTTCAAGAACTCATGATGACATCATCCTAGAACACCTCAAATCTAGTGATTTCACGGTTAATAGTTAAGATTCAAAAGATAGAAAGGTGTAGGAGTGTGTGTAGATCAAGAAAGTACAAGATTTAGGACGAGATCTTACCTGGATTGAGAGAAATCGAAGAAAGGTGGAGAGCACGAGTTGTTCGGACAGAAGATTTCCAAAAGTGTTAAAACTCTAAGCGTTAAGTAGAATTGACCGATAGTACCTCAGAGACTGCCCCAACAATATTAGATGGATGTTTATATCCATTAGGAATCATTCTTTTCTGAAGTCCTTGTTTCCATTTAAATAATAAGGGACTCGACATAGTGATAGGAATGAATTGGTCATCCTAGAAGTCAAGCCTATATTGAGAATGATAAGAAGCAAGTAGTTATCAAGACTCCTTATGGGGAGCCTTTGACAATTCGAGGAAACACTAGGTATGGGTTGCCTAAGCACTTGTTGAATATGGTATTAAATACCAAAGATTCGAGTATGAGAAACTCAGAAGAGACAAATAACAGTCGCGATGCTAGAGATGCGACAAATGTTAATGGTGCATCCAAAGTGAACCACAATGTTAATGGAGTTAATCTCCAAAACAGTACTTAACGCAATTGTTAGAAAGGTTATGAGAAAAGTCATGAGAAGATTCAAGAAGCCAAATGCTGTTTACATTAGAACACATGTCGCTGCTCATAATAAGAGCTTTATTCATACTTCATATGCGAAGAATGATCCAAATAAAATCATATGTGGCAAGGAGTCCATTCTTTTTAGGTTTTACTTAAAAGTACCTCGTCTCTTTGAAGTCAAGAGACTTCAATAGTAAAAAGGGACCATCGATTGCAGGAAATTGTTAAATGAAATAGAAATCATTAGGTATGTTAGCAGTTATGCTGGAAAGGACATGGTGAGGTATGCGTCACAGTCATTCGATGGCAATACCATTGATTAGTAAGGACATTAATGGAGTCCACAAGAAAGATCCTCTTATACATTATGGGGTGGTCCAAGTTTTAAGGACCTTATTAGAAAACCTATTCGCCGCTTCACGAAATGGAAAAAGATGGAATAAGAATTTTCCGACTCCCCCCCATAAGAGTTATAAACTATCGGCAGTGTGTTGCAAACCTTGGCTCATTGTTTGAAATAGTACCCTTATTCGGTTAATCTAGAATTTAAGCATAATGCACTATATAAATATTATGATTTAGCGTCGGCAATAAGAGGGCATATTAAGGTTTCAAAGCCTGCTCATTATAAATCCATCATGGATCTGCCTCAGCTACCCGCATTTTATAGATTAAGAAATAACCAGTCAAAGCTGAGACTGCCCTAAAGTTTGTCAAATATTTTACAGCTAAGTTTAAAAGGATTAAGAATGGAGGCGTTTAACCCTCCTGATGCATGATTAGAGGCAGTTCACATTAATAATGACACTAGATAAATCCTTTATTGTGATTTCATTGCTAAGAGTTATGTTTGGATTCAGATACCGCTAAATCTCTCATAAGACCATAAGCTTAGCAAACTTTTAGAAACTTTCCGTAAGAACCCCAGATGTTAAGTGTAAGGTAAGACTTACAGGCGAAATCATAAGAACCATTTCTTCTGTTCCTGTTAGAAATCTCTAATCATGGAATTCTAGAAGTATCCTCTCTCTAGAAGAAGTGCGTCAGCATGTATAGTTGATATCACTTTGATCTCTATCGATTGCGATTACCAGATGGTATGATAAAAGCGCCACATGAGGATTGGTGTATCTTAATATGTTCCATAGATTGCTTCCATGCCTGATCAGTATGGAGGTTTAATGCATGGAACCACAAAGATATTCCGATGGTCATATGGTACTAAAATCAGCTAAAGATATTCAAAGAAGATATCCAGAATGGAACTGTCCAGGTAAATGTCTTCGATTAAAGAATTCGTGGACTCGTAACATAAATGTGTCACCTATCTGACACAAACTATGATAGATGAATTGGAGCCTGAGATTGGAAAATCTCTGTAACCTCCTGGTATCTTGATTATCTCCTCCTAAGATTACCCTGTTTACCTCCTGTGAGGCCAGTAGAATTAAGATTTATACCCCATTTAGGGCTGTATCATTATGAAGTCTCCAAGACGACTAGTACCATCATTGGAAGAATTGAAACCTTGATTAAGTAAGTTTTAAAATAGAGGATTCATATAGCCTAACTAAATATTCTAAGAATTCGGTATTGTTAATTAAGAAAGACGGTTCATTTTGCTTATGCATTGATTACCGCAACCCTAATTAGGCAACAATTAAGAATTGCCATCAGCTGCCCAGGATCGTCGATTTGTTCGACTAACGGCAAGGATTAGCTAATTCCATAAGATTAGTTTTAAGCAATGGTTGGAATAACCATCTCACCTTAAATTAAGCTTTTCTATAATAATTGATATATAAGTATCAAGGCTGCTCTTTTGGAGACCTTGTATAGATGGAATGTTAAACATCTGTTAGTAGACAGAAGATTGGTAAGTCCAATTATCAGGATCTGAAAGTTGCCTTGACGAGTAAGATCAAACAAACCCATAATCATCAGTAAGATGCCAGTATTCGAAAGAAAATCAAGGATTAATGAGAATATCAACCCTCTTGAATTCTTGTTGAGGAAGAAGGTTCAACCAAAGATATCACCCTGGAAGGGTGTGCCAAATTGTTAATTATCAGACTAGTTGAACTCTGAATATATAGAATCATTCGAGGGAATCGAATGTACCAAGATCAAATAGCTTATAAACTACAACCTATTTAAGGAGCTTGGCGGAGCTCGCAATACATTGCACACTAATGACTTAAGGCTGTGTTTTCACCAATAAGTCGAGAAGCACTATCACATAATAATATGCAGGTTAATGATATGATGAGCAACCTATATCGATTGATGATCGACAGGTTAAGAAGCTCCAAAAGGATACATGTACCAAATATAAAGGTCACTTTGGGAGCTTGGAGAGACTCCAGATATGCTATAGAAGTTAAGTCCGTTATGTGACAAAAAGTACTCCCAGCATTTTAGCAAATCTCGAGGTCGAGATTTCTTTTAAGGGGGTGAGTATGTAACACCTCGTAAAATCACGTCCAATGATGTATTGACACGTGTAATAAACCCTAATGAAGTCAAACACTGAAATTTAGGGACTAATTTTTTGAAAAATCGAAAACTTTGATTATGAAAGGTCTGGAAGTGTTAACATACCTAAAATAAGTTTCTTACGATGTTTATATTCACAAATGTGCCACTTGATGATTAAGTGTAGCCGTTTGCATAATTAATTGAAAGTTTGCCCAATAAAGGGTTAAAAGCGTCAACATGTTAATTCTTACATCTGAGTGACCTTTTAACAAACTGGGAGCTTCATAATATTTTATTATACTCTCGGGAATGCCAAATAATGGCCATCTAAGGTTTTTATGCTTATAAGTAAAGTTACGCGCAACTTTGCAAGTTAGAGGGACTAAAAGTGTCAATATGTTCAATTATATATCTGAATGACCTTATAGTGAACCCGAAGCATCGTGATGTTTAATAATACTTCCAAGAATGCCTAATATGGATTAGGTGAGGCTTCAATGCTATTAAATGATGAGATGCGCAAGTATGCGCAATAGAGGGACCTAAAACGTCAACTTTTGAATCTACGCCTTTCGGTGACCATCTAAGCGAACGAAAGCGTAGTAATATTTAAGTATATGCTTGGGAAGGATAGATATGGGCCATGGAAGGCTTGGATATCACTAAACAGCATTTCACGCTACTTTGCGCAATTAAAGGGCTATTTGCGTCAAATGGCAAAAGTATGCCGATTCGTAGGGTATCGGACCTTCCGGAATATGACCAGGAGTTAAACATACCCTATTTATTCTTTATATAGCTTAGATATAGGCTTAGAGGTGTTTGGTGCGCAAAAATAAACTTTTATGTCATGCAGGGACTAAAAGTGTCAAAAAGTGCACAAGTTTGCATTTTCGCGCATATCTCACATTCTGAATATCTCAGGACTCCCAAAAATTTATGTAAGCACTAAAATATTTTATTTTAGTGATCGCCTTGATAAAATTCCATTCGTCGCGTAGTTTTGACCGTTTTTAGCGTCTGTTCGTGTTTCGTCGTAATTAGACGCACAACGTGACCGTACGGCCAAACGGACCGACATCCGACATGTTTTTGAACATGTTTCATGTACCCTATGTTTAAACATCATAGTGGAGCCTTAAAATGAGGTTAAAGGGCCTTATACGCGTCAGAAAGGCCTTTTAACAAGTGCAGGGACTGATATTGTACATTCTGAAACTATGTTTTGCTGGTTTGGATGCAGAACAGCTGCAGACAGCCTGTAATCTGCTGGCTTTTTGTTCAAATCTGGTTTCATACTCACAAATATCATTCTATGGGCTGCCCATTGTATTAGGAAACCATGGGTAAGATGTGTATGGCTCAGATTGAATCACGGTTATCGAGGAACGATCCTAACGGTCCTCAAAAACCTATAAATACCCTTCCCCCATTTCATTTCAACTTGCACCTCCCTTTCAAATCTGCTTGTTCTCTAATTCTTGGAGGATCTTGAGCTTCTTGAGAACCTCCTTCTGTCCTTTGGACCCTTTGTAAGTGTTTCTTCGTACATTAGTTAATTATTTAGCGGTTATAGCCGAAAAGTCAAGCGTTTCGATAAACGCTTTGACTTTTAAACGGTTAAGCCATTGTTCGTAACGAACATAGCTATGTGACCGTAATTAGGTAGGTGTTTAACCCTCAAAAGGGCACCTCCTAATTACCACGTTTGCTTAGTTAATTGTCGGGTCGAAATAATCAGTTTTTAATTAAAATTTATAACTAATGATATAAAGGCAATAAAATCAGTTTTATCACTTTAATAACTTGGTAAATATTAGTTGAACATGTCTAAACATGTTCAACCCGACAATTCTAAGTATAGGCTCGGTTCGGAACCGAAAGTCGCAAAAGTTGACTTTTGCTTTGACTTTCAGTTATGACCCGATTTAGCTTAGTTTAGATATGCCTTAGGATTCCATTAGGACCATATTATAAGTTAGTATAACCCTCCGATGTTATACAACTTGGTTCCATAGAAATCCTAGTTCATGCATGTTTCCGTTAAATGCCTAAATGTTGACCGTTATGCCCTTTTGACCCTAAAACGAGAATTTTGAAAATGTGAGAGGACAGTAATCTTTATTACTGATTTATAGACTTGTCCCTGAAATTTGACATCAGTTTGAGGTCTAGAATAGGAGTTATGCTCAATAGCGTAATTAGAAAGCCTTTTATTAATTAAACGGCGTAATTAGCGTATATCCTATCTAAACCCAATTTTTGATACCAAACTTTTTACCTACTGATATAAAATAATATTTTGGGATTTTTAAAGATTTTTATTTATTTTTAGGCTGAGCATAACATAGGGTTATAGGCTTGATTCGGTAATTGCCGGTTTTGCCATTTTGGGCTATAAAATGAGTTTTACAAATCCTTTTGACCCCAAACCTTTTTCTACTGATCTAATATGATAAATAAAATATTTTGAGCCTTCTGGAATAATAAAAATATCAGCTTTCTATACAAAACCCGGAAATGGCTCCAAATCGCCTTTTTAAACGTTTATAACGCATAGTATGTATCGAAACTAGTTTAAATATATAAGGGTTGATGCCTACTGATATTTTCAGTAAATTTCTATATTTTAACAGTAAGCAAAAGTTTTAAACTCAGATTCTCTGTTTTGCCCTTTTTAAGCCTATGTGTAATTACCAAAATGCCCCTACGGTGCATAGTATGGTTATAATTAATAAATTTCACATATATATGATACCCTACTGATATGACTTATTAAATTAAGTATAGTTACTGATTTAATCAGACCTGTAACTCAGAATGATATTTAAACTCTCTTATAACCTTTAAAATGACCAAAATACCCCTACGGGGCATAAATTGGTCTTAAACTCGTTTTGGGCATAATGAAAGATATCCTACTGATATCACAACATATTTAGGGCATATTAACTTAGGAAACTTGTATGTGACTCATTTGGTTACTCGTTACGCACTTTTTGCGTTCGGATCGGCGTGTGTAACTAGTTTGCATATATTAGCCGAAACGGGTCAAACCATATCGTTTTTGCCTCAAAATTCAGAATGTGTTTAAGTTACCCATATTAAACAAGCATACAAGCTTGTCGGGTCAAAACCACATTCTAAACCGGTCTTCGCTTTATCATGCGTTTGAACCGTGTCTTCATTTTGAAAACTAACCAGTCTAAGCTTAGGCTTAATTAAAGACCCGTTAGGAATCTAATAGGTTATTAAAAACCTTTGTTCCAGATTTAGGAGCCCAGTAAAAGCTATCTGTACTTGCTTGGTGGTATACGGCTGGGATTGAATTTATATTTAGCTCAGGTAAATACTTTTAACTTATTTTCCATATACGGGCTTGGGGTACGGTATATAAAATACCGCTTGGTCTGGAATTGAATCTTTAATCGAATAGAGGTTAAATCATTGATATGCTACGTTTTGAAATGTTTTGTTTGCTTAAAGCCTTTGGGGGGTTAATGACCATGTCCCGGATATCCTTGGCATCATCTTACGAGATGGCCACGACCTAAGCACGGGGTGTAGGCGTACACCCGTCAGTGCCTAACCAAATAATGTGGTGTGTCTATTAATCTTTAACCCGGTCTATGGATCGGGCTACTGAACGCATAAGTAACATGTAATTCACTTACAAGATTATATTCACATAATTATCCCAAGTTATAAAATGTTTTGTGCCACGTGCATTCAAATCAATTTTTATTAAACTTTTCAAAATGAGTCAGTTAATTGTATTTACCAGTGTAAACTGACGTATTTTCCCAAAAGACTAAGTGCAGGTACTACTCGTAATAGGCTGGCTTCTCCTTAGCATCAATAAGAGTCTCGCAAGCTTGGATGCCTAAAGTCTGTTGAACAATGTTTCATTTTTATTTTCGATCCGCCTGTGGATCCTTTACATTCCGTTTGTAATACTTTGATATTACTCTATATCGGATTATAACATATTTATCTTTTGCTTCCGCTGTGCATTTGAATTGTGTTGTTTGACTATGATGATATCAACTACGTCACGATACTCCCCACCGGGCCCACCGGTAATACGTGGAAATATCGGGGTGTGACAGGTTGGTATCAGAGCCAACATTGAGTGAATTAAACACTAGCCTTTTGTGTTTAATCTCAATGACACAGTAGCACATTCCTTAAACCTTCTGAGTCTAGACTTAACATAGGAATACTCTCAGCTCTATTCGGAGAATTAGTGCTTTCAATTCTATATATTTTAATATGTCGCCTAGCAAAGAAGCCATAATGGAAATTCTCCCCATTCGAAGCCTAGGGAAGGTCGAGCTTCGTACTGCGACAAGGATTAACGTGCAATTAAGGAGGAAGCATTCAGAAATAAAATGAAGAAGAAACTCCTTTTGCTGACGATCGTTTCCTTAGTAGTCCTTATAAGGACATATTTATCTTTCAGTCCCTTCGTGGACAACATTTTCCTTTCAAGTCCCGTTCAGGGCAGTTCTGTACCTCTTTTAAAAATCATTGGAATGTTTTATCTAAATTTATTCATCATTACATATGAACATAAAATATGAAATAATAACATTCCTTTTATAAGATCTACCATTATTATAAAATGGTAAAATCTAAAAAGAACGAGACCTAGCCCATGTGTCATTTTAAGAACAGGGCCAAGATGGCAGTTCCTCAATTAGATTTAGATCCTTGTTAACATCTCAATTTAGGATTGATCTGCGTTTAGATATTAAAAAGAATCTTAAAGGTAAAACCTAGCCTAAATGTCATTACAGACATGGCCAAGATGATACAACCTATTCAAGGGATTCAAATCCTTGTTAACATCCGTAATATGTTAACATTCCTGGCAGACGTGGTTCATAAATCATCCTTATACTGGATTTTTCCCGAAATCCTTTCTTATTTTGTGATTTAAGCATCCATTAGGGATATAATACTTAAGGGCCATATCCATTGTCATATAAGACAAAAGACAGTCGTAGCCTACAACTCCCTATCAAGAAAAGGCAATAAACAACGTTCAAAGCCTAAATACCTTGATTTTACAAAATCATGGTTTATAATTTAAAGTTGCCCTTATGACTTGGCCATTTGTGCCATAGTTATATTTTAATTAAATTTAGGATAATTATAATCTTGAATAAAATAAATATCATTCCTTTCCTGCCAGTATGCATATTAAAAGAGAATCCTAAAAGGTATAACCTAGCTAGGATGTCATTAAAGACCTAGCTATGATGGTAAGACCCGTTTAAAAGAAATTCTGATCCTTGATAACATCTGAAAACATGTTAACACTCCTGACAACAGTGATGCGATAAAATCACACTTGTCATCCTTATATTAGAAATTTTCCAAACCCCTTAAATTAGCCTAATGATCAAGAGGAAGCATGGCTAATAAACGTCGAACATGATGAACACATCAAAACATCCATTAGGATGAATACCTTCGGGCAAAGATGTATACATAAAAAGATAGTTTTATTTCATAACTTCTTGTCAAAACAATGAACTATGAAATTTTCCGATCCAAAGGAATCATCGATTATGTTTTAAAATTTCCCTAGTGACAAGGCATCTATGCCATCAGAGAGTCCTTGGGAACAAGCCCTGGTGCTATATATAAAATGTCAGTACGACATTGACAGTCGTGACTTATGTCCCCTGCCTAATAAATATGTAGGGTTATATTCCGTTTAAACGCCAAAGATGGTTTATTTAAAAACCTAGGCAAAACATAATCAAATAAATTTGATACTATCTATTCACCTATATGGTTTATTTGTACCATGGCTATTTAATCATCAAACTCGACAATTCCCTGTAAAATTAAGCAAATTATTACCACTTGGTTTGTAGCCTCCAAAGTTTCACCATGGCTGACTCCTCTGAAGCTCACAATCATCCGGTTGATCAGAATGATGATGTAAGACTGAATTTAACAAGCACCGAGTTACAGGCTATGATAAATACAGCCGTAAACAACGCTGTGGACCGTGCGTTGAAGGATCATAAGCGAAAGTGCGATGATACCCCGAATAAGGGTTACAAAAAGGGTAAGACCGGTTCAAGCTATAACCAATCCAAACCAAGGAAGGCAAAACCCGAATGTAAAACCTGCGGGAAGAAGCACTTCGGAAAGTGTTTCTATGATCAGACCGGGGGATGTGTCATCTATAAGGAGACGGATCACAAGACCCATGAATGCAAGGATTTGAAGGACAAACAGCAAATCAGTGAGAAGACCAGATGCAAAACCTGTAGGAAATACCACCTCGGGAAATGCAAATTTGAATCTCAGCCTCTACCATGTGGAATCTGCAAGTCCAAGGAGCATAAGACCTTGGATTGCAAGAGATTGGGAGACGCAACCTGCTATGGTTGCAATGAAAAAGGGCACATCAAGACAAATTGCCCAAATAAAACCAAGAAGCCTGAGGAGTCTAAGAAGACCGAAGATGAAAGCTCTCAAGTGGATGCTCAAGAGGCTATTCAGGATGACAATGTCACAACAGGTACTTTCTTTATTAATAACGCTCATGCTAGAGTATTATTTTATTCAGGTTCAGATAAGTCTTTCATAGACAACAGATTTTGTAAATCATTAAATCTGCCTGTTAAAACTCTAAGCGTTAAGTAGAATTGACCGATAGTACCTCAGAGACTGCCCCAGCAATATTAGATGGATGTTTATATCCATTAGGAATCATTCTTTTCTGATGTCCTTGTTTCCATTTAAATAATAAGGGACTCGACATAGTGATAGGAATGAATTGGTCGTCCTAGAAGTCAAGCCTATATTGAGAATGATAAGAAGCAAGTAGTTATCAAGACTCCTTATGGGGAGCCTTTGACAATTCGAGGAAACACTAGGTATGGGTTGCCTAAGCACTTATTGAATATGGTATTAAATACCAAAGATTCGAGTATGAGAAACTCAGAAGAGACAAATAACAGTCGCGATGCTAGAGATGCGACAAATGTTAATGGTGCATCCAAAGTGAACCACAATGTTAATGGAGTTAATCTCCAAAACAGTAATTAACGCAGTTGTTAGAAAGGTTATGAGAAAAGTCATGAGAAGATTCAAGAAGCCAAATGCTGTTTACATTAGAACACATGTCGCTGCTCATAATAAGAGCTTTATTCATACTTCATATGCGAAGAATGATCCAAATAAAATCATATGTGGCAAGGAGTCCATTCTTTTTAGGTTTTACTTAAAAGTACCTCGTCTCTTGGAAGTCAAGAGACTTCAATAGTAAAAAGGGACCATCGATTGCAGGAAATTGTTAAATGAAATAGAAATCATTAGGTATGTCAGCAGTTATGCTGGAAAGGACACGGTGAGGTATGCATCACAGTCATTCGATGGCAATACCATTGATTAGTAAGGACATTAATGGAGTCCACAAGAAAGATCCTCTTATACATTATGGGATGGTCCAAGTTTTAAGGACCTTATTAGAAAACCTATTAGCCGCTTCACGAAATG
Source organism: Helianthus tuberosus (assembly GCA_030545235.1). Lineage (NCBI taxonomy): Eukaryota > Viridiplantae > Streptophyta > Magnoliopsida > Asterales > Asteraceae > Helianthus > Helianthus tuberosus. The sequence goes on from CM060394.1 coordinate 6,550,630, forward strand.
GAAAAAGATGGAATAAGAATTTTCCGACTCCCCCCATAAGAGTTATAAACTATCGGCACTGTGTTGCAAACCTTGGCTCATTGTTTGAAATAGTACCCTTATTCGGTTAATCTAGAATTTGAGCATAATGCACTATATAAATATTATGATTTAGCATCGGCAATAAGAGGGCACATTAAGGTTTCAAAGCCTGCTCATTATAAATCCATCATGGATCTGCCTCAGCTACCCGCATTTTATAGATTAAGAAATAACCAGTCAAAGCTAAGACTGCCCTAAAGTTTGTCAAAGATTTTACAGCTAAGTTTAAAAGGATTAAGAATGGAGGCGTTTAACCCTCCTGATGCATGATTAGAGGCAGTTCACATTAATAATGACACTAGATAAATCCTTTATTGTGATTTCATTGCTAAGAGTTATGTTTGGATTCAGATACCGCTAAATCTCTCATAAGACCATAAGCTTAGCAAACTTTTAGAAACTTTCCGTAAGAACCCCAGATGTTAAGTGTAAGGTAAGACTTACAGGCGAAATCATAAGAACCATTTCTTCTGTTCCTGTTAGAAATCTCTAATCATGGAATTCTAGAAGTATCCTCTCTCTAGAAGAAGTGCGTCAGCATGTATAGTTGATATCACTTTGATCTCTATCGATTGCGAATACCAGATGGTATGATAAAAGCGCCACATGAGGATTGGTGTATCTTAATATGTTCCATAGATTGCTTCCATGCCTGATCAGTATAGAGGTTTAATGCATGGAACCACAAAGATATTCCGATGGTCATATGGTACTAAAATCAGCTAAAGATATTCAAAGAAGATATCCAGAATGGAACTGTCCAGGTAAATGTCTTCGATTAAAGAATTCATGGACTCGTAACATAAATGTGTCACCTATCTGACACAAACTATGATAGATGAATTGGAGCCTGAGATTGGAAAATCTCTGTAACCTCCTGGTATCATTATTATCCCCTCCTAAGATTACCCTGTTTACCTCCTGTGAGGCCAGTAGAATTAAGATTTATACCCCATTTAGGGCTGTATCATTATGAAGTCTCCAAGACGGCTAGTACCATCATTGGAAGAATTGAAACCTTGATTAAGTAAGTTTTAAAATAGAGGATTCATATAGCCTAACTAAATATTCTAAGAATTCGGTATTGTTAATTAAGAAAGACGGTTCATTTTGCTTATGCATTGATTACCGCAACCCTAATTAGGCAACAATTAAGAATTGCCATCAGCTGCCCAGGATCGTCGATTTGTTCGACTAACGGCAAGGATTAGCTAATTCCTTAAGATTAGTTTTAAGCAATGGTTGGAATAACCATCTCACCTTAAATTAAGCTTTTCTATAATAATTGATATATAAGTATCAAGGCTGCTCTTTTGGAGACCTTGTATAGATGGAATGTTAAACATCTATTAGTAGACAGAAGATTGGTAAGTCCAATTATCAGGATCTGAAAGTTGCCTTGACGAGTAAGATCAAACAAACCCATAATCATCAGTAAGATGCCAGTATTCGAAAGAAAATCAAGGATTAATGAGAATATCAACCCTCTTGAATTCTTGTTGAGGAAGAAGGTTCAACAAAAGATATCACCCTGGAAGGGTGTGCCAAATTGTTAATTATCAGACTAGTTGAACTCTGAATATATAGAATCATTCGAGGGAATCGAATGTACCAAGATCAAATAGCTTATAAGCTACAACCTATTTAAGGAGCTTGGCGGAGCTCGCAATACATTGCACACTAATGACTTAAGGCTGTGTTTTCACCAATAAGTCGAGAAGCACTATCACATAATAATACGCAGGTTAATGATATGATGAGCAACCTATATCGATTGATGATCGACAGGTTAAGAAGCTCCAAAAGGATACATGTACCAAATATAAAGGTCACTTTGGGAGCTTGGAGAGACTCCAGATATGCTATAGAAGTTAAGTCCGTTATGTGACAAAAAGTACTTCCAGCATTTTAGCAAATCTCGAGGTCGAGATTTCTTTTAAGGGGGTGAGGATGTAACACCTCGTAAAATCACGTCCAATGATGTATTGACACGTGTAATAAACCCTAATGAAGTCAAACACTGAAATTTAGGGACTAATTTTTCGAAAAATCAAAAACTTTGATTATGAAAGGACTGGAAGTGTTAACATACCTAAAATAAGTTTCTTACGATGTTTATATTCACAAATGTGCCACTTGATGATTAAGTGTAGCCGTTTGCATAATTAATTGAAAGTTTGCGCAATAAAGGGTTAAAAGCGTCAACATGTTAATTCTTACCTCTGAGTGACCTTTTAACAAACTGGGAGCTTCATAATATTTGATTATACTCTCGGGAATGCCAAATAATGGTCATCTAAGGTTTTTATGCTTATAAGTAAAGTTACGCGCAACTTTGCAAGTTAGAGGGACTAAAAGTGTCAATATGTTCAATTATATATCTCAATGACCTTATAGTGAACCCGAAGCATCGTGATGTTTAATAATACTTCCAAGAATGCCTAATATGGATTAGGTGAGGCTTCAATGCTATTAAATGATGAGATGCACAAGTATGCGCAATAGAGGGACCTAAAGCGTCAACTTTTGAATCTACGCCTTTCGGTGACCATCTAAGCGAACGAAAGTGTAGTAATATTTAATTATATGCTTGGGAAGGATAGATATGGGCCATGGAAGGCTTGGATATCACTAAACAGCATTTCACGCTACTTTGCGCAATTAAAGGGCTATTTGCGTCAAATGGCAAAATTATGCCGATTCGTAGGGTATCGGACCTTCCGGAATATGACCAGGAGTTAAACATACCCTATTTATTCTTTATATAGCTTAGATATAGGCTTAGAGGTGTTTGGTGCGCAAAAATAAACTTTTATGTCATGCAGGGACTAAAAGTGTCAAAAAGTGCACAAGTTTGCATTTTCGCGCATTTCTCACATTCTGAATATCTCTGGACACCCAAAAATTTATGTAAGCACTAAAATATTTTATTTTAGTGATCTCCTTGATAAAATTCCATTCGTCGCGTAGTTTTGACCGTTTTTAGCGTCTGTTCGTGTTTCGTCGTAATTAGACGCACAACGTGACCGTACGGCCAAACGGACCGACATCCGACATGTTTTGAACATGTTTCATGCACCCTATGTTTAAACATCATAGTGGAGCCTTAAAATGAGGTTAACGGGCCTTATACGCGTCAGAAAGGCCTTTTAACAAGTGCAGGGACTGATATTGTACATTCTGAAACTATGTTTTGCTGGTTTGGATGCAGAACAGCTGCAGACAGCCTGTAATCTGCTGGTTTTTTGTTCAAATCTGGTTTCATACTCACAAATATCATTTTATGGGCTGCCCATTGTATTAGGAAACCATGGGTAAGATGTGTATGGCTCAGATTGAATCACGGTTATCGAGGAACGATCCTAACGGTCCTCAAAAACCTATAAATACCCTTCCCCCATTTCATTTCAACTTGCACCTCCCTTTCAAATCTGCTTGTTCTCTAATTCTTGGAGGATCTTGAGCTTCTTGAGAACCTCCTTCTGTCCTTTGGACCCTTTGTAAGTGTTTCTTCGTACATTAGTTAATTATTTAGCGGTTATAGCCGAAAAGTCAAGCGTTTCGATAAACGCTTTGACTTTTAAACGGTTAAGCCATTGTTCGTAACGAACATGGCTATGTGACCGTAATTAGGTAGGTGTTTAACCCTCAAAAGGGCACCTCCTAATTACCACGTTTGCTTAGTTAATTGTCGGGTCGAAATAATCAGTTTTTAATTAAAATTTATAACTAATGATATAAAGGCAATAAAATCAGTTTTATCACTTTAATAACTTGGTAAATATTAGTTGAACATGTCTAAACATGTTCAACCCGACAATTCTAAGTATAGGCTCGGTTCGGAACCGAAAGTCGCAAAAGTTGACTTTTGCTTTGACTTTCAGTTCTGACCCGATTTAGCTTAGTTTAGATATGCCTTAGGATTCCATTAGGACCATATTATAAGTTAGTATAACCCTCCGAGGTTATACAACTTGGTTCCATAGAAATCCTAGTTCATGCATGTTTCCGTTAAATGCCTAAATGTTGACCGTTATGCCCTTTTGACCCTAAAACGAGAATTTTGAAAATGTGAGAGGACAGTAATCTTTATTACTGATTTATAGACTTGTCCCTGAAATTTGACATCAGTTTGAGGTCTAGAATAGGAGTTATGCTCAATAGCGTAATTAGAAAGCCTTTTATTAATTAAACGGCGTAATTAGCGTATATCCTATCTAAACCCAATTTTTGATACCAAACTTTTTACCTACTGATATAAAATAATATTTTGGGATTTTTAAAGATTTTTATTTATTTTTAGGCTGAGCATATATAGGGTTATAGGCTTGATTCGGTAATTGCCGGTTTTGCCCTTTTGGGCTATAAAATGAGTTTTACAAATCCTTTTGACCCCAAACCTTTTTCTACTGATCTAATATGATAAATAAAATATTTTGAGCCTTCTGGAATAATAAAAATATCAGCTTTCTATACAAAACCCGGAAATGGCTCCAAATCGCCTTTTTAAGCGTTTATAACGCATCGTATGTATCGAAACTAGTTTAAATATATAAGGGTTGATGCCTACTGATATTTTCAGTAAATTTCTATATTTTAACAGGAAGCAAAAGTTTTAAACTCAGATTCTCTGTTTTGCCCTTTTTAAGCCTATGTGGAATTACCAAAATGCCCCTACGGTGCATAGTATGGTTATAATTAATAAATTTCACATATATATGATACCCTACTGATATGACTTATTAAATTAAGTATAATTACTGATTTAATCAGACCTGTAACTCAGAATGATATTTAAACTCTCTTATAACCTTAAAATGACCAAAATACCCCTACGGGTCATAAATTGGTCTTAAACTCGTTTTGGGCATAATGAAAGATATCCTACTGATATCACAACATATTTAGGGCATATTAACTTAGGAAACTTGTATGTGACTCATTTGGTTACTCGTTACGCACTTTTTGCGTTCGGATCGGCGTATGTAACTAGTTTGCATATATTAGCCGAAACGGGTCAAACCATATCGTTTTTGCCTCAAAATTCAGAATGTGTTTAAGTTACCCATATTAAACAAGCATACAAGCTTGTCGGGTCAAAACCACATTCTAAACCGGTCTTCGCTTTATCATGCGTTTGAACCGTGTCTTCATTTTGAAAACTAACCGGTCTAAGCTTAGGCTTAATTAAAGACCCGTTAGGAATCTAATAGGTTATTAAAAACCTTCGTTCCAGATTTAGGAGCCCAGTAAAAGCTATCTGTACTTGCTTGGTGGTATACGGCTGGGATTGAATTTATATTTAGCTCAGGTAAATACTTTTAACTTATTTTCCCTATACGGGCTTGGGGTACGGTATATAAAATACCGCTTGGTCCGGCATTGAATCTTTAATCGAATAGAGGTTAAATCATTGATATGCTACGTTTTGAAATGTTTTGTTTGCTTAAAGCCTTTGGGGGGTTAATGACCATGTCCCGGATATCCTTGGCATCATCTTACGAGATGGCCACGACCTAAGCATGTCACACCCCTTTCTGCGGCGGAAGCACGAGGTGTGATCATGAAAGGTTCTCATTGCATACGAAAGGTAAACATACTACATGCTCATAAATTAGTTTCAAAATGTCAAACATTACGTAACCGAACACATGGTTTAAGTGTTTACATCACAAGACAACATTTTGTCTGATAAGTTTACAACTTTATTCAAAGATAAACAAAGCGACATCCAAGAGCATGAGTAAAACCGCGCGCACATCCATCCTAGTTACCTGAAATACATGTGAGTTTTTGGAAAAACGTCAACATAAAGTTGGTGTGAATTCATGCAGTTTTGTGTTGAACACGTTTGTATACTTTGTATGAAAACATAACGAGTATCTTGTGAAAATAAAGTATTCTTGTAGTGTAAACCGAATAAAGTATTCTTGTGGTATAAATCAAATAAGGTATTCTTGTGTAAATAAAGTATTCTTGTGGTGTAAACCAAATAAAGTATTCTTGTTGTATAAACCAAATAATGTATTCTTGTGTAAATAAAGTATTCTTGTGGTGTAAACCAAATAAAGTATTCTTGTTTAGTTAATGGGTTGCAAGGCCATTAACGTGTGGCACTACATAGGAAGTCACCAAACCATAGGCATTTTTCTAGTTGTCGATTCATGACGGAGACACAAAAACACTCCTCGGTACTAGTGGTCACCAAGAGTGGGGCTGCCCGAGTACCCGTTAGATCTAACCTTTTGTTCTGCGGTCTAAGTATGTACACGATTAATGGTGCTTATGGTACCCTATTCGTGACACTATTTCTCGTTTATGGTACCAAGTACCAATTCTCGTTTATTACATCAAGTATCAATTCTCGTTTATTATATCAAGTATCAATTCTCGTTTATTATATCCAGTATCAATTCTCGTTTATTATATCACGTAACATGTATTTCACCCCCGAAGTTATAAAACTGAAAACAGTTAAGAGAAAAGGGGGAGCATGAACTCACAACTTTGCGTTCCTAGCGTCGTAAACTCCACCGGATTTGCTTACTTAACGTCGTAACCTATACGCGTTTTCTTATCGTTAGTCACTAGACTTGCGTCGCACAAGTACAGTCACTCTCTTTTGTGTATATTTTCTTGTGTTAAAAATATTCCATATTTTTAACTACGTATCTTACTTATATTATTTTCTCCAAAAATAAATATAAGTCTTTTATGTTTTGCACTTTGCACCCGAATCGTGCATCTTGTGTTTTGTATGTGTATTTCTATATTTCTACTCCTCATGAGCATTTAGTGTATTTTTAAGTCTTAATACACCAGCACGTTTATCACATACTATATACACTTAGCACAAAATTTGGTGATAAAATAATATATATTTTTCTCTCAAAAATATATACTTATTATCCATTTTTATTCTTCAAGAAATCACCATTTCTTATCATCAAAAGTTAGGGAAACCTTGTTAATGCTTTTAAACACATTTTTAGGGGATAAGTTTCTCAAAAACTTACATTTTTCTAAGTGTCAAAATTTATAAAAATTTTGACAGAGTTTCCCCTAAAAATGGAGGTTTCCCACGTTTTCAAAACGTGTGTTTATTTTCTTTTAAATCATCAACAATCAGCAACAACAATTATCAACAATAATCGTCAACAATAATCACTAATTTCATGAACTTGAATATTTACAAAAATGTGTAGTAACTTACTAGCACATTTAGTAAGTCTTGTTACCTTTAAAAATAAGTTTAACTTCTTAAAAACTTTATTTTTAAGAGTATGAAGTTTTACAACTTCTAGTCGGTTTTTACGAAAATTATTTCTTTGTTAAAACCCTTGTTACACAAGTATCCATACACTTGTTTGTTCACAGAAACCACTTTTGTTTGTGTAAGACCCGGTTTAGAACATGTGATTTCTTTAAAGTGTGGTTCTTCAAAAATACCACTTGCAGATACGTAGATCTGCTAGTTTTAAACACCATTTTACCGGTTAAAACATTTTTACACAAGTTCATGGTTTATGTGTGGTAGGGTCTCACCTTTTAACCCTTGTAGTAACCAAAAACGAGCTTATGTTAAGATCAACGATCTTACCAAACCGGGTTAAACGATGATCCGAGCTACCACATCGTAGATCGGGTCTAGATAAACAAAAATCTCAAATACTACAACTTTTACACAACACATGTGTTATTAACCACCATTTTTAGTATTTTTACTAGACTTTTATGCATCAAAGTGTATGTTTACGATGTTTAACCGACAATATTCCTTTTAACCACCTTAGATATGTTCAAGAACAAGTTTTAAGTGTTATACCTCTAGCTCAAGGCTAGGGAAGATCTTTGGCGAAAAAGAGGTGGATAAAAGCTAACGGTAGAGGTCCTTCGTGTTCCGCTTGCTCCGAGGCTCCTAATACGTGACTTGTGAAGCTTGTATATGCTTGGAATGAAGAGACCAAGGGCCGAAAGTATGATGGTGGTGAGGGTGGTGTTCGGCCGAGCTTAGTGTAGAGAGAAAGAGAGTGAGTTGGTTGAGTGTTATGTTGGTGATAATCATCTAAGTGTTCAAGGTGTATTTATAGGAAGATTTAAGGTGTATTATCCTTTGGTCACAATGTCTACAAGATATTAAGCATAATCTACTAAACTAATACACCTTGTACTAGTGTGTCCCCATGGTTTTGGGGCCGGTTATGGCATGGGGTGGGGGTTGGTTCGATTTAAACTAGTTAGTTAGGGGGTTAAGTTTAGTTAATTAGGTCAACTAAGTATTTAACTCAGTTAGTTGTATGTCACACGTTATGGCGGGTGTTAGGGTAATCAGGGACCCTAACTGGCTCAGAAAAATATAATTAGTGAAAATACTAATATTTTCATGTTCCGGGTAAAGTCCGGTTGTTCGGTTACATACCGATTCGTTAAAGTGCTAAATTACACTTTTTAGTGTCGTTTAAGTACCTTCCTTGTACTCTTTCAATTCCCAACACTTAGGGAAATATTCTGGATAATAAAACGACATTTCTGCATAATATTTATATGTCAAATGCTGAATTATTGCTGATTTGTATAAATTCTGCACTTAAAGTGCGTTTCGGGTGCTTTTTAGTGCTTATTTTTGCTTTCGCAATGTATATAAATTAAACCCTTACATGTATTCTTGGGTTTTAATATACTTTTGTCGTCGGACCTACACCTAGGCCTCAATTCTTATGTCTGACTGCTTTCTGCAGTTCTGTTGACACATTGTGTCTTACCGGTGAATTTACTATTGACGCAACGCTCTCGTTTATGCATAAAGCAATATTTTGTAGTATACAACGTGCATGAATTCACTTGTTTAATCATGTGTTCAGACATTGCTGACACTTAAACTCATAATTGCAGTCATTAAGCAATAATTATAGTGTACGAAAATTACCGGTTCGTGCCAGTTGTCACAAAGCACGGGGTGTAGGCGTACACCCGTCAGTGCCTAACCAAATAATGTGGTGTGTCTATTAATCTTTTACCCGGTCTACGGATCGGGCTACTGAACGCATAAGTAACATGTAATTCACTTACAAGATTATATTCACATAATTATCCCAAGTTATAAAATGTTTTGTGCCACGTGTATTCAAATCAATTTTTATTAAACTTTTCAAAATGAGTCAGTTAATTGTATTTACCAGTGTAAACTGACGTATTTTCCCAAAAGACTAAGTGCAGGTACTACTCGTAATAGGCTGGCTTCTCCTTAGCATCAATAAGAGTCTCGCAAGCTTGGATGCCTAAAGTCTGTTGAACAATGTTTCATTTTTATTTTCGATCCACCTGTGGATCCTTTACATTCCGTTTGTAATACTTTGATATTACTCTATATCGGATTATAACATATTTATCTTTTGCTTCCGCTGTGCATTTGAATTGTGTTGTTTGACTATGATGATATCAACTACGTCACGATACTCCCCACTAGGCCCACCGGTAATACGTGGAAATATCGGGGTGTGACAACTACACCCTTCCAAGGCGATACCTTTAGGAATACGTAGTCACCAACGTCAAATTCAAGGGGCTTGCGTCGTCTATCGGCATAACTTTTCTGTCGATTCCGAGCTTTAACCAGGTTGTCTCGAATTTGGAAAATTCTGTCTGTCGTTTCTTGTAATAGCTCAGGACCAGTTAATTGCGAATGGCCGATCTCGTGCCACACAATAGGCGATCGACATCTTCTCCCGTATAAAGCCTCGAATGGTGCCATTTGAATGTTGGAATGATAGCTGTTGTTATACGAGAATTCGACTAACGGCAGGTATTTATCCCAATTACCACCGAAGTCTATGACACACGAATGGAGCATGTCTTCAAGAGTATGAATCGTTCTTTCAGTCTGTCCGTCGGTTTGAGGGTGGAAAGCGGTACTCAGATTTAGCGATGTACCAAGTGCCGTTTGAAACGTTTCCCACAGTCGCGAGGTAAACCGAGCATCACGATCAGAGATGATGTCGCGAGGCGTACCATGATTACAAATGATCTCGTCGGTGTAGATTCGGGCTAATCGTTCTACCTTGTAGTCTTCCCGTATTGGCAAAAAGTGAGCAGATTTAGTCAAGCGGTCGACCACAACCCAAATGCTGTCGTGACCTGATGACGTGAGTGGTAGCTTGGTTACAAAGTCCATGGCTATACTCTCCCACTTCCACATAGGGATTGGTGGTTGTTCGAGTAAGCCAGAGGGTCTTTGATGTTCAGCTTTGACTCTTGCACATGTCAGGCATTTTCCAACGTAGAGAGCAATATCCCTTTTCATGCCGGGCCACCGGTACTTGTAGCGGAGATCCTGGTACATTTTGTCGGCACCGGGATGAATATAATACCGGGATTTATGGGCTTCGTCCATCAAGATTTGCCACAAATCAGTTCGTTTGGGAATCCAGATTCGGTCCAGAAAGTGGAATATCCCATTGGATTTGCTCACAAGCTGGGCTCCATCGTGGTAGATTCTTTCCTTCTTCAGTGTACGTTCATTAAAACACGCATGCTGAGCTTCACGGATAAGGGATTCGAGGTCGTACTGGGCTTGAACATTACGAGTGCTAAGCAGATAACTCCGCCTGCTGAGTGCGTCGGCAACAACATTTGCCTTGCCTGGGTGATAACGAATCTCACAGTCGTAATTGTTGAGAAGTTCTACCCATCGGCGTTGACGCATATTAAGTTCCTTCTGATTAAAGATGTGATGTAGGCTCCTATGATCGGTGAAGATCGTACACTTGGTATCATATAGGTAGTGTCGCCAAATCTTTAACGCAAAAACAACTGTGCCTAGCTCGAGATCGTGGGTTGTATATTTCTTCTCGTGGATTTTGAGCTGACGAGATGCGTACGCTATAACCTTGTCCCGCTGCATAAGGACACAAACAAGACCAAGGTTCGAAGCATCACAATAGACAATGTAATCGTTGTTTCCGTCGGGCAACATGAGAACATGGGCATTGCAAAGCTTATGCTTGAGGGTTCGAAAGGCAGACTCTTGTTCAGCTCCCCAAACAAAAGGCTTGTCTTTATGCGTGAGAGCGGTAAGTGGTACAGCGATCTTTGAGAATCCTTCAATAAATCGTCGATAGTAGCCCGCTGGTCCGAGAAAAGAACGAACTTCAGACGGGTTCTTGGGCGTAATCCAACTCTTAACAGCTTCAATCTTCACAGGATCGACGTGAATACCTTGACTATTAACAATGTGACCCAGAAACTGAACTTCCTCCAACCAGAATTCACACTTGGAGAACTTGGCATAGAGTTGGTTCCCCTGGAGTAGCTCGAGAACCAAACGTAGATGTTGCGCGTGTTCGGCTTTCGATTTGGAATAAATCAAGACATCATCGATGAATACGATGATGAAATGGTCGAGGTATGGTTTACACACGCGATTCATCAGATCCATGAAAACTGCTGGTGCGTTGGTTAAACCAAAGGGCATAACAACGAATTCGTATTGGCCGTATCGAGTACGAAACGCGGTTTTGGGTATATCCTCCTCTTGAATGCGTAATTGGTGATAGCCTGAACGTAGATCGATCTTCGAGAAACACGTAGCACCTTGTAGTTGATCAAACAAATCATCGATGCGAGGTAGGGGATAGCGGTTCTTGATAGTTAGCTTATTCAACTCCCGATAGTCGATACACATCCTGAACGACCCATCCTTCTTTTTGACGAAAAGGACCGGCGCGCCCCAAGGAGAGGTGCTCGGGCGAATGAAACCTTTCTCAAGTAATTCCTGGAGTTGGTTTGAGAGTTCACGCATTTCGGATGGCGCGAGTCGATAAGGAGCTTTGGCAATAGGGTTGGCTCCAGGAATGAGGTCGATACGAAAGTCGATATCACGACTTGGCGGTAGTCCGGGAAGTTCCTCTGGAAAGACATTAGGAAATTCTCGAACCACTGGAACTTCTTTTACTTCCTTCTTTTCTTTCTTTTCCTTCTCCGCTACTACAATGTTAGCCAAGAAAGCCCTGTATTCCTTGCGGAGATACTTGTTAGCTTGGACACATGACATGAGCTTGAGACCTTTCGAAGTAGTATCACCGTAAACACACAATAAGTCACCATTCGCGAGCGAGAATCGAATCATCTTGTCGAAGCACACAACTTCAGCATGGTTTTCATGAAGAATGTCCATGCCTATTATGACATCAAAACTTCCGAGTTGCATCGGAATAAGGTCGATTGGAAAGATGTGATTGTTGAGCTCAAGAGTACAATCACGAAGTACAGAATTAACGGCGACGGTTCTTCCGGTAGCGACTTCAGCATCGAACGATGAGGAGAGATGAGAGCGCTTACGACTAAGGAGCTTCTCGAATTCGAACGACACAAAGCAATTATCGGCTCCAGTATCAAATAAACACGAAGCATAAATACCATTCACAGGGAACGTACCATTAACTACGTTGTTGTCGGCTTGGGCTTGAAACACGTTGATGTTGAAAGTTCGTGCGCGTGCTGCTTGTTGCTGATGCTGCTGCTGCTGTTGAGGCTGCTGCTGCTGGGGCTCTTGCTTCACGACCCTGTTTGGGCACATGTTGGCGAAATGGTTAGGATCGCCACATGCGAAGCAGGCTCTGGCGTTGACCGCGGGTGCCGGAGGAGCTTGTTGACCCTGAGGGGCAGTGAGTAGAGCTTGATGAGCAGGAGCTTGTCGAATACGGCAGTTGGTAGTGAAGTGGCCGTACATGTTGCAATGAGCACAAAAACGACAAGCAATGGCAGTCGAGTGATGGTAGGTACAAGTAGGGCAGAGCGGATGTGGCCCAGTGTATGCACGCTTTGCAGGAGGTGCATTTGCCACAGGTGCCGCCACTTGACGCTGTTGGGCTGGTACAGCTTGAATTGGTGCAGCAGTAATCGTACAGTTCTTGTTGTTGGAGCTGTTCTTTCTCTTGTTCTTCCTCTTGTTGCTCGATGAGGTGGTGGTTTCAGCAGTTGGTGCGATGGTGGTAGCTTGATGCAGGTTCTTCGAAGTTTTATCCCAGACACCAGCCTTGACCCGCTTGTCGTTGATTTCAGCGGCCAGTAGATAAGTCTCTTCGATCGTCGTAGTCTTAGCCGCTTGCACGAAATCGGCAACACAGTCAGGCAGGGCTCGGATGTACTTCTTGATTGCCATGTCTGGAGTCTTGACCTGATCGGGACAGATGATGCTGAGTTGTTTGAGGCGAGCAGTGAGTGCAACATTTTCACCATCCTTTTGCTGTATGTGCCAAAATTCATCCTCTAGCTTCTAGCGTTCATGAGAAGGGCAGAATTCCTCAAGCATGACTTCCTTGAGTTCGTCTCACGACAGATCGTAGGCTGCATCGTTCCCTCGCTTGTTCCTCTCGGACGTCCACCAGTTTAGTGCACGGGACTGGAAAACGCCGGTAGCATTCAGAGTTCGGAGGTCATCGGGGCAACCACTCTGTCGTAGAGTGACCTAAATGGAATCAAACCATTGGAATAGTGCAGTAGGACCTCCCTCGCCAGTGAATTCTTTTGGCCCACACGACTTGAATTGCTTGAAATTGAAGGCTTTGGTGGTAGCTTTAGGAGCTTCGGTCCTCGACTCCTGAGATGATTTGCTGGCATTCTCGTAAACATCACTCACGGCCTTTACTACGCTTTTAGCGATGATGGAAGCAAGACGTTTGTCTCTCTTTTCCTGATGAGAAATTGAGGAATGACGGGATCCAGATGACATTGTCTGCAACAGACATCGTCACAGGACTCAACACATTGTATTCGGATCTCACCTCACACGTCTACTACTTACTAAAGCTTAGGAACACGGATATCATGTAAACACATAGACACATAACCATGTAGAGCACAGAACCACATAATCACGTAAACACATAAGCACGTAGAGCACAGATGCACATAACCACATACGCACGTAATCACAGAGGCACCTAATCATGTAGCCACAAGAGGCAGTCAGAATACAGAAACCTATCATTCACAGTTCACGAGTGTTCGAATATAGCGATCGCGCTTAGTATATCGAGTAGTGTAGCATAAGCGTAGTATAAGGTTGTCCATAATTCAACGACTTGTTAACGTTTCGAGATAGAAATGCAGTGTGTGTCGTACGTGTTGATCGAAGTGAAAGCAAAAATCGAGTAAACCTCAAAAATTTAAACACATAAACAGGTAAACACATATAAGCACATGAAATCGACGAATCATTAGAGTCGGCAGTTGCGGGCTCAGAATCAAAACACATAAAAATCGAGAAGTAGATTGTCTGCGGCTAGTAGACTTCGACTAACCAAAGTGATTCAACTATTCGCAAGGATCCGTTGTGCACGTTTGACCTTCAGGACTATGCCTTTGCCTCGATTCTTGGGCGTTTGGCACACATCCCGTTAGTCGTATTGTGACTTCAGGTCGTTGGAGTCCGTCGAGACTTTAGTAAGAGTTTGTAAAATGAACGGAACAAGTCGTCAAGGTTAGGGTCTCACCCCTAGCTCAACAAACTTTGTCCCTGTTTTTAATAAAATAGAGGAGATTATTCATCAAAATATGGATTTCACTCCTGATTTGGCATAATTCTCCTTGTTTGTAGATAAAATGTGGGTTGATTAAGCAACTTTAGTCGAGAGTTTGCGGTTTTCACACCTATTCTCGGCTTAGTTACTCTTTCATAGTTGAAAATTCGAGTGCAGTGATAGTGTAGCATAAGCGAGAATAGCGAGGAAAGAGTAGTAAACTTACGCGAAATCCCTAACGGACATGCATAAGTCGGTCTGTTGGTTCCTAACTATAGACTAGGTTTCTAAGACTTCGACCCGGACTAGGTCGTGTCTTGCCTAATTCCCTATAGTTATGGCTCTGATACCAATCTGTCACACCCCAACCGATGGTGGAAACATCGGGGCATGGCACTGAGCGAAACAGATTGTCCAGAAGTTTCCATAACAATTATCATTACCAATTAATTTAAAGTAACATGTCCCATACCATGTCTTAAAAGGCAAACAAATTATTACAGACAAATCCAGTCAAATTGTTCTGTTCCGACAACTCAGATTTCTATTATTACAGACAATTGTTTATTGGTTTCTAGACTTGCCCTAGCCTCAATTTCATCACCGCAAAGAAAAGCAATTAAGCATCCTAAGCACCTGTCACATACGTTAAAATAAAGTCAATACATAAAATGTAAAGGTGAGCATACAAGTTTGATAATAGTATATAGAGTTCGAATTCGTTTACGCATAACCAGCGCGTACAAATAGTGAAATGAAGCACGTTAGTTATCGACATAGATCCATCGATACCAATGACTACGAGTTGACTGCCCGGGGCAGTTCGCAATACATGATTACCATCTTCCAATCCTTTTTCACCATGAATGAGTTTAGATCTAAGCTAGATCTTTGTTTATTTGTGTGGAAATCGGTTAGATCCGAGTTGTTCTTGGCGGGTTGAAGCCAAAACAAGAAGTTCTTCAAGAACTCATGATGACATCATCCTAAAAAACCTCAAATCTAGTGATTTCATGGTTAAAAGTTAAGATTCAAAAGATAGAAAGGTGTAGGAGTGCGTGTAGATCAAGAAAGTACAAGATTTAGGACGAGATCTTACCTGGATTGAGAGAAATCGAAGAAAAGGTGGAGAGCACGAGTTGTTCGGACAGAAGATTTCCAAAAGTGGAAATGATGACAATGACACGAGTATTTATAGGATTCCAAAAGAGGAAAGGGTTGTCCGGTCGGATAGCACACCGCCCAGATGACTGTCCGGTCGAGTGGCATCTCGGTCGGATGGCACCTGACACCCATGACCAAGTGGCTATCCGGTCGGATGGCTATCCGGCCGGATGGCACTTGGTTGGTGTGTTTTGACGCGACGATTTTTGCTGATTCGATTTCGATTGCGATCGATGCGATACGATAGAGTTTCCTATTCAAATTACTTTTAGTCCCAACCACTCATATCTCGCACTATCCCTTCTCCACTAATTATCATAGTTCGATGTCGATTGAGTTTCGATTTTCATTTCGAGTTTGATTTCGATTCCAAACATAACATAAATGAACATGCACAGGTAACACGTAAGGCACACACACACGTATAACAATAATTAAAATACGTAGTTCGAGTTGCGATTCGATTCGATGTCGATTTGATTAGCATAGTTTGATTACCGTTTCGTTAACTTTATCGCATTGTTACTTCCTACGGTTCACGGTCGTACGTCGATTAGCTGGCAATTGTAAAACGTCGATTGTTGTAATTATTGATACTTACTCCACATAATACAACTAAATTAAACACATAAAAGACATTAACTACAAGTCAAGTTGCGTGAAATCGGTCGTTGACTTTGACCTTGACTTTGACTTCTCGAAAACACGGGGTGTTACAATAAGTTTTTGCGAGAAGGAAAAATAGAACTCTTAGGTCATAAATTTTCTGCAAACCTGTTACCTATGAATTTAGCCGGATTCGATGTCGTGTTAGGAATGGATTGGTTAGTAACCAACCATGCTCGAATTCTTTGTGATAAAAATGCCATAGAAATTTATACACCCACAGGAGAATTAGTAGTGATTATAGGAGATAAGCCACGAAAGCCACTGAAATTCATTTCAATAATGAAGTTGCCCAGTTATTCAAGAAAACAAGAAATGGTGTATATGATTTCAGAAATCATTAACACGAAAGGTAAGGAACTTAAGGAAATTCCGGTAGTATCAGAATACTCAGATGTATTCCCAGAAGAACTCCCAGGATTACCACCTGAAAGGGAAGTAGAATTTAGGATTCATCTAATTCCGGGAACTACACCGATAGCCAAGGCACCTTATCGGTTAGCACCCACCGAAATGCTAGAATTGAAAAAGCAATTAGATGAATTATTAAGCAAAGGATTTATACAACCTAGTTCATCCCCGTGGGGAGCTCCAGTGTTGTTTGTGAAAAAGAAAGATGGGTCAATGAGAATGTGTATCGATTACATGGAATTAAATAAGGTTACAATTAAGAATCGATATCCATTACCTAGGATCGATGATCTTTTTTATCAACTCCAGGGAGCTAGATATTTTTCTAAAATAGATTTACGCTCCGGATACCATCAATTGAAGGTACAAGAAGAGGACATACCTAAAACTGCTTTCAGAACTAGGTATGGTCATTACGAGTTTACAGTCATGCCCTTCGGACTAACGAATGCACCTGCGGCATTCATGGACATGATGAATAGAATCTGTAAACCGTATTTGGATAAATTTGTAATTGTCTTCATCGACGATATACTTATTTATTCCAAAAGTCAGGAGGAACATTGTCAACACTTGCATGCACTCTTAACCTTGTTAAGAAGGGAGAAGCTTTACGCCAAATTCTCAAAATGTGAATTTTGGCTACAGGAAGTGCAATTTTTAGGACACATGGTGAATCACGAAGGCATTCACGTAGATCCTGCTAAAATAGAAGCAATCACCAAATGGAAAGTTCCACAATCAGCTATGGAAATTAGAAGCTTTCTAGGGTTAGCTGGATACTATAGACGATTTATTAAGGATTTTTTCAAGATAGATGTACCATTAACTAAGCTAACCTGTAAAGCAGTTAAGTTTGAATGGGGACCTAGGCAAGATGAGGCCTTTAGGATTTTAAAGCAAAAGTTATCAAATGCCCCAATCCTAGCTTTGCCAGAAGGAACTGAAGATTTTGAAGTATACTGTGATACTTCAAAACTAGGATTAGGATGTGTACTAATGCAACGCAAAAAGGTAATTGCGTTTGCTTCAAGGCAATTGAAAAAGCACGAGGAAAACTATACGACTCATGACTTAGAGTTAGGAGCCATAATTTTTGCCCTTAAGATTTGGAGACATTATCTGTATGGAAGTAAGTTTATTGTCTATACGGATCATAAAAGCTTAAGATACATATTTGGGCAAAAAAAATTAAACATGAGGCAAAGGAGATGGATGGAAATCCTGAGTGATTACGACTGTTACATTCAATATCACGAAGGAAAAGCAAACGTAGTTGCAGATGCCTTGAGTCGTAAGTATCATGAAAAGCAAAAGTGAGTTCGTGCTCTGAGATTAAATCTACAAATAGATTTAATGGAACAACTAAAGAATGTTCAAGAAACAGCAATCAAGGAGGATGCTGAGGGAATGAAAGGATGAATAAAGGAATTAGAACAAGGAAATTATGGAATTTGGAGATTCCACAAGAAAAGAATTTGGGTACCTAAGCAAGGAGAATTAAGAGATAAGATTTTAGAAGAAGCTCATAAATCTAGGTATACCATGCATCCAGGAAACAATAAAATGTACCAAGATTTAAGAACTAATTTCTGGTGGATAGGAATGAAAAAGGACATAGCTAAATATGTTTCTAAATGTCTTACTTGCTCACAAGTTAAGGCAGAACACCAGAAACCCTCAGGTCTACTACAACAATTAGAAATGCCTGTATAGAAATGGAAACTCATAACAATGGACTTTGTTACTAAGTTACCCAAAACCAGAAAAGATAATGACACGATTTGGATAATTGTGGATCGATTAACCAAGTCAGCTCATTTTCTACCCATGAAAGAAACCTTTAGCATGGAAAGGTTAGCCAAATTGTATGTAGACGAAATAGTATCCTTACATGGAGTTCCACTCTCCATTGTATCAGATAGGGACAGTCGTTTCACTTCCCATTTCTGGACAAGTTTCCAGGAAGCAATGGGAACCCGACTAAATTTAAGTACGGCATATCATCCTCAAACAGACGGACAAAGTGAAAGGACGATACAAACTCTAGAAGACATGCTCCGGGCATGTGTGATAGATTTTGGTGGAAACTGGGACGATCACCTATCTTTAATTGAATTCTCCTATAACAATAGCTATCATTCAAGTATTGAAGCTGCCCCATTCGAAGCATTGTATGGACGCAAGTGTAGAACTCCAGTTTGTTGGGCAGAGGTAGGAGAAAGCCAATTATCAGGTCCTGAAATTGTGCAAGAGACCACTGACAAGATAACTCAGATCAAGGAATGATTGAAGACTGCTCGAGATCGCCAGAAAAGTTATGCCGATAATCGACGCAAACCGCTAGAATTCCAAGTGGGAGACAAGGTACTCTTGAAAGTTTCTCCTTGGAAAGGAGTAATTCGGTTTGGTAAGAAAGGAAAGTTAAGTCCACGATACGTAGGACCATTTCCAGTGATCCAACGTATAGGACCAGTTGCTTATCGCTTACAACTACCAGAAGAGTTAGTTGGCGTACATGATGTATTTCATATATCCAACCTCAAGAAATGCCTATTTGACGAATCCCTGGTTGTACCTCTTCAAGATGTAGAGGTAAATGAAAAGCTAAAATTTATAGAGAAACCACTTCAGATAGAAGACAGAAAGATCAAGTTTCTTAAGCACAAACAATTGGTACTTGTCAAAGTCAAATGGGATTCCAAAAGAGGACCCGAATACACCTGGGAACTGGAATCGGAGATGAAGCGAAAGTATCCTAACTTATTTCAATAAATCTCGAGGACGAGATTTTAAATAAGGTGGGGAGGATGCAAGGACTCTCAAAATTTTCCCAAAATAACCCGAAAGTAAAAACCCGAACCCCTGAAACCCTAACGCACATGAAAAACCAAGAAATCTAGAAAATGGGTATTCAGGAGGGCCGCGTAAGAGTTGGCTTAGTCTTACGCGGGCCGCGTCAACCCTAGGTTTGACCGGATAAGCGTCCAGATCCACGTGTCATCCACGTGGCACACCTACTCGTGACCCAGCAAGCCTACGCGTAGAATAGGTGGTCACGCAGGCCGCGTAAAGTTTGGCCTATGGTTTACGCGGGCCGTGAGAGCCCTATTTTTCAGCTATAAATAGAGCGGGTCATGAGCAATTCACTGGTGTCGACAAAAACTTTCAAAAACAAAGTTCTACTGCTATAATTCGAAATTTACTTCCAAATTAGTGGAGTGTTGCTACGATACAGGGTATTAACTCGATCGCTGCTACGATTCAATGTCCGATCGATTAAAACTATCTGATGAATGTTTAAGTGCTGCTCAAATTGGGTTTATACTTTGTCATTCGTCGTGAATTCGATGGATGTTTAAGTATTGCACTTTGTCATTCATTGTGAGGGTTTAATCTTGTGAGTTATCGTAAATGCTGTATTAGTTACTAACCTAGTTCGTGTGTATTGTTAATTAAATTAGTTTATCAGGCTAATCAGTAGGCTAAACTATGCCCGCATAAATCTGCAAAGTGAGTCATTCTCTTTTATCAAAAGTATTTTACAATACTCCATTTTCAAATGTTATAATTACAGGGATTAAGTCGTGGTTATCTTAATCACTGGCTAGTGGGGTATTGTGCACATTACTAATTTCTCACGGGTTAGGCTTATAAATCCTAACAGTGATAAACGTCACTACTTGGGGAAAGACCTAATAGTGGTATGACCATCGTCACCAGGTGACACGGCGCCAGATAAAAATAAGATAGAAGCCATTGTAATCGCTCTTATGCTGTAATTTATAACTATGTGTCATTTTGTCAAAATGAATGATTCACCAGTATTTCCCCGCTGACAAAAATATTTTTAAAACATGTTTCAGGCGACCTGCTGTAAATCAAGGAAAATGTGCTACGGAGCACTAACAAGCTTGAAGAGGTGGCTCAGTTAAAATGAATAAACATGTTTTAATAAATCAGGGAATTTTCTAGTAAAATTCCTCTATTGTAAATTTACGGGGTTTATCCCGAATTATGAAATAAAATAATCGGGCATTTCAAGTTTTAAAAGATCCTGTTAAATCTTCCGCTGTCGCATCATTTAAATACCACGGGTTCCTGTCCTGCGGCTCCTGACCGGGTCAAACCGGGGCTGGGGTCGTGACAATAAAACACGATATTTTATTAACACCAAACACACATATGGGCAAGTGCACCCATCCTGAGCGTAGTATAGTGTTGGTAAGATACCGAGGTCGTCCAAGGACACAAGAGCTTTTAATACTAGTTTATCCTCAACATCTAATCAAATCAAAAGTTTAGAAAAAATGTTTTAAACTAGAAAAATAAAAACTAACTAGAATGCTGAAAATAAAAATAAAAATAAAACAGATAGACAAGATGAATCACTTGGATCCGACTCGTGTTTAGTGTAACCTTTGATTATTTCCGCACTTTTGCACTTTTTAAGAGATTATCTTAGTTATTGTAGTAGGCACCTCTTTTGAAGGTGACGTTACCCTCAACCCAGTAGTTTGAGTCAGCAAGGTTACAATCCTAAAAGGTTGGATTATTGAAAGATAATTAATTAAGTTATTAATGCATAATGTGGTACGCCCCTCTTTTGAAGGTGTCGTTACCCTCGGCTAAGTAGTCTGAGTCAGCAGTGATACAGTACTAAGTAGCCAGGTTAAAGTTTTAATAGTAGCTTACATATGAGGGGGTCAAAGATTTTGGACCCCCGCCATCCAATACCAGTGGGTATTGAAGGAGATCCTACTAAAATTGACCCAGGTCCTTGCAGGATCTATACACTGGACAAGGCAAGACTCTTACCAAACCATTCCCTTAAACCCCGACCAGGTAGCCAACATATCTCCATATAGACCGTGGAGATATGAATGGTGAAAATCTTTTATTTTATATAGACAGTAAAATAATGCCAAGACACCACGGACAAATGATAAGGAAGATTCACCTTCAACATAAGAAACTAGTTATTAAAGTCATTAATACATAACCAAATAAAAAGTGCGAAAAGATTAAAAATAAAAAGTATTACACTAGACACTTGTCTTCACCAAGTGATGTAAGAGACTCAGGCAAACATGGCCTTTGATTGTCAAGAACTCTTACGATCAATCTTGGATCCCGAGAATACTCACACACTCTATGATGGATGATGGATGATGGTGGTGGATGTGGGTTGTGATGGTGGTGGTGGGTGGGTGAAGTGTGAGAGAGGTGGTGTGCCAAGGGATGCCTTTGAAGTGAACCAAGCACCCCTATTTATAGCCTGCACACAAGCCTGGACACGGCCCCGTGTCCGCTGTCCACCCTTTTCTCTTTCTTCATTAATTGCAGTTTGTCTGTATTAGCTCCACACGCTCCCGTGTCCGCTGGGCATGTTCCCGTGTGTAGAAGCGTATCTGTACTATCAAGATTTGCTTGGATTCTGCGAATCTTAGCGTTGACCACGGCCCCGTGTTGAGCTGGGCATGCCCCCGTGTCGAGAATAGAAGCTTCTATAGCTTTGTCTTTTCTGCAGACAACTGGACACTCCCCGTGTTGAGCTGAGCACGCCCCGTGTTGAGCTGAGCACAACCCCATGCTCAGCTGGGCACAGCCCCATGCTCAGCTTTCTTCTTGTTTTTTTGATTTGGGAGATGCTGTCGAGGGGTCGGACATGCCACGTTTCTTCCTTTTCTTTGTATTTATGTTGGTTTTGGCTGTATATTTGTTCCTTTTGTTCGTTTAAGCTCATTTGATCCTGTAAATTCAAAAGGAAGACAAAAATACACTTTTTCCAACATTAGTACTAAAAAAGTGTTAGTTTTATGCCTTATTTGATGTAATTTATATGTTGCATTTTACACACATCAAATACCCCCACACTTGAATCTTTGCTTGTCCTCAAGCAAAACTCTTTATTATGTGGCTTACACACCCAAATGGAATGGGTAGAAGAGAAGTTTTGGGCTTGTCTTGAGTGTCGGGAATCCAAGATCTTTATGGGGCTTTATTTTTATATTATTTACAATCCTATTCGTTATGATTTATTTAGAACGTTACATAAGAGAAATTACTTATTTGGGCATAACATGCCTCTTTAAAATTCCATTTATATACAAGTTCACATACCTCACGGGAGATCACTCAACACTCAGCCGAAAATGTATTTTTGTGAAACACTCGAGAGCGACATGGAACTTACTTCTACCATAAGCTTGCCAAGCAATCAATCCTCCTTCTTTTTAAATATATACCTTTGTAAATATCAAGAGGACTTTTGGGGGTAGGGTTAGGTTTGGGTTAAAGGTAGGTGGTTGGGTTAGTGGTTAGTAGAAAATGGCGAAAGGCGTAAAAAACGTCGGTTTTCATAAGACTTTTTATTTTTATGACTTTTTATTTTAATGAATCATTTTTTTAAACAAAGTTCTTTTTTTATAACCTTGTTTGTTTATTTCTTTTGGCTTCGTCATCTTTTTTTTTTTTTTGATAAGGAAGTCATAAGAAAACCGAGCTTTGTTACTAAAACAAAGGGTTTAAAATGAAAAAGGGTTTTGGTGGATAAAAGGGTGTTTGTTTTGGGTTAAGAAATGAAGAGGTTTAGGCTCAAAGGGGTTAACTATGGGGATTTTGGGTAGGTGGTAAAAAAAAAGAAAAATAATGGTGTTGAAATAAAAAGGGTTAGTTCTAATGCCTCTATCATTTACTTACCTGGGTTTAAGTTGGTAAGGACCGGGAATGTATTGTCATGGCAAGTTCTAGAGTCGTAAGAAACCAAGTGGCTATTCACACAAGAAACGAAAGATGAGCATTTAGTTTAAAGATGTGTATTTGTATGCTCAATAAAGGCTCAAAACTCACTTTTTGTGGGAATGGGTTTTTATGTGATCAAGTATATATATAATCAAATTTTAACTAGATTTGTCATGTCATTTCATAATTTTCTTATGTTGGTTCTTTTTATCACGATGCTATCAGTTGTAAATTTGTAAAAAATATAACCTTTTTAGAACTTGTTATTTCCAAATTAAACCAAGACAAGTAAAAAAAATGAAAAGTTTTTGAAAAAAATTTGGTGTGATTAGCGGTTCCAATAGAGGTTTGTGTAAGGCTTGTTATTAGGGCTTGCAAAATTCAAGGTTTTAGCATCCCCCCACACTTAAATTACACATTGTCCTCAATGTGTCCCGAAAAATAAGTTTTTTGGTTGATTAAAATGTGTAAAAGTGGGTTAAAAACAAGATTTTATGTTACTGGGTAGCTGAACACGGGGTGTGTTGGGCTGAGCACGACCCCGTGGTCAGACTGCCAGTACCAAAAGTAAACAGAATGCTGGGCACGGGGGCGTGTTCAGTGAGCACGGCCCCGTGTCCAGTTACCTGAACTGGGCATTTTCTACAGATCCTCGGGAACGGGGGCGTGTTGGGTTGAGCACGGCCCCGTGCTGAACTTGCTGTAATGAAGAAAAATTGTCGGGAGGCTCTGTTTTTGTGCATGGGGTGTGGGTTCAAGTTTCCCTTAGTAACCTTCACCATTTCGAGTGTGCTTTATTCCTGAAAATTAAAACTAAACTAGAAAACATAAAAGTTAAACTAATCTAAAACTAAGGATAGTTCCGCGGAATGCCTCCGTGGTGCGCCACGTTTATAAGGGTCCTTGGCTTGACCTGTCACGGCCCCAGCCCCGGTTTTACCCGGTCAGAAGCCGCGGGACAGGAACCCATGGTATTTATTAATTAATGCGACAGCGGAAGATTTTAACAGGATCTTTTTAAAACTTGAAATGCCCGATTATTTTATTTCATAATTCGGGATAAGACCCCCGATAGTTTACATTGGTTGCAAAAGTCGCTAGGCGCTCTCTAGTCGGTCGACCGGGGAGTTGAGAGTACCCGGTCTACGCGGAGAGTACTCGGGGAGTACTCGGACATGTTAAATTTTAAAGAAATTACTTTTTGGAGATTAAATATATGTCAAATACCACAAATTTACTAATATTTATAACAAAATACGTGAAAATGATATTTATTCTTTAATATGATAGGCATAGAAATTATGTTATATTATTATTTAAGTCAAACTAGGCCCTAGTTGACCTACTAGATCCAATTCTGGCCGAGGTTGACCGCGTTTGACCGACTCCGAGTAATTAGGCGGAGTCAAAGAAAGTCGCCTCGGCAGCCTGCCTTGTAGCGACTACTCGTGGAGTACTCGGCCTTGGAAACCTTGTTTTACAACCATGGTTTACAATATGGTGATTTCACTGGGAAATCTTTATTTTACAAAACATGTTTCTTTATTTATTTTGAGCCACTTCCTTAAGCTTGTAGTGCTTCGCGGCACTTTCCTGGATCACAACAGATCACCTGAAACATGTTTGAAAAAGGTTTTGTCAGCGGGGAAATACTGGTGAATCATTCTTTTTACTAAAAACGACGCGTTTGTTATAATTTACAGTATTAAGAGCGATTACAATGTTTATACATATCAACCATCTACCCACGGTATTTGTTACTCGACCACCTATTGGCTATCTCGTTGTCCAATGGTGTCTGTGACTATGGTCATATCACCCCTTGGCTAACCCGTTGTCCAATGGTGACGGTTATCAAGTAATGTATACAAAACCCCACATACCGGCTGTAATTTGGAGATTACAAAGACTTAATCTCTGTAATTATAACTTTTGAAAACAATCATGATTTTGAAAGTAATTTGGTAAAAAGAGAATGACTCACTTTGCAGATTTATTCGGGCAGAGTTTAGCCTACTGATTAGCCTGTTAACCTAATTTAACAATAATGCACACAAAAACTAGGTTAGTAACTAATACAACATTTACGATAACTCACGAGATAAAAACCTTCACAACGAATGACAAAGCGCGATACTTAAACATCCATCGAATTTCACGACGAATGGCAAAGAATAAACCCTAATTTGGGCAGCACTTAAACATCCATTGGATAGTTTCAATCGATCGGACATTGAATCGTAGCAGCGATCGAGTTATTACCCTGTTATCGCGGCCGAAATTCGAGATTGTGTGTGTTTCTGTAGTATTTGGACGATATCTCAGTGCATGAATCGAATTTTAACGTCGAACCAACGCGTAATTGCAAGTGCCAAAGTCTACTACTTATAGCTAAAAAACTGACCCCCTCGCGTGGCGCGAGGGGTACTACCCTACCATAGGGTAGCCCCGTGTCTTGGTAGGCTTGCTGAGTTGGTCGTTCGTCAATTTTCGTTATACACGTAAAACTGTGTAGATAATACTAACTAGGGTTTTACTCCCCCTGAGTTTTAGGGGCCCTGGTCCTGATTCCGATTGTTCTGAAAATTTTACGGTTTATGCAGAATCACTTGGAGGTCTTAATTAGGGTTTCCTATTGGACTAAATAAAATAATAAATAGGACTTTTGATGAGAGTTGTTACATGACCCTCCTTATCGGGTGGTTCTGGCTCATCTTCAATTAGGGGGTCGTCATTACCGATTGGATATTTCATTGATCGTTCAAGATCGGCACACCTTTTGAAGGCCCCTAATTGAATGGGTAAGTTGTTTTTCTTCCGATTAATCAAAGCTTTGTGGGTTTTCACAAAAGGTTGTCCCAACACTAGAGGAGCGTCATCAAGGATGACAAAGTCGGTTGGGATTACCATTTGGTTGGTTTGGACCAAGACATCCTCAACTACCCCTATTGATTTTATTACTTTCCGATTAGATAGAAAAATGGGTATTTGAAGTGGAGAAAAATCACTAATACTTAATTTTTCGAAAATGTAGTTTGGCATTATATTAACACAAAGATCTTTATCAATTGTGATATTACTAATAAAGGAGTTTTGAAAAAAACATGGAACCTGTGTAATGTTAATTTCAAATGGGTCTTCTTTTATTAGCGAAGTTTGATCATTTGTTAACTTAATGCTTACTGTTTCCTCAATTTTAATGTTAGTGTTTAACTCTTTTAAAAACTTAGCATGAGTGGGTACTAAACAATGATTTTCGAAAGAAGGCGACAAGAGATTAATTTTTTCAAAATTAGACTCTTCTTGAATTTTAACGTTGTCGGACTCACCTTTTTCGTTGTTTAACTCATGTGTCGGTTTTTCACTCACTTGTTCTTCCATTTTTACATTTTCAACTACCTCTTCTTTATTACAAGTTAATTCTTCTCTTGCGCGGGACTCCTCTTCCCTTGCGCGAGACTCTTTTATGCAACGTTCGATAGTTTTAATGTGTTTTATTATCTTATCGGCTATGTGGGTGATAGAGTAAGGATCAGGATCCTCAATGCTTGAATCCGGATGTTCGATCCTTGGCTCCTCATAATACTCATAGGAAGTAGATGGTTCACACCATTGTTCTTCATTGTAAGTATATGATGGATAAAGGTCGTAATTTTGTTCTTCATAATACTCATATGAGGTGTGTTGTTCGCGCCATGGTTCCTCATAATAAGCATATGAAAGTGGTGGCTCATATCTTGGTTCCTCAAAGTATGAGTATGAAGGCTCATACCTTGGTTCTTCAAAATATGAGTATGAGGGAGAAGGTTCATACCTTTGGTCTTCATAGGATGTGTATGAAGTCGATGGCTCGTACCTGGGCTCCTCATAGTAGGTGTATGAAGTGGATGGTTGAAATAAGTCACAATATTGTACCGAGTGCGGTTCGCCACAAATGGTGCAATAGTCTTCCCTATAATCATCCTCCTCATAGGTGTAGTTGTAGCCTCCTGAGTATTGATCCATAAGAATCACTTAAGAGATCACAACAGAGTCTCGAGATCAGAAAACAAAAATAAAAACGGAAACAGAGGCTGGACACGGCCCCGTGTTCAGGATCTGTATCTGGGCGTTTGAATTAAAGTGACTTGGTTTGTGCAGCACGGAGGCGTGTTCAGTGAGCACGACCCCGTGTTCAGACTCTGTATCTGGGTGTTTTATGAAAAAAATGCAGCACGGCCCGTGTTCAACCTACTTTAAATGCAAAACTAACTAAAATGCAGAAAAGGTTTCTTAAAATCCTTGTGTCCCCGGCAACGGCGCCAAAAACTTGATGCGCATTTGGTGTTATAGATTTTTATGTATATTTTTAGCCCTTTTTACACGTTAGTCAAGTTTTAAATTTATAAAACACGATATTTTACTAACACCAAACACACATATGGGCAAGTGCACCCATCGTGAGCGTAGTATAGTGTTGGTAAGATACCAAGGTCGTCCAAGGACACAAGAGCTTTGTCACGACCCCAGCCCCGGTTTGACCCGGTCAGGAGCCGCAGGACAGGAACCCGTGGTATTTAAATGATGCGACAACAGAAGATTTAACAGGATCTTTTAAAACTTGAAATGCCCGATTATTTTATTTCATAATTCGGGATAAACCCCATAAATTTACAATAGAGGAATTTTACTAGAAAATTCCCTGATTTATTAAAACATGTTTATTCATTTTAACTGAGCCACCTCTTCAAGCTTGTTAGTGCTCCGTAGCACATTTTCCTTGATTTACAGCAGGTCGCCTGAAACATGTTTTAAAAATATTTTTGTCAGCGGGGAAATACTGGTGAATCATTCATTTTGACAAAATGACACATAGTTATAAATTACAGCATAAGAGCGATTGCAATGGATTCTATCTTATTTTTATCTGGCGTCGTGTCACCTGGTGACGATGGTCATACCACTATTGGGTCTTTCCCCAAGTAGTGACGTTTATCACTGTTAGGATTTATTAGCCTAACCCGTGAGAAATTAGTAATGTGAACAATACCCCACTAGCCAGTGATTAAGATAACCACGACTTAATCCCTGTAATTATAACATTTGAAAATGGAGTATTGTAAAATACTTTTGATAAAAGAGAATGACTCACTTTGCAGATTTATGTGGGCATAGTTTAGCCTACTGATTGGCCTGATAACCTAATTTAATTAACAATACACACGAACTAGGTTAGTAACTAATACAGCATTTACGATAACTCACGAGATTAAACCCTCACAACGAATGACAAAGTGCAATGCTTAAACATCCATCGAATTCACGACGAATGACAAAGTATAAACCCAATTTGAGCATCACTTAAACATTCATCGGATAGTTTTAATCGATCGGACATTGAATCGTAGCAGCGATCGAGTTAATACCCTGTATCGTAGCAGCACTCCACTAATTTGGAAGTAAATTTCGAATTATAGCAGTAGAACTTCGTTTTTGAAAGTTTTCGTCGACACCAGTGAACTGCTCATGACCCGCTCTATTTATAGCTGAAAAATAGGGCTCTCACGGCCCGCGTAAACCATAGGCCAAACTTTACGCGGCCCGCGTGACCACCTATTCTACGCGTAGGCTTGCTGGGTCACGAGTAGGTGTGCCACGTGGATGACACGTGGATCTGGACGCTTATCCGGTCAAACCTAGGGTTGACGTTGCCCGCGTAAGACTAAGCCAACTCTTACGCGGCCCACCTAAATACCCATTTTCTAGATTTCTTGGTTTTTCATGTGCGTTAGGGTTTCAGGGGTCCGGGTTTTTACTTCCGGGTTATTTTGGGAAAATTTTGAGAGTCCTTACATCCTCCCCACCTTATTTAAAAACTCGTCCTCAAGATTTATTGAAATAAGTTAGGATACTTGTCACACCCCGATATTTCCACGTATTACCGGTGGGGAGTATCGTGACGTAGTTGATATCATTATAGTCATACAACACAATATTTAAATGCACAGCAGAAGCAAAAGATAGGTTCATTTCAACCGAATAATATTGTAATATTAAGTATCACAAAATAGTTGAAAATAATCCATAGGTGGATCAAATAAAAGAAACATTGTCCAACAGACTGAAATGCATCTAAGCTTGCGAGACTCTTATTGATGCTAAGGAGAAAGCCAACCTATTTCGAGTAGTACCTGCACTTAATCTTTTTGGGAAAATATGTCCGTTTACACTGGTAAATACAATCAACTGACTCATTCTGAAAAGGTTTAGAAAATTGATTTGAATGCACGTGGCACAAAACTTTTTTTTTATAACTTGGGATAATTATTTGAATATAATACTTGTAAAAGAATTTACATGTTTCTTATGCGTTCAGTAGCCCGGTTCGTGCCGGGTTAAAGATCAATAGACACACCACATTATTTATTTAGGCACTGACGGGTGTACGCCTACACCCCGTGCTTAGGTCGTGGCCATTTCGTAAAATGATGCCAAGGATATCCGGGACATGGTCATTAACCCCCCAAAGGCTTTAATCAAACAAAACAATTTAAACGGGACATTTCAATGATTTAACCTTCATACGATTAAAGATTCAATACCCGACCAAGCGGTATTTTATATACCGTACCCCAAGCCCGTAAAGGGAAAATAAGTTAAAAGTGTTTACCTTTGCAAGTAATAATCACAATAAGCAAGTGCACGTAGCTTTTACCGGGTCTCCTATTCTAGAACGAAGGTTTATAATAACCTATTAGAATCCTAACGGGTCTTTAATTAAGCCTAAACTTAGACCGGTTAGTTTTTAAAGGAAGATACGGTTCGAACGCACGATTAAGCGAAGACCGGAATAGAATATGATTTAGAAACGAAAAGTTTGAATACTTGTATAATATGGGTAAACTAAACACATTCTGGATTTTGAGATAAAAATGATAAGGTTCGACCCGTTTCGGCTAATTTATGCAAACTAGTTACATAAACCGAACCGAACGCGAATAACGCATAACGGTAACCGAAAGAGTCACAAACAGGTGTCCTAAGTTAATATGATTAAAATATGTTGTGATATCAGTAGGATATCTTCCATTATGCCCAAAACGAGTTTAATCTCAATTTATGCCCCGTAGGGGTATTTTGGTCATTTTAAATATTATAAAAGAGATTAATTGTACTTCTGAGATACGGGTCTGAAATAATCAGTAAAAAAACTCAATGTAATAGGTTATATCAGTTGGTGATAAGTCTTATATGACAAAATGGTTTTAAACCCATACTATGTGGTTAATACGCGTAAAGGGTCGTTTAAAGTGATTTCCGGGTATAACAGGAATCTTAGTTTTCTGATCAGGTTATAAAGTCCAAAATACTTTATTTATCATATAAAGTCAGTGGCAAAAGATTTGGTATCAACATGTCGTGTAAAACTCATTTTATAAACGAAAAGGGCATAATCGGTAATAACCGAATCAAGGCAATACCTTAGGTTATGATCAGTTTAAAAATAATTAAAAATCTTCAAAAATCCCAAAATATTATATTACATCAGTGGGAAAAAGGTTTGGTGTCAAAAATTGGGTTTAGATAGGCTTTATGCTAATTATGCCGTTTAATTAATAAAAAGCTTTTTAAGTGCGCTATTGAGCATAACTCCTAATCTAGACCTCCAACTGATATGAAATTTTAGGGACATGTTTATAAATCAGTAACAAAGATTATTGTCCTCTCATATTTCCAAAATTCTCGTTTTAAGGTCAAATGAGCATTATGGTCAACATTAAGCGATTAACGGAAACGTGTAAATGAATCGGACATTCAACGAGTCAACCACAGAGGGTTATACTAACATATAACCCGGTCCTAATGAAGCTCTAAGGCATATCTAAATCATGCTAATACGGGTCAGAACTGAAAGTCAAAGCAGTGGTCAAAGTATGCCACTTTCGGTTCCGAACCGGTCCTAAACTGAAAATTATCGGGTCGGACATGCCTAGACATGTTCTTGCATTGATTACCAAGTTATATGAGTGGTAAAACGGGTTACACGTCTCCTACATTGCTAATTATGCGTTAAATTGAAAATTAAGTTTCTGTTGACTTTTTCGGATTAAGTTTGACCCGACATTTGACCTAGTTAGAGCGGGAATCAGAGGGTGCCCTTTTAAGGGTTTAATACCCACATAATTACCAACTTATAACTACTTTTACTTTGACTAATCGCTGGACCATTAGTGATTAATCGTTAAGTCAAACCTTAATTACGACGGTTTGACTTTAAGCTAATTAACTAAGTAAAACACAATTAAGGAAGGTTAAGGAAGCTTACCAAGGTCCAATGCACGACTAGTGATGCTTAGGGAATGGCCTTGAGCTCCAGAAATGATCAGAAGTTGAGTTTGGAATGAATGATCAAAGTTTACACAAAGTGGGTCTTTATATAGTGGTTTTGATTGCTCAAGATTGTGCCAAACAAGTCTATGTTGGATCATTGATCAACCACAAGTGTCCCTAGAGCCTAAAAACTAGTTTGTGCTGCACATGGGAGTGAAAAATGGCAATGTATGTCGGTTACAAGGCTGAACAGACACCTGTGCAATTTTTCTGCTTCTGGGACTGTCTTACGGACCGTAAGGCTAAAGCCTTGCGGTCCGTATCCGCTTTTCAAAAATTTTACCCGGTCAACTTTCTTACGGACCATAAGGGGTATCCTTTGCGGTCCGTAAGCCTTCACCAGAAAACAAAAATTTGTAAACTTTCAAGTTTTGATCATGCAACTTTTCACCCTCGAATCACGGACCTTTATTATCAATATAGGACCTCTTGAACATACTTGAACAGTTATGTCAAATTATCATGCTTCAATGTCTTGGATTCTTTTGAAAGGGTTGTCGTATGGAACATAGGATCCATTTCTTGTGCAAATTAATTATACATTATCAAAATGATCGGACTTGAATATATCAGATGTTTATAATATAGATTTGGGTCTTGGGATTTATAACGAGGTCGTTCAGAGGTATAAATTAACATGTCGACACTTTTAAATCCTGCCATACATCTTTTAATTCGATCCGGGTTCCTGACACGTTTATCTACCATGACACATGTCTGTATTTTATTGGACGTAAATTTTCGAGGTGTTACATCCTCACCCCCTTAAAAGAAATCTCGACCTCGAGATTTATTGAAACAAATGAGGGTATTTCTCTTTCATTGTGGACTCTACCTCCCACGTGTACTCGGGACCTCTATGGGCGTCCCGTTTTACTTTTACGATCGGCACATGCTTCCTTCGAAGCTTCTTAACCTGTCGATCCTCGATCGACACAGGTGTTTCAACAAACTTCAAGCTCTCTTCTATGTGTACATCTGCATGCGGTATGACTAGTGATTCATCAGCTAGACATTTCTTCAGATTGCAGATGTGGAATACGTTGTGAATACCACTGAGCTCTTCAGGTAAGTTTAACTTATAAGAAACTGATCCGACACATTCGATGACCTCGAATGGTCCTATGTACCTCGGGCTTAACTTGCCTTTCTTACCAAATCGCATCACTCCCTTCCAGGGTGATACTTTAAGCAACACTTTGTCACCTACCTCGAATTTCAGAGGTTTACGCTTTAAGTCTGCGTAGCTTTTCTACCTATCTCTGGCAGCTTTCAGGCGGTCACGAATCTAGACAATCTTGTCCGTCATTTCAAAGACTATTTCAGGTCCTGTCAGTTGGACATCTCCAACTTCCGCCCAACAAACGGGCGTTCTGCACTTCCTACCGTACAAGGCCTCGAATGGCGCAGCCTTAATGCTTGTATGATAGCTATTGTTATACGAGAACTCAATTAATGGCAGGTGGTTAGCCCAACTACCACCTAAGTCGATTACACATGCACGAAGCATGTCTTCCAAGGTTTGGATGGTACGCTCACTCTGTTCGTTCGTCCGTCCGTCTGAGGATGGTAAGCCGTACTAAAATTTAAGCGTGTGCCCAAAGATTGTTGGAAACTTTTCCAAAAATGTGATGCGTATCTAGTATCTCTGTCAGAGATAATAGACACTGGTACGCCATGCAGAGATACAATCTTATCTACGTACAATTGGGCTAACATGTCGGAGCTATAGGTCTCCTTAATGGGTAGGAAATGTGCTGACTTAGTCAGTCTATCCACTATCACCCATATAGTATCATTTCCTTTCTTTGTCTTTGGCAACTTGGTAATGAAATCCATTGTCACCATTTCCCACTTCCACGTGGGAAGTTCAGGCTGTTGTAGCAAATCTGTCGGCTTCTGATGTTCAGCTTTGACTTGCGCACACGTCAAACGTTTAGCTACATAGGTAGCTATAGACTTCTTCAAGCCTATCCACCAGAAATTTGCTTTTAGATCCTGGTACATCTTGTCAGCTCCAGGATGAACAAAGTATTTAGAACTGTGGGCTTCCTAGAGGATAACATCTCGAAGTCCTCCATAAACTGGAACCCATATTCATCCATTTAACCTCAGAATTCCTTCCTTATCATAGGATAACTGTTCTTCAGTTACTCCTAGCTTTTCATTAGGATAGTTAGCTTCCAGCACAGCTTCCTTCTGCGCAGCTAACAACCTTTCATTCAAACTATTCTTTATCTCAATGCTCTTGGCATTGATTTTTATAGGCTTCACTCTTTCCTTTCTACTCAAGGCATCGGCGCCTACATTCGCCTTGCCGGGATGGTATCTTATCTCACAGTCATAATCATTCAAAGTTTCCATCCAACGTCGTTGCCTCATGTTTAAGTCCTTTTGGTTAAACAGGTGCTGGAGGCTCTTGTGATCAGAATAGATCACACACTTGATACCATATAAATAGTGCCTCCATAGCTTCAGTGTAAATACAACGGCACCCAACTCCAAGTCATGGGTGGTGTAATTCTTTTCATGCACCTTTAACTGACGTGAAGCATAGGCAATAACCTTGCCTTTCTGCATAAGCACGCATCCCATCCCAGTGTGTGATGCATCACAATATACCACAAACTCTTCTATTCTATTCTATCAGGCAACGTCAACACAGGTGCATTGCTTAGCTTCTGCTTAAGGATATCAAAGGATTCTTGTTGCTTTGGTCCCCAGTTGAACTTAATATTCTTCCTAGTCAAAGAAGTTAGGGGTGCAGCAATTCTTGAAAATTTTTCAATGAAACGCCTGTAATATCCTGCCAATCCCAGGAAACTGCGAATCTCTATGGGCGTCTTCGGTTCTTGCCAATTCATGACAGCTTCAACCTTAGCGGGATCTACCTGGATTCCGCGTTCACTAACCACATGTCCAAGAAATTGGACTTCACGAAGCCAAAATTCGCACTTAGAGAATTTGGCGTAGAGCTTTTCTCGATGAAGTAGTTTCAGAATGCAATGAAGGTGCTTCTCATGGTCCGCTTGACTCTTTGAGTAAATAAGAATATCATCGATGAAGACGATGACAAATTTATCCATGTAGGGCTTGAAGACGCGGTTCATGAGGTCCATGAATGCGGCTGGTGCATTAGTGAGTCCAAAAGGCATCACTAAGAACTCGTAATGACCATAACGAGTCCTAAATGCAGTCTTATGTACATCTTCATCCTTGACTTTCAGTTGATGATATCCTGACCTTAAGTCGATTTTGGAAAAATAACTGGCTCCTTGAAGTTGATCGAACAAGTCGTCGATCCTGGGCAATGGATACCGATTCTTAATAGTGACTTTGTTAAGTTCTCGATAGTCGATGCACAGACGCATCGACCCATCCTTTTTCTTCACAAACAGGATTGGTGCTCCCCAAGGAGATGAGCTAGGTCTAATAAATCCTTTGCTTAACAAATCATCCAGTTGAGTTCTCAACTCTTTCATCTCCGTTGGTGCCAATCTGTAAGGCGCTCTTGCAACAGGTGCTGCTCCAGGAATAATGTCAATCCTGAACTCCACTTGCCTATCTGGAGCTAAACCAGGTAGTTCTTCAGGGAATACTCTTGGATATTCAGAGATAATAAGTATGTCTTCGATCTTAGGCTTTGGTTCATCAAGGGTTACTTGTGCCATGAAGATGACACAACCCTTAGTCAAACACCTTTATGCCTTGAGCATGGACACTTGCTCAGGCATTCCGTACTTAGTATCTCCTTGGATTGTCAAAGGCTCGCCATGAGGAGTTCTGACAACCACTTGCTTCTTAGCACAAATGATTTGGGCTTGGTTGCGAGACAACCAATCCATGCCTATTACTATATCGAAACCGGCTAATTTCAAAGGAAGTAAAGATAATGGAAAAGAGTGGTTCCTAATGGATATAACACATCCATCTAACACGGTCGATGTTGTTTTTATGGTTCCATCGGCTAATTCCACCTCATATTTCACGCTTAGGGTTTTAACAGGTAAATTCAGCAACTTACAAAACTTATTATCTACAAATGATTTATCAGCTCCTGAATCGAATAGCACTCTTGCATAAACATCATTTATGAGGAAGGTACCTGTGATCACATTGTCGTCCTGAATAGCTTCCTTTGCATCCATCCGGAAGACCCTTGCATTGGTCTTTTTCCCATCCTCAGTCTTCTTTGCAAGCTTTGGGTAGTTGGACTTGATATGCCCTTTTTCATTGCAGCTATAGCACGTAGCATCCTTAATTTTCTTACAGTCTAGGGTCTTGTGCTCAGAAGACTTGCAAATCCCACATGCCCTTTGCTTTGACTGGGATTTCGACTCATATCTGCACTTCCCGAAGTGCTGTTTCTTACAGATCTTACAATTGGGTTTATCACCCGATTGATGACCATCTTTCTTAGATCCAGAACCCTTTTTGTGGTCATTGTTTCCCTTATGTCTCTTATCCGATCATCGTGAGATATCACCCTCACGCTTCCTTTTCTCAGCATCAGTGTTTCTCAGCGATCTCTGCCTGACCGCGTCCAGAGTAAGAGATAATGCTATATCAGCTGCAGACCGGAAAGTAGCTGGTCTAGAGGCTTTCACATTGGCCTTAACTTCTGGGGCCAAACCCCCGATGAATCGAGCTATCCTCTTGGGTTTCGGTGTTACGAGATAAGGAACCAACCTTGACATGGTGTTGAAGCTTGTAAGGTAGGCTTGACAATCCAGGCTTTTCATAACCAGAGACAAGAAATCAGCTTCAATCTTCTCAACCTCATGCTGAGGGCAGTAGTTCTCCCTGATTAATGACACAAACTGTTCCCAAGTCATATTATACAATGGGATTTTCCATGTAGCTTGGATCAAAGACCTCCACCAAGCTAATGCCTCACCCTTGAATGACTGAGACACGAATTTCACCACATCCTTAATGCCGCAACCACTGATATCCACCACAGTGTCCATTTCATCCAACCATGTCATGCAGTCTATAGCTCCTTTTTCCCCAGTGAAATCCCTGGGTTTGCATGAAACAAAATACTTATAGGAGCATCCCTTATCACGGGGTTCCTGATTCGGTACGATCCTTTGAGATGGAACACTCCTTTGGTTTGATGAGTGATGGGAATTACTGTTGTGAGCAGTGTGAGTTTTAGAGGGTGGTTTAGAGTGTGGTGCAGACTGGGTCCTCGCATGGGTACCACTGGATTCATGGAACTGTCTATCCAAAGCTCGAGTAATGGCATTGTCTATCATTGCCTGCAGTTCTGCACCCGCTACGTTAATTCGGGTATTATCATGATCCTCCCTTGGGTGACTGTTGATCTCATCCGAGTCAGCCATGTAACTTGAACTGTTACATAAGATATTGACAATAATTTATTTGGGAGTCTATTATGGAATTGTCTTTTATGGCAATTCATTAACCATGGTAAACATAGACCATATTGGGTTAATTTGTCAATCAAATTTAGGATTTTTATTATAACGTATCCTAATTATAAAACAGTAACAGTGTTATTAGTGGCACAAAAGGCCTAGTCACAGGGACATTCTAAATCATAAGCCATGATTTCAGAGAATCAAGGCATTAAGGTTTGAACATAGTTCTTTACCTTTTTCTAACAGGGAGTCATAGACTACTAGTTTCTTTTGTCTTATATGACAATGAGTATGGCCCGTAGGCACTACATTACCTATGGATATTTAATATATGATCATCTTAATTGATGGTTTAAACCCATTATTTATAGATCATCAGGATAGGATAGGAATCTTTTAAAGAATCCTATTATAAGAATGACGTGTGTGATTTTAACGAATCACGTCTGCCAGGAGCGTTAACATGTTTTCAGATGTTAATAGGGATTTGAATCTTTTTAAACAGGTCTTACCATTTTGGCCAAGTCTTTTAAAGACATGCAGGCTAGGTTACACCTTTAAGATTCTTATTCAATATTTAATAGGCAGATTATTTTTAAAAGGAATGATTTTTAATTTATTTATTTCATGTATAATATATTATGCATATAATGATAAAATGAAAATTTTAAAACTTAACATTCCATTAAACATTAAAAGGAGTACACATTGCCCTAAACGGGACTTTTAACAGAAATAACTTGCCCACGCAGGAGCTAAACTAATAACACAAGTCCTCGCAGGGACTGATTACTAAGATAGGTGTCCACGCAAGGACTAAAGAAAGACAAGTCCACGCAGGGACTAAGTACATAGATAAATGTCCACGCAGGGACTTGATTGATATAAGAAAATACAACAATACATATAGGAATTCAATGATCCCTCTTCTTCTTTCCTTTTAACAAGCTTGCTAGGCCCTTGAGGAATCCACGGTTGTTCCTACGTTCTTCTTGAAATTCTCGTTCCACCCGGTTTAACCTGTGGAGGATTTCCTCCTGTTCCGGTGGGGAAAACCATGGTGGCTGCGGCTGGTGCTGAACCGGAGGTTGAGCAGATGTTTGATACCCACGAGCTGGGTATCCCACTTCCCAAGGAGCTCCATATGGTCCTTCAGGATGAAGGGCGTTGTAGTTTGTCGCTACGAGGTATGGGTCGGCTTCAGCATAGTTGTAGTGAGTGTGAGCTGGCTGTTCAAATGGATTGTACGTCGTTGAACCGGCGTATATAGGAATCGGGTTACCAAAACCCAATGGTGGCGGTGGTGGTGCAACTGGTGCAGAATTCACCTCTGCGACTGGGTTTGAAGGCCCACCCATTTGAGGGTCTTCATGCAGTGGCGGATAGTGTCTGCCACTGGAGTGTTGAGGGGTGTTAAAGTGAAAACCCCTTTCTCACACGGACATTCGTGCGCCTGTTCTTCTACGCCTCGGTGGTTCTGGAGGCGCTAGCTGTACTGGCGGCGGTGGTGGCGGTGGCGTGACTGCCATGAAACGCGAATCCTCGGAGGGATCCTGCTGCTGCTGCTGATGAGGCGATAAATGGTGAGAGGGTGTAAAATACCACTCATACTGGTTGAACCTTGCTTGGTAACTGTCTGGACCACGGTAAGGTGATCCATGGAAAGATGATCCATCAGAGACTTCAATAGGGTGCGTGGGGGTTCCCGTCGGTGGTTCAACAGGGTCGGTGTCCTCATCCATATCCATGGCGTGATCGCCGGAAAAATGATTCTCTGGTCCCAATGGGTTAAAACCCACTGGTTCTTGAATATAGTTTGCCGGGTTAAACCAGCCCTGAAAGACAGGAGTGGGGTCGCCAAAGGAATGGTGCGAAAGGGATCGCTGTAATGGCAAGAAGGAGTGGCGTGAGTCTTCAGGCTCATTCTCTGATTGCGGCCCAAAGGAATGGTGGTAAGGAGGCGTTGAGTTAAACGAAGTAGATATCCTAGCAGGCTCTGAATGGATCCTCCAGTCTCCTTGAGGACCGGCACTCATAGTTGCAGAAGGAGTTCGCCGTTGTGAAAGCCCGGCCTCGTGATCGTTGGGGGCGGTGATTGGCCCCTTGCCTCGTCCTCCGCTTCTGAATCTCGGTGGCATATCTCCTGTTAAACAAATAAAAGATACAACAAAGAAATATAAAGGACAAAGTTAAAATTAAAACAATTTGGATTAGTCCTAAGTTCTTTGTCTAGACTCGAAAATTTAGGAATGTGCAACTGTGTAACTGAGATTAAACACAAAGGCTAGTGTTTAATTCACTCAGTGTTGGCTCTGATACCAACCTGTCACACCCCGATATTTCCACGTATTACCGGTGGGCCCGGTGGGGAGTATCGTGACGTAGTTGATATCATTATAGTCAAATAACACAATATTTAAATGCACAGAAGAAGCAAAAGATAGGTTCATTTCAACCGAATAATATTGTAATATTAAGTATCACAAAATAGTTGAAAATAATCCACAGGTGGATCAAATAAAAGAAACATTGTCCAACAGACTGAAATGTATCCAAGCTTGCGAGACTCTTATTGATGCTAAGGAGAAAGCCAGCCTATTTCGAGTAGTACCTGCACTTAATCTTTTTGGGAAAATACGTCAGTTTACACTGGTAAATACAATCAACTGACTCATTCTGAAAAGGTTTAGAAAATTGATTTGAATGCACGTGGCACAAAACTTTTTTTTTATAACTAGGGATAATTATTTGAATATAATACTTGTAAAATGAATTTACATGTTTCTTATGCGTTCAGTAGCCCAGTTCGTGCCGGGTTAAAGATCAATAGACACACCACATTATTTATTTAGGCACTGACGGGTGTACGCCTACACCCCGTGCTTAGGTCGTGGCCATTTCGTAAAATGATGCCAAGGATATCCGGGACATGGTCATTAACCCCCCAAAGTCTTTAAGCAAACAAAACAATTTAAATGGGACATTTCAATGATTTAACCTTCATACGATTAAAGATTCAATACCCGACCAAGCGGTATTTTATATACCGTACCCCAAGCCCGTATAGGGAAAATAAGTTAAAAGTATTTACCTTTGCAAGTAATAATCAAAACAAGCAAGTGCATGTAGCTTTTACCGGGTCTCCTATTCTGGAACGAAGGTTTATAATAACCTATTAGAATCCTAACGGGTCTTTAATTAAGCCTAAACTTAGACCGGTTAGTTTTTAAAGGAAGATACGGTTCGAACGCATGATTAAGCGAAGACCGGAATAGAATGTGATTTAGACCCGACAAGTTTGAATAATTGTATAATATGGGTAAACTAAACACATACTGGATTTTGAGATAAAAATGATAAGGTTCGACCCGTTTCGGCTAATTTATGCAAACTAGTTACATAAACCGAACCGAACGCGAATAACGCATAACGGGTAACCGAAAGAGTCACGAACATGTGTCCTAAGTTAATATGCTTTAAATATGTTGTGATATCAGTAGGATATCTTCCATTATGCCCAAAACGAGTTTAATCTCAATTTATGCCCCGTAGGGGTATTTTGGTCATTTTAAATATTATAAAAGAGATTAATTGTACTTCTGAGATACGGGTCTGAAATAATCACTAAAACAACTCAATTTAATAGGTTATATCAGTTGGTGATAAGTCTTATATGACAAAATGGTTTTAAACCCATACTATGTGGTTAATACGCGTAAAGGGTCGTTTAAAGTGATTTCCGGGTATAACAGGAATCTTAGTTTTCTGATCAGGTTATAAAGTCCAAAATACTTTATTTATCATATAAAGTCAGTGGCAAAAGATTTGGTATCAACATGTCATGTAAAACTCATTTTATAAACGAAAAGGGCATAATCGGTAATAACCGAATCAAGGCAATAACCTTAGGTTATGATCAGTTTAAAAATAATTAAAAATCTTCAAAAATCCCAAAATATTATATTACATCAGTGGGAAAAAGGTTTGGTGTCAAAAATTGGGTTTAGATAGGCGTTATGCTAATTATGCCGTTTAATTAATAAAAAGCTTTTTAAGTGCGCTATTGAGCATAACTCCTAATCTAGACCTCCAACTGATATGAAATTTTAGGGACATGTTTATAAATCAGTAACAAAGATTATTGTCCTCTCATATTTCCAAAATTCTCGTTTTAAGGTCAAATGGGCATTATGGTCAACATTAAGCGATTAACGGAAACGTGTAAATGAATCGGACATTCAACGAGTCAACCACAGAGGGTTATACTAACATATAACCCGGTCCTAATGAAGCTCTAAGGCATATCTAAATCTACGGGTCAGAACTGAAAGTCAAAGAAGTGGTCAAAGTATGCCACTTTCGGTTCCGAACCGGTCCTAAACTGAAAATTGTCGGGTCGGACATGCCTAGACATGTTCTTGCATTGATTACCAAGTTATATGAGTGGTAAAACGGGTTACACGTCTCCTACATTGCTAATTATGCGTTAAATTGAAAATTAAGTTTCTGTTGACTTTTTCGGATTAAGTTTGACCCGACATTTGACCTAGTTAGAGCGGGAATCAGAGGGTGCCCTTTTAAGGGTTTAATACCCACATAATTACCAACTTATAACTACTTTTACTTTGACTAATCGCTGGACCATTAGTGATTAATCGTTAAGTCAAACCTTAATTACGACGGTTTGACTTTAAGCTAATTAACTAAGTAAAACACAATTAAGGAAGGTTAAGGAAGCTTACCAAGGTCCAATGCACGACTAGTGATGCTTAGGGAATGGCCTTGAGCTCCAGAAATGATCAGAAGTTGAGTTTGGAATGAATGATCAAAGTTTGCACAAAGTGGGTCTTTATATAGTGGTTTTGATT
This sequence comes from Helianthus tuberosus, assembly GCA_030545235.1. Taxonomy (NCBI): domain Eukaryota; kingdom Viridiplantae; phylum Streptophyta; class Magnoliopsida; order Asterales; family Asteraceae; genus Helianthus; species Helianthus tuberosus. The sequence continues at coordinate 6,592,840 of CM060394.1, forward strand.
GCTCAAGATTATGCCAAACAAGTCTATATTGGATCATTGATCAACCACAAGTGTCCCTAGAGCCTAAAAACTAGTTTGTGCTGCACATGGGAGTGAAAAATGGCAATGTAAGTCGGTTACAAGGCTGAACAGACACCTGTGCAATTTTTCTGCTTCTGGGACTGTCTTACGGACCGTAAGGCTAAAGCCTTGCGGTCCGTATCCGCTTTTCAAAAATTTTACCCGGTCAGCTTTCTTACGGACCGTAAGGGGTATCCTTTGCGGTCCGTAAGCCTTCACCAGAAAACAAAAATTTGTAAACTTTCAAGTTTTGATCATACAACTTTTCACCCTCGAATCATTGACCTTTATTATCAATATGGGACCTCTTGAACATGCTTGAACAGTTATGTCAAATTATCATGCTTCAATGTCTTGGATTCTTTTGAAAGGGTTGTCGTATGGAACATAGGATCCATTTCTTGGGAAAATTAATTATACATTATCAAAATGATCGGACTTGAATATATCAGATGTTTATAATATAGATTTGGGTCTTTGGATTTATAACGAGGTCGTTCAGAGGTATAAATTAACATGTCGACGCTTTTAAATCCTGCCATACATCTTTTAATTCGATCCGGTTCCTGACACGTTTATCTACCATGACACGTGTCTGTATTTTATTGGACGTAAATTTTCGAGGTGTTACAATACTTTCGCTTCATCTCCGATTCCAGTTCCCATGTGTATTCGGGTCCTCTTTTGGAATCCCATTTGACTTTGACAAGTACCAATCGTTTATGCTTGAGAAACTTGATCTTTCTGTCTTCTATCTGAAGTGGTAACTCTCTAAATTTTAGCTTTTCATTTACCTCTACATCTTGAAAAGGTACAACCACGGATTCGTCAGATAGGCATTTCTTGAGGTTGGATATATGAAATACATCATGTACCCCAGCTAACTCTTCTGGTAGTTGTAAGCGATAAGCAACTGGTCCTATACGTTGGATCACTGGAAATGGTCCTTCGTATCGTGGAATTAACTTTCCTTTCTTACCGAACCAAATTACTCCTTTCCAAGGAGAAACTTTCAAGAGTACCTTGTCTCCCACTTGGAATTCTAGTGGTTTGCGTCGATTATCGGCATAACTTTTCTGGCGATCTCGAGCAGTCTTCAATCGTTCCTTGATCCAAGTGATCTTGTCAGTGGTCTCTTGCACAATTTCAGGACCTGATAATTGGCTTTCTCCTACCTCTGCCCAACAAACTGGAGTTCTACACTTGCGTCCATACAATGCTTCGAATGGGGCAGCTTCAATACTTGAATGATAGCTATTGTTATAGGAGAATTCAATTAAAGATAGGTGATCATCCCAGTTTCCACCAAAATCTATCACACATGCCCGGAGCATGTCTTCCAGAGTTTGTATCGTCCTTTCACTTTGTCCGTCTGTTTGAGGATGATATGCCGTACTTAAAATTAGTCGGGTTCCCATTGCTTCCTGGAAACTTGTCCAGAAATGGGAAGTGAAACGACTGTCCCTATCTGATACAATGGAGAATGGAACTCCATGTAAGGATACTATTTCGTCTACATACAATTTGGCTAACCTTTCCATGCTAGAGGTTTCTTTCATGGGTAGAAAATGAGCTGACTTGGTTAATCGATCCACAATTACCCAAATCGCATCATTACCTTTTCTGGTTTTGGGTAACTTAGTAACAATGTCCATTGTTATGAGTTCCCATTTCCATACAGGTATTTCTAATTGTTGTAGTAGACCTGAGGGTTTCTGGTGTTCTGCCTTAACTTGTGAGCAAGTAAGACATTTAGAAACATATTTAGCTATGTCCTTTTTCATTCCTATCCACTAGAAATTAGTTCTTAAATCTTGGTACATTTTATTGTTTCCTGGATGCATGGTATACCTAGATTTATGAGCTTCTTCTAAAATCTTATCTCTTAATTCTCCTTGCTTAGGTACCCAAATTCTTTTCTTGTGGAATCTCCAAATTCCATCATTTCCTTGTTCTAATTCCTTTATTCGTCCTTTCATTCCCTCAGCATCCTCCTTGATTGTTGTTTCTTGAACATTTTTTAGTTGTTCCATTAAAACTAATTGTAGATTTAATCTCAGAGCACGAACTCGCTTTTGCTTTTCATGATACTTACGACTTAAGGCATCTGTAACTACGTTTGCTTTTCCTTCGTGATATTGAATGTTACAGTCGTAATCACTCAGGATTTCCATCCATCTCCTTTGCCTCATGTTTAATTCTTTTTGCCCAAATATGTATCTTAAGCTTTTATGATCCGTATAGACAATAAACTTACTTCCATACAGATAATGTCTCCAAATCTTAAGGGTAAAAATTATGGCTCCTAACTCTAAGTCATGAGTCGTATAGTTTTCCTCGTGCTTTTTCAATTGCCTTGAAGCTTACGCAATTACCTTTTTGCGTTGCATTTGTACACATCCTAATCCTAGTTTTGAAGCATCACAGTATACTTCAAAATCTTCAGTTCCTTCTGGCAAAGCTAGGATTGGGGCATTTGTTAACTTTTGCTTTAAAATCCTAAAGGCCTCATCTTGCCTAGGTCCCCATTCAAACTTAACTGCTTTACAGGTTAGCTTAGTTAATGGTACAGCTATCTTGGAAAAATCCTTAATAAATCGTCTATAGTATCCAGCTAACCCTAGAAAGCTTCTAATTTCCATAGCTGATTGTGGAACTTTCCATTTGGTGATTGCTTCTATTTTAGCAGGATCTACGTGAATGCCTTCGTGATTCACCATGTGTCCTAAAAATTGCACTTCCTGTAGCCAAAATTCACATTTTGAGAATTTGGCGTAAAGCTCCCTTCTTAACAAGGTTAAGAGTGCATGCAAGTGCTGACAATGTTCCTCCTGACTTTTGGAATAAATAAGTATATCGTCGATGAAGACAATTGTTGATGCACAAGAATGTCTGTTGACTTCGTCTGATGATGTTTTAAGTCAAGATTAGTCAACATAGGGTCATAATTGTAAAATTAGGTTTTTATAGTTGATTTCGCTTATAAGGTCATATGTTAGGGTGATTTCGCTTATATGGTCCAAGGGTGATTTCGCTTATAAGTCACATGGGGTTTCGCTCTTGTGTCACTGACACATAAGCGAAATCAGCCTCAATATAAATACCTCACATGTGTTCATTTGTGAAGGACATTGGAGCGAAATCAGGTCATTGTTACGGTACTGAAACTCTGTCAAATTTGATTCAGAAAGTTAATAAAGTGAAGGAATTGAAAGGATAAGCTGTTGTTACGTTGCGTATACTGATTCCGCCTTTATACGTGATGTTGAACTGCCTTGACTGATCGTTTAGGGTCACGACACGGTCCAACAAGTGGTATCAGAGCTTCAGGACGAGGAGTTCATACTACATCAGCTGATTCGACTCTATTATCTCATTTCTACTCTATTTCTCTTTTATTTTTTTCGAATTAAACAAGTTCCTACGGACAAAATGAGCTGAAATTCATTCATAACGTGTAAAAGTCAGTATTGATAAACCCTAGAAAGTTTTAGATCATAAAACAAAGGAATACTTAATCAATTTTTACAAAATCAGTTCAGTTTGTTTGTCTATTCGAACCGGAACTTTAATATCAGATCTATATCAAATTAGTGGTCGAAATTGAACAATAATCATATCATTGTGTTCGGATTTAAGTGTAGATCATTCCTTGAAAGTATCAGATTGAAACTCGGATTAAAACATGGTGAAATTTGGTTAAAAAGTGATTCCGCTTTTGTGGACATCGAGAGTTAATCAACTGATTTCGCTTTAACGGACATTAATAATCTGATTTCGCTCATAAGGACATAGCTGATTTCGCTCATTTGTACATTTTGATTTCGCTTATGTGGACATAAGTGTTTTCGCTCTTACGGACAACGTTTGATTTCGCTTATACGGACATAAGAGATTTCGCTCAAGTGAACATTGTGATTTCGCTCGAGTGAACATTGTTTTTGATTTCACTCATCTGTCACTCATCTGATTTCGCTTATTTGTCACAATAAGTGATTTCATTTTTGTGTCATTGTTTGTTAAAATTTCAAAAATTTTACTAAGTGATTTCTGATTTTGCAGGTACATTCACGATGGATGATCTTTTCATGAACCCGTTTAGCGACATGTACGCATTCGCTGGAGATTCCGGAAACAATGATTCTTCGTCTAGCAATGTGAATGAGAACCCGCCAAAAGAGAAGAAAAAGGAAGCTTGGGAATCGGAAAGTGCTTTCGGAACGTTCAATAAACCTCCAAAACTTATGGCTATTGAGGAGTACAGTCGATGGTCCAGAAAGTTTGAAGACTGGATGATGGCATTTGCATTTCCAAGTTGGAAAAGTCTGAAGAACGGTTATGATCAAGGAAAAAAGAATGGTGAAGTCTTAACAGCTACTGATGAGATTGAATCATTCGTAGCCGAACAAAAGTGTGTGGCGTTGTTATTTCAGTCTGTTCGGGAGGATATCATCTCATTGATAGACTATACAAATGCTAAAGACCTCTGGGCAAAGTTAGAAAAGAAATGTTTAGGAAGTACAGAAATCGTGAAAAATAAAAAGAAACTTCTTAGGAAAGAGTTTGATATGTTTGGTTGTCTTAAGAATGAGTCAGTTTGTAAAATGATAGAAAGGTTCGGTCATCTGAAGCTGGAATTAGCAAGACATGATATCAGATATTCTGATGAAGAACTTGTTGACAAACTGTTCGATTCATTACCAGACGAGATGGATTGGAGATATTATGCGCTGATGCTGAAGAATACAATCAAAGCACCAGAAGTGTTGACTGTGGATTTGCTGATTGAGAAACTCGAGAGTCATGAGCTGGAGTTGAAGAAGACGTACAAAGTTAATCACTCATCCTACCAGCAGAATTTGGATTTGTATTATCCAAAGAGCATGATGCCGAAAGCTACTTCTCCAAAGACTGCGTTTTCTGTTGAAAATGTGTCGACAGCCGGCAATGAAAATCAAAGTGGTCAAAGCAGTGGAAGTCATAATGGTTATCACAGTGGATCTTCATTTTCTGGAAATCATCCAGATGCAAAGAATCGTTTTCAATGCAACATTGCAATAGACTTGAAGAATGCTCAAAATTTTGACGAGGAGTCGGCTAAGCAGCAGATGATTTTCCTAGCATCGGTGTTGGAATCATATGAAGGGTTGGTAGCTGGGAAGATAGGCAACACAAATCTGACGAAAGAAGATTACGATAAGATTGATCCAGAGGAAATGGAACTGATTGATATTCGTTGGGCTATGGCAAGTGCTGTTCGTCGTGCACAAAGATTCATGGAAATTACTGGAAGAAAAACAATTGGTGGTGCATCTACTAAGTTGGGGTTCGATAAATCGAAGGTGACTTGCTTCAAATGTAAGCAGAAGGGTCATTTCAAGAGAGAATGCCGAAACGCTTATGCTGATGAGTCGGAGAATCCTTTCAGAGATGATTACTACAAGAAGGCGATTTATCATCAGAATAAATCCGAGCCGCCTAGATTGAAGCAGGTTGAAGACAACAAAGAGAAATCTAGAGCTCTTGCAGTGATTTACGATGATGAGGGATATGATTGGAGTCAAGAGGTTCTACCAGAAAAAGATGCGGTTGGTTACGCATTCATGGAGAAAAATGAACCTATTCCATGGAAAGATGATAGAACTGAAGAGCAGAAGTATAGATACAGAAAGATGATTTCGGAAAACAAAATTACTAGACTTTCTGGTATCTATTTGGAAGCAAAGAGAGCCAAAAGATGGGATCCAGACAGAGAGTGTTATCTTGATGAGTATGGAAATATTGCGATTGATCACAAAACTCTTGATCTGGAAGTCTTAATCAAGGAAATGAAAGAAAATGATGAGTATTGGCAACACAAATGGTGGGGAACTCCAACAGAGAAAATGAAAGAGGAAGCGAAGAAAGAAAAAGAAGAAAAAGAGAAAGAAGAGATCGAAAAATCAAAGAAGATTGATACTGGAGTTATCGATACTACGCAGGAGTTGAATGCAGAGAACCTGGGAAAAATGGATGACAAAGTGCTGGCTGCTAAGGCACTTGAGGTAGACTCTAACTCCGTGTCCGAGTCAAAAAGCCAGGTCAGTTCAGATGTGTCAACAAATGCGTCAGGTAAAAAGATCGAAGGAAATGCTGATTGCAAAAATTGCAACAAAGAGTGCAAATTTTGTAATACTGTCACGTATCTCAACGGTGAGAAAATTAAAGATCTGACAGCAAAGGTCAGAAGCGTTGAGAATCAGATTCTTGGTCGTGACAAAACAGTTAAAGCTTCAACTGAACGGATAAAAGAATTAACTGCTCAAATTGAAACTGATAAAATTGATCATGACAAAATTAAACAAGAAAATGAAAAGTTGATTCTTGAAAACCGTCAGATTTCTGAAAATTTTGAAAAACTCAAAAGCACAATGAAAGATTGTTGTTGGATCTGAGTTTCTTTTTTATTGTATTTTCGTTTGAAATTAAGATGGAAATGAAAGAGTTGTGCAGCGGAATTAAGATGAAAACAAACTTTGCATACAATCAAACAGGAGTAATACTTTTAATCAAACATCTTTACACAATGAACCGAATGATTGAATTTGTTTCAACAACGATTACAATGATTGATGTAAGAATGCAAACTCCCCCTCAGCCAGAGCTCAGTAGTTTGTTCGTGCAAAGAAGACGATGTGGTGAAAGAGCTAATAGAACAGTACAAAGTACTGAACTATTTATAGGCACTTGCAAACCACTGAGCATCTTAGCTGACGTCACCATGAAAGTGACATCTAACCTCCTAACAAACTCTAACCTCTGATCTATAAACACTGATGTACTAACTACTGCTATTACATTGTATTACATAAAAGACACTTAAACATCTGCTGCATCCTTCCACTGCTGTGACCCCAGCAGTGCTTGTCCGGATCAGCAGTACTTGACTCAAGGCAGTAGATTGAGTCAGCAGAGCTTTGGTCTTCCATCAGTCTTTGACATTGGTCAGTAGATGCAAAGCAGCAGTTGTAGGTCAGCACTTAGTAAGATCAGCAGATAGGAGGTCAGTTGATACAAGACCACTTTCAAGGGGAGATATTTGCATGAACTAATCTGTAAACGTCTGCTTATTCTGGATCCACTGCTCTGATCCAGTTTTGGCTTTAATTATCTGTTCCTCTGATAGGGTTCAATCCCAACAATCTCCCCCTAGAACAGATAATGCCAAAACTCTTCATTATTTGTGGAATACTTTATTGCCTCATCAACAGCTCCCTTATCTGACCTTTAAATTGTAATTCAAAGTCTAGGGCATCTGTATCTTCATCATCCCTGCTAAGTGGAAGATCAAGGAGATCCTGCAAATCTTCAAGACTCAGGCCAAGAGCTTGTTCCCTTGATATTTTCTCCACTACTCCACCAGACCTGAGCAAAGTCAATACGCAGGTCTGTTTGTCAGTTTCCCACTTTTGTATTTTTTAGCCTGGTGGGTTTCTTGGGAGATGTTTATTTGCAGAAGTATTTGGTGAGGCTGGCCTGTTCATAGCTGGCTGAGCAGCACATGCAGATTGTTCCAATTCAAGATCTTCTTTTATCATTACTTCCGTGCCAGCTTTTACAATGGCATCTCCGGCTAAAAGATCTTGAATTGTTTCCATGCTGAACTGGTTTTTGCTCCTTCTTTTGTAGATGGCAGCACCAGCTGGAGCAGTGGTTCTTTTGATTTGCAGCTTTGGTGGTCTTTTAGAAACCTCTGCTTTGGAATAGTCAGGCTTTTGTGGAACTCTTGGATCTTTCTTTCTAAGTTCCTCTAATCTTTTATAAGTTGCCCTGACTCTATCTTCTCCCCACTTTGACACTGAATTCCTTGACCCATAATCTGCTGTAATCAGCTCCTCTTTCATTCTCTTTAGCTCTAACATCTTTTCAGCTTCAAGTTGCTTGAATCTTTCAGGAGGAGTCTGCTTGACCTTATTTTTGATCATGTCTTGAATCCTGGCTGCTTCTTTTTCAAGCTCAGGAATGGTCCAGTTCTTGTACATGTGTTTCTCCCCCTTATATTTCTTGTAGGTCATGATGTTTTCAATGTAGTCTTTTCTTAAGGACTCATCTGCCCTTTCTGAAATTTTCTGACATACATTTTTAGCAAAACGTTCCATAGCATTGACCTGTGAGAGTAAAAACTGATAGTTTTGTTGAAATTCTCTATCAGATTTCCCTTTTCTATTTTTTATTGCAATATCCTCTGCTTGTTTGGCTTTGAGCTTCAAGTATTCTTCAATGTTGTTAGGCCTGGGATAATTTGCAATTGATGGCAAACTCCTTTTGGCTGGGTCATCTTCATAATAAAATGATTTGATTTCTTCTCTGACTGCAATGAGTTCCAGAGGGAATGAGACACCAGCAGGAGGTAGTGGTTTTACAATTTGAGCTGAAGAGAAAGGTATGGGTTTAGGAATAGTGACAAGTGATAGGGATTTTGAAGATGATGGTGATGGAGGTGTGTTATCATCTTTTAAAATTAGCCTTCTCCTTTTTGGTTTAGGAGAGACTGATGATGTTTTGAATGGAACAGTGGTTGTAGATGTAGTGGCAGTGGATTGTGATTGACTAACAGTTGTTGAAACAACTGGTGTTTCAACCACTGTTGTCATTACAACAGATGTTATAACATCTGCTGTCTTCTGCTGTGTGTCAGCAGGTGTTGTTTTTGGTGGTGATGATGGTAAAGCAGTGAATGTTGTGTGTGTTGAAGTGGTGTGTGTTGATGGAACAACTGTTTGGCAAGCAGTGGTTTTTGTAACTCCTGTTGCATCAGCTGTTTTGTATGGTGGTTTGTGAGCAGACTTTGAACGTCTGGTTGGAATGGATTTGGGTTGCCTTACTTTTCTAGTAGACCTCTTCTTTTCCTCAACAGGATTTTCATGATCCCTTGACCCAGAAGTACCCTGATCTGGATGATCCATTATGTCCACCCTGGCTTTCCTTTTGGCCTCTCTATCTCTTTTCACACTTGCAGCTGCTTCTGCTAGTGCATTTGTTGTCACATCAATTTTCTTGCTGCCATCTGGAAAAGGAATCTTTTTGGTCATGTTTGAATTTTCTGGTTCAAGATAGAGACCATCCTCTATACCCTTCTGTTTCCACTCCTTCATTTTCTCCCCCTTTTTGGCATTATCTTCTGGGAGTTGATAAATGTAGCGTACTTGTGGAGGAGCAGTGCCAGTGGTGTGCAAGATCTGAGTTTTGAGAGCCTTTAAGTCAGCCTTAGTGTTCTTGAACCTTGACTCCATTACATTTCTCAGCTGTTGTACATGTTTTTCATGTTGCTGATCTGCTAATTGTGCTTGTTGTTGGAGAAAAGATTGAAATAACTTCCAGAGCTCATTTGTAGCAGGTGCCCTTTGTGGAGCAGGTGCTTGAGGTGGAACAGCAGCTGATTGTACCTTCTGAACTTGTAACACCTGTTGTAGCATATTTTTGAGTTCTGCAACAGAGTTATCAAGTTTTTCAATGTGATCCGTCAATTTCTGGTACTTTAAACCATCACCCAAGTTAATGGGATCATCTGATTTCCCACTAGCAGTGGTTTTATCAGTGGTAGATATAGGGAGTATACTCCAAACATTAACCACTGATGCCCCTTTTTCTTGGTACTGGGGTCTTCTTCCTTCAACACTTGACAACCTTTTGATGTTGCCAGTAGGATACAGAAATCCACTGGTGGTTGGCAGAGGTGCTATAAAAGGAATTACCTCCAAGGAAGTCTTAGTAATGTAACCACTGTCCAAGTATAACCCAGTGGGTGTGACACTTGTAGTGGCTGCTTCACTTGGATTACCACCAAGAGTTACTTGTAACTCAAGGGGTGTAACCTCCTCAGGTTGTGTTGGTGGGTTAGCAAAGATTGATACATCAGACCCAGTCAGTTGTTGAGGTATATTCTCATTGGTAGGTGATTGAGAAGGACTGGTTAATGCCTGGTTCAAATCAATTGCATCCAACAGTGGTTTTATTGGTGAGGGAATTGTGGATGTGAAGGATGGTGTAGAAAGTGGAGTTGCCCCGGGTATTGAGCTGTGGATGATAGAAACGAGTGTTTCCAGAGCATCATGATGTGGAGACCCTATTTGTACAACCTGTTCTTTTTGTGAAGAAGCAGGAGGAGTTGTGGTTATGGTTTGAGATATTTGTACCAACTGCTGTGAGGAAGTAGCAGCAGTGGTTTCTTGTGACATTTGTGTTGTCACAGGCAGGAGCTCTGGTATCTCATCCTCCAGAGTTGCCTTTTTGATGGGTTTTGTGGGGTTTTGAGTTTTTCTTTTTGGCTTTTTGGAGATAATAGGTGTGGGTTTCAAAGCAGTTGTGCTGCTGCGTTGATCACCTTGAGCAGTGGGCTCAGCAGCAGATACCTGAGGAGCAGTTGTAACTGCTAAAATCTGCTCAGGCACCTCTGCTTGTGTTTTGCAAGGTGTGGACATCCTTGTGAAAGTTTCAGCAGTTAAGCAATTTGTTTGAATGAAATCACCTTGTTTTATTGCAGCAGCATCCTTCTTTCCAAGTTTCATTTCAAAATAGTAACTTAAAAATCTTGGAAAAAGGAGGAATGCCTTTGTTTCAACATTTTTAACCAAATCATTAAAAATTTCCTGGGAGTAGTTAAAATTTTCATCTTGAAGAATTGCAAATCCCAATTTCTGAATTTTTAATGGTATCTCATTGAAAGAAGTGGTTTTGTTTGAAACACATTTTAAGAGGGTATGAAATAAAAATCTTGTTGCAGGAGGAAAGTAACCTTTTTCTAAGGTGTCCTTTTTGACCTCTGCATTGTACCCCCTTTCCAGAAAATCATTTTTTAACTCGTTTTTAGGGAAAGTAATTTTACCTTCTTGATCGTCGAGTTGAAAGACCTCTGAAATTGTTTGTGGTGTAATCTTGACTTCTTTTCCCTTTAAAGTAGAGTTAATGGCTATTACAGCATCTCCTTGTGTTTCAAGGATTGCATTCTTCCAAAACTCCCTTTGGGTTGCCAAGTAAATTGGTGCATCCGCTGTCAACAAAGTTTTGTACTTTGAGGCGGTGATGATATCAATGATGGAATCGAACTCCTTTGTGGAACTTGGTTTTGTAAGAAGACCAAGAAGATTGTGAGATGGTTTGTGTGGAATTTCAGTGGAGATTGCCTTTTGAGAGGCTGTTTTTGATGAAGATTTGGAGGAGGGTTTTGCAGATTTCTTTGATTTAGTCATTTTGAGGATGATTAATCGAAGAAATTTGTGGAAGATGAGATGAAAAACTGTTTTGAGAAGAGAATTTTTTAGAATTCAATTCGACAGTAAAACCCTGTTTTGGTGGTGAGTGGGGGATTTTATAGGGGAGAAAGTGAATGCTGAGGTGGCAGCCGTTACAAAAAGTCTGACCAATATGTACTGCCCACGTGACAACCCCTGTTGAAAGTGAAGGACAGTACTTTTGTGTGATATGGACATATGAAAGCAGTGGTATGAGAGCAGTGGATGATTTTTACTATCAGTGGATAGCATATCAGTGGATAATACACTGCTTTTGAACAACAGAGTTTATCAAATAATGAAAGAGCAGGGGTTGACTTTCAGCAGTGGACAGACTTTTGAAGAAGGCAGACTTTTGAATAATCAGTGGTTAATGGCAGACTTTTAAGGATTTTAATGAAAAATTTTCATTTTTAGCTATTTTTAAGGATGGAGTTTTGATTTTCTGAAAACATTTTGTTGCTTTTATTCATAGAAAAACAAGATGTTGCTTGTTATTCCATGTTCAGCATCCCAATCCTAGAGACCAAGCTTTCAAAAGTAGCTGTATCAAGTGCTTTTGTGAGCACATCAGCTAGCTGGTCTTTAGTTGGGACATGATGCAGAGAAATCAAACCTTTTTCATAGCATTCCCTCACAAAGTGATGTCTGATGTCGATGTGTTTGGTGGTTGAATGGGAAACTGGATTTTTGATGATATTTTCTGCTGCCTGACTGTCCAACATGAGTGGTGTCTTTAAGGCAGTGATACCAAAATCCAGTAACTGATTTTGAAGCCACAGGAGTTGGGCTGTACAGCTTGCAGCAGCAATGTATTCAGCTTCAGCAGTGGATGTTGAAACAGCTGCTTGCTTTTTGCTTTGCCATGAAACTAAGCAATCACCTAGAAACTGGCACCCTCCTGATGTGGACTTCCTTGTGGTGTGACATCCAGCAAAGTCACTGTCTGAGAAACCAGGCCCTTGGTGCTTGTTTCAAACCATACAAGGCTTTGTTTAGCCTGTAGACATGATCTGGATAAAATGGATCCTCAAAACCTGGAGGTTGACAGACATACACCTCTTCTTGAATTGTACCATAGAGGAAAGCACTTTTGATATCCATTTGAAACACCTTCATATTGTGGTTGACAGCAAAGGCCAGGAACAGTCTAATGGCTTCTAATCTTGCAACAGGGGCAAATGTTTCATCATAATCAATCCCCTCTTCCTGTCTGTAACCTTGAACCACAAGCCTGGCTTTATTCTTGACAACAATACCCCTTTCATCAGTTTTGTTCTTGAAGACCCACTTTGTGCCAATGGGACTAACCTCTTCTGGCAGTGGTACAAGCTCCCATACTTGTTGTCTTTTAAACTGTTGGAGCTCCTCTTGCATGGCTTCTACCCAGCTGTTGTCTTTCAGTGCCTCTTGGTACTTGACTGGCTGATGGAGTGATAGAAAACCAGCAAAAAGACAAATGTTTTGGGTTTGGCTTCTTGTGAGCACCCCTTCATTTATGTTGCCAATGATTTGATCAGGTGGATGAGATCTCAAGAAGATTAAATCTCCTTGGTATGGTATGATGGCATTGGTTGGTGAAGGCTGCAAATGTGTATCATCTGAGCTAACCACTGCTGGGGACTTTGATGATCCAGCAGTGGCTTCAAAAGGTGGTGGTATAGGAGGTAATGAGGTGGACAACTGCTGACTTTTATCCATTGTTTGAGGACTTTTATCAGCAGTGTTTGAGGATGTGGAAGCAGTGGTTGATGGGCTACTTTGGTCAACAACTGTTGAGGTAGCAGTGGTTGAGCTTTGACAACTGTTTTGAACAGCTGGTGCTTTTCCCTTTGTGGCAGACCTTTGAGGGATGATGATTTCATACCCATAGTCTGGTGTTGTATCCTCTGATGGACCTGCACTGTTAGTCTTGACAGCAGTATTTTCAAAAGTGAATTTTTCAAGATCAAACAGATCTGCAGGATTTGCTGGGATTTTCATTGATGAAAATTCATTGAACTTAACATTCAAAGTCTCCTCCACTGCCTTGGTCCGTGTATTGAACACTTTGTAGGCCTTGGCAGTGGTTGAGTATCCCAAGTGATAACCACAATCAATTTTGGCTGCAAATTTTGAAATAGAATCTTTTAAGTTCAAAATAAAGCATGGGCAGCCAAACACTTTGAAATATGAGATCAGTGGTTTAATTTTATACATAATTTCATAGGCAGTCTTTTTGTGCCTGGGGTTTATTAAAACTCTGTTCTGAACATAGCAAGCAGTGTTTACTGCCTCTGCCCAGAATGTTAATGGCAAACCTGAATCTGCAAGCATGGTTCTGGCAGCCTCAATCAGAGTTTTGTTCTTCCTTTCCACTACCCCATTCTGCTTTGGTGTTCTTGGGATGCTGTACTGCCTTACAATCCCTTTCTTCACACAGAAGGCATCCAACTCCCTATTTTTGAATTCTGTGCCATTGTCACTCCTGAAGCTTTTCACTCGAAGGTCAAATTGCTTTTCAACCTGTATTACAAAGTCTTGCAAAATGCCTGCAGTTTCATCTTTTGAGTGCAAAAAGAAAGTCCATGTGAACCTAGAAAAGTCATCAACAATAACCAAACAATATCTTTTCTTTTTAAGGCTCATGACTTGAACTGGGCCAAACAAATCCATGTGTAGCATTTGCAAACACTGGGTTGTTTTGGACTCTTCAATGGACTTATAAGAACTTTTATGCTGTTTTCCTTTTAAACAGGAAATGCAATGTTCAGGACATGAAAACAATTTTTGTGGTAGGCCTCTCACCAAACCATTTTTTGAAATTTCTGTGATTGTCTTAAGATTTGTGTGTCCCAGCCTTCTGTGCCAAAGTTCTGTCTCTTTGTTAGAGGCAGCTGAGAACAGACAGGCATCAGCTCTGGGACACTCTTTTGACATGTCAACAACATAAACATTGCCACTTCTTTGAGCAACAAGTTTAGTTTGACCAGTTTTGATTATTGCTTCAATCTTTTTGACCATTTCTGGTCCAACAATCCTACAACAATCTTTTGTGAAGAATGACCCAAAACCTTTGTCACTCAATTGGGACACACTCAGAAGGTTGAATTTTAGATTGTCTATTAGATTGACATTTTCAAATTTTACTTTTCCAGACTCCACTGTACCCGACCCCAGAACTTTTCCTTTACTATTATTCCCAAAGGATATATCACCCCCTCCATGGATTTTAAAGTCTTTGAGGAGGGCTTTACATCCTGTCATGTGCCTGGAGCCTCCACTATCTACATACCAAAGACTATCAAAGCATGCAGAAGCTCCCTGCACATGAAGTAAAAGAATTAGTTCATTAAGGTCTCCAAAGCCAACAAGGCTTTGGATGGGGTCTCAGCAGAGTCTGGGATGGATGCAGAATGATGGACAGTGGTTAGGTCAGGAGTTTGAACTGTTTTAGGACAGTGTTTCTCTAACCACTGTTGTGGGTCCTGACCAATCATCTGCTGGTAACCAAAAGGATGCCTGTTCACTTTGGGTTTAGAGGGCCTTTTGTAGGCCTCATAAACGTGAGGAATCCTTTGGAAAGACTGTTTTTCTTTGCCTTTTCTGAACTGATTGGCAGGGGGTGCATCAGTAACCTGAACATCTCTTTTGACAGATGTTTGGTTCAGCTGTTTTGTAATAGCTGTTTGAACTGGCACAAACAGTGGTTGTTTCTTGGTGAATTTGACAGGTGTTGATGATGATGGTGGACTCAAGGATGTTTTAGCCATGTACTCGTTCTTTTTCACATCAAAGTTTTTGAGATACACACATGCTTGAGTTTTGTGGTTTGTTTTACCACAAACAATGCAGCTTTCTGCTGAAACAATAACACTTGTTTTGTTTAAATCATAAGCTTTCAAGTGGAAACAATCTTTTGTTAGATGATTCCTTTTTTCACAGAATTCACAAAACAGGTTATCAATTTTTTCTTTCTTCTTTCTCTTTTCAGACTCCTTTGCAGCAGAGGTTTTAACCACTGCTGGGATGTCCTTGAGAGGTATGACTTTAGCTTTTGGAGCTTTAACACCATCAGTTGATGTAAAGTCCATTGGCTTGAAATTTTCAAGAATATCACACTCGTCAGACCAGGTAGGTTTAAATTGATATTTCTCAAGTTCTTCAAAAGTTGAGGAACTCCTTGTTCTGCCAAGTGTGATTTTGTTACCAAGTTTGTCAGTGATTTTCACTTCTTGGCCATTCTTGTTTGTGGGGATGAACTCAGTGGTTACATCAGTGTTTTGAACAGATTTTTCACAAGCAATGTGTTCATCATCATATTTTCTATACCCAACCCCAAACTTCACATTACTTTCAATCTGTTTAGCAAGCATCACCTCATATCCTCTGCAGGATTCCACCCATCTTTCACAAGTAATCTGGGTGGATTCCAACTCCTTTTTGCAACTTTGGTATTTTTCTACCATAGTTTGAAGTTGGGTTTTGGTGATGCTTTGCTCTTATTTTAGACAGCTGATATCTTTTTCCTTTTCAGTCAATTTGTTTTTAAATTCTTTTAAAGAGCTTTCAAATTTGACCTCATCAGACAAGATTTTATCCCGAAGGTTTTCATTCACCTCTTTAATGTTTGCAAAAGCAATTATGCAATTGTCAGAACACAGTTTTTCAAGAACTTGAGGAGATACCTTGGCAGCTGCCATCATTGCACAATCACATTGATGATCTTCATCATCATCAGCTTTTACCTTCTTTTCACCAGCCTTTTCTTCTATCTCTTCTTCTTTGTCCTCTATGGACCATGGATTTGTCATTGGTTCAATCAGGGTACCTGAACTTTCTCCCAACAGTATTTCATCAGCCACTGCAGTAACCACTGCTTCAGTCACCTCTTCCACTGTTTCAAAGCACTGCTGTTCCTCCTCAGCTTCAACCCCCTCCTGTATTGACTCTAGTGCCATCAAACAAAACTCATCATGAGAAGAATCATTAGAAGCATAGAGTGCAAAGTTTTCATCATTAAGGTCTTCAGGCATACTGCTCCAGTCAACAAACCCTTGAGTGAAAAAGCTTTGTTGATCTGGTTGTACTGCTGCTGGAGCAGTGGTTTGAGGTGCAACAGTTTGCACTTGTACCTGGGGAGCAGGGGTTTGAACATATTGGATTTGTGGAACAGTAGTTTGGACATAATGTACTGGCACAGGAGCAGCAGCATAGTGAGCAGTGTTCACTTGTGCTGCTGGGGTATATTGGGCATAGTGCACAGTGTTTTGGTTTTGAGGTCGAGGATTTGAGCTAGGATGAGTAATTATGGGACCAGCGGTTTGACTCCTACATTCCCTAGCGAAATGTCCCAACCTATTACACTTATAGCACTTGATTTTCGATTTATCCAACCCAACCCTTAGATTCCCATGCAAACCTGGGAATTTTCGCCCTGTTCTTTTGTAGAACTTGCTAGTTCTAACACTTAGCAAAGCCAGTTGATGCAGGATGTCCATTTCCTCTAAATCAGTGGGATCAAAATGTTGCAAATCATTTAGTTCAAAACTTAAATTGTCTGACATCTGGTTTTCGTTAGCAGTGAATGCATAACTTGCAGAGTGAGGATCAGGGTTGTTAAAATTTGCACCAGCAGTTATGTCAATGAAGTGATCATAACCCTGATCCTTACCACTGCTCCCAGATTCTTCTTGACCCAGAAGAGCAGTATTACCGAAAGTGTAATCATCGGTAGCTTTTCCTGACTCTTGTAACCTCCTTTTCTGGTTCAACTCCCTTTCGTAGGTCAAGAGTCGACCATGGAGTTGGGTCAAGGTCAGATCCTTGAATTCAGATGAATTTCGGGTGACAAAAGCTATAGTGTCCCATTTTTCTGGCAGTGACCTGAGGAACCTGCTATTTTGAGTTGAGTTTGTAAAAGTGGTGTTAACAAGCCTCAGTTCACTGATGAGACAACTAAAACACTCAAATTGTTGCGTTAGTGATTCACCTTTAACGTAGCAAAATGTTTCATACTGTTGGTTCAGGATTTCCCTATTGCTTTCTATGACTTCTTCAGTTCCACCAAACTGTTCCTTAAGTGCGTCCCATAATTCTTTGGCACTGTTACAGTGTAACAGTCCAGCATATATCTCATTGGGCAGCGCTGATGCTATGATGCTAAAAGCCTTAGCATCTAGTTCGATCTTTTGAAAATCGGTTTCGGTATAATTTTCAACTGGTTTTGGAACGAACTTTTTAGCATCTTCAGCGCTTGGCACTGAAGGAACATGGGGACCATAAATGACAGACCTCCAACAACCTGTGCTTTGTTGAGCGAGGATGTGACCCATCCTCCTCTGCCAGATGTTGTACTCATTTCTCTTTAGCATAGGTGGTTTAAAAAGTGAGCCGATGTTGTTTTTATCATCCTGAGATTGTGACGTCATTCTTGTTGTTTTACAGACACTGAGAAATCAACTTTAATGGTGATTAATCCTTGCTCTGTTTTTCAACGGACGAACAAACGATCAGTATCAACTGTTATGAGCTGAACTATTTACGTCAAAATGATTGTTAAATCAAATTTGACTGTCCAAGCTCTGATACCAATTGTTGGATCTGAGTTTCTTTTTTATTGTATTTTCGTTTGAAATTAAGATGGAAATGAAAGAGTTGTGCAGCGGAATTAAGATGAAAACAAACTTTGCATACAATCAAACAGGAGTAATACTTTTAATCAAACATCTTTACACAATGAACCGAATGATTGAATTTGTTTCAACAACGATTACAATGATTGATGTAAGAATGCAAACTCCCCCTCAGCCAGAGCTCAGTAGTTTGTTCGTGCAAAGAAGACGATGTGGTGAAAGAGCTAATAGAACAGTACAAAGTACTGAACTATTTATAGGCACTTGCAAACCACTGAGCATCTTAGCTGACGTCACCATGAAAGTGACATCTAACCTCCTAACAAACTCTAACCTCTGATCTATAAACACTGATGTACTAACTACTGCTATTACATTGTATTACATAAAAGACACTTAAACATCTGCTGCATC
Organism: Helianthus tuberosus; assembly: GCA_030545235.1. NCBI lineage: Eukaryota > Viridiplantae > Streptophyta > Magnoliopsida > Asterales > Asteraceae > Helianthus > Helianthus tuberosus. Next base: position 6,611,198 of record CM060394.1, read on the forward strand.
CTTCCACTGCTGTGACCCCAGCAGTGCTTGTCCGGATCAGCAGTACTTGACTCAAGGCAGTAGATTGAGTCAGCAGAGCTTTGGTCTTCCATCAGTCTTTGACATTGGTCAGTAGATGCAAAGCAGCAGTTGTAGGTCAGCACTTAGTAAGATCAGCAGATAGGAGGTCAGTTGATACAAGACCACTTTCAAGGGGAGAGATTTGCATGAACTAATCTGTAAACGTCTGCTTATTCTGGATCCACTGCTCTGATCCAGTTTTGGCTTTAATTATCTGTTCCTCTGATAGGGTTCAATCCCAACAATTGTGATGATCGAAATGGTAAAACTTTTAAAGAAAATGAACATTTAAAAGCAGTGCTTAGAGTTAAAGAAGAATCAATCAATCAACAACTGGATGAAATCGCTAAATTGAAACTTAAAGTTCAAGAGGTTGTAATCGAAAACGAGCGAATCCAGTTGAAGCTTAACAGTTACAGCTCCGCAAGCTTTGTTTTGCAACATATCATTCCCAAACCCATCGGGAAAGACAAAGCAGGCGAAGATGTGTATTGTGATGGAACTGGGGTGGGGTTTCATCAAGTTCCACCACCTGTTCTTGATAATTACACTAAAAAGCAGTCTGGGTTGGTTGAAATTGAGGAAGAAAGTGAAGTTAAACTTCCGGAGAACATTGATGTTACTTTTTCTACATCATCTGATGATAGTGTTCAGACTGTGATTGTTAAGAGTACAGCTGAAAGTGTTTTGAATAGTGATTCAGCTGAAGATGATGGATGTTTCTTAGACAAATACATTCAGAAATCAAAGTCCAAAAACAACTTAAGTGATGAATCGGGTCTTGTGATGTACAAGATGGCTGGATCTGATAAGTTGTATTCGGATTCTGAGTTTCCCATTGAGAATTTTAATGTGAAAAAGTTGACAAATGTTTTCAAATTGGTTGAAGTTGAGTTGTCAGAAGTGAACAGTTTGAAACAAACAAAAAGGCAAATGAATTTTGAGAAATATAAAGCTTACTACAAAAAGCCTGTTGTTCCACCACGTTTTTATAATAACAATCGAAACAATTGGTCGGGTGGTTATCGGGGTGGTAATAGTTATCAGAAAAAGAGTTTTCAAAACAAAAGGTTTGCTGAAAAGAAGGTGTTTGTGAACAGTTCAAGTTCACTTGCTGATGAGGAAAATGAATTTTTTTCAAAATCAAATAAAGAATTCTTTGAGAAAAGAGCTTCACATTATCAGTCTGAAGGCACAAGTCGAGTTGTTGATACTCGAACATGTTTTAGATGTAATCAAGTGGGTCACATTGCACGAAAGTGTACCAATGTGAAGACTAAGACTGAAAATGTGAAGATTCAACAGAAGAAAGTTGATGTGAAGGGTAAAGCACCAATCATTGTTGAGAAAAAGAATGAGAAAAATGACAACATCAAAATGAAATATGAACCTGTAAAGAAAGTGGTAACTAAAAATGACAAGTTGTATAAACGGGTTGCGTTATCTCAACAAGTTTGGAAACCAAAAACTGAAATGAAAATTTCAACTTCTGAAGTGAAAAAGGCTGAAGAATCAATTTCGGTTGATTATGATGCAAATTTTCCACCTCTTAAGGCTGAAAATTTCAAAATTCAAATTGCGAGAGTCAAGGTTACACCTAAGGCTGATGAGGCCTGGGTGGACACCATGTTCGAATAAGCAGTTTGAATTGCCGGAGCTTCCTTGATCGCGAAGCATGAATCGGCATCTTTATTGTAGTTGGTTAAATTAAAGTTTGTTATATGCAGGATCTTCCAAGAGCCATTTCAAGATGGATCATGGATAGTGGCGCATCTCGACATATGACAGGAAAAACTGCATTGCTATATGATGTGAAGAATATCAATGGTGGTTATGTGGGATTTGCTGGTCATGAAGGTGGTAGAATTGTTGGTGAAGGAACGTTATCCAATGGGATTGTGACGTTTGAGAGAGTTAACTACATCACTGAGCTGGAGAACAATCTGCTTAGTATCTCGCAGATTTGTGACAATCAGTATACTACTCACTTCACTGATAAAGAATGTTTGATTTTGAAACCTGGTTTTGTTATTCCTGAAGAATGGATTATCATGAGGGCACCTAGAGTGAATGATTTATATGTGTTAGACATGAGTGTAGCGACTACAACTACTGGTCAAGCACATTGTTTCGTGTCTAGAGCAACTGAGAAAGAATCAAGATTGTGGCACCGAAAGATGGGGCATATTCACCTAAGGAAGATGAATCACTTGGTGCACAATGATTTGGTATTGGGTGTTAATATCAAAGGTTTTCATCTGGAAGGGGAGTGCATTAGCTGCATCAAAGGCAAGCAGAAGAAAAAGTCACACCCTACAAAGCAAGTCAATTCAGTTTCGAGACCTCTGGAACGACTTCACATGGATTTGTTTGGTCCAGTGAATGTCAAAAGTCTTACAGGAGATTACTATTGTTTGGTCGTTACTGATGATTATTCCAGATTTTCGTGGGTTTCTTTCTTGAAAACGAAAGATGAAACATTTGACAGTTTGATGGGGCTGTTCAGGAAGATTGAGAATTTGTACCAAAGGCGTATCAAGAGAATTTGAAGTGATAATGGTACTGAATTCAAGAACAGCAAGATGGAAGAATTTTGTGATGAAAGAGGTATTTTGCATGAGTTTAGTGCTCCGTACACTCCGCAGCAGAATGGAGTCGCAGAACGCAAAAACCGGACACTAATCGAGACGGCTAGAACTATGCTCGCAGATTCAAAGTTACCGATTAATTTTTGGGCTGAAGCTGTTTCCGCCGCATGCTATACGCTCAACAGGGTTCTCACTGTCAAGAAGTTCAACAAAACATGCTTTGAGCTAATCAATAACCGCAAACCGAATTTGAAGTATCTAGAACCGTTCGGGTCACCCTGTATGGTTATAGAGCCTTTTGGAAAGTTTGGTCCGAAGGGCATTGAGGGAATTTTTGTTGGTTATGCAAATCCGATGCGACGTGTCTTCATTCCAAGTGAGAAGCGGATTATTGAAGCTGCAAATGTTGAATGTCAAGGTTATACTATGCCGCCGCAGAATCCTGGTGATTCATGGCGTTATCATTATGACAAACTTTGGGATTCGTTTGACATGAGAGAAGAATCAGAGGATGATGAAGATTTCTTTGATGAGTTGGATATTTTGCGTGAATATGAGTCACAGTTAAGGTTCCCAGCTGAGTATTCGAGGAGACCATGGGAAACTTCAAATGACGATGAAGCAGGTCCAAGTAATGCTGGTGAACATGATGATGTCCAACAAAATGAAGTTGCTCAGGATAATCAGTCGGCTCAGAATGATAATTTAGAAGCTGAAAACATGCCAGTATTTGATCATGGTGATTCAGATTCTGAGGGGGAGCAAATTCAGATTTCAGGTCAAACAAACCAAGTTGGTGAACAAGATGCAGAACAGAATGTTACTAATCTGGAGGGAAATGTAGATGTTCCAAGTGAAGTGATGCCGCGAACTTTTTCATATCATCCAGAGGAGTTGATCATAGGAGAATTGCAGACAGGCGTTCGCACTCGAAATCAGATTGATAAAGGGCTTACATGTTTTTATACAAAAGTTGCTCCTTTGCAAACTGAATTTTCATTAAGTTGTTTTATCTCGCAGGTTGAGCCAAGAACTTACAAATAGGCACTTACTGAAGACTCTTGGGTCAATGCTATGCAGGAGGAACTTAGTCAATTGGAGAAATTGGGAGTGTGGAAGTTAGTTGATTTGCCGGATGGTCAAAGGAAAATTAACACCAAGTGGGTGTTCAAGTGTAAGAGGGACGATAGAGGAGTTGTTGTAAGGAACAAAGCTCGACTCGTTGTTCAGGGCTTTAGTCAACAGGAGGGAATTGATTTTACCGAAGTCTATGCTCCTGTAGCACGACTAGAGGCAATCAGAATTTTCCTAGCATTTGCGTCTTGGAAGAACTTTAAAGTTTATCAGTTGGATGTTAAATCGGCGTTTCTTTACGGGAAGGTCAAAGAGGAGGTTTATGTCGGTCAGCCACCGGGCTTCACCGATCCTATCCACAAAAACAAGGTCTACTTATTGGACAAAGCGCTGTATGGTTTACACCAGGCCCCGAGAGCTTGGTACGAGACTTTGTCTCAACACCTACTAGCCAACAAGTTCATTCGTGGAAAAGTGGATGCCACTCTCTTCACTAAAGAGGTCGATGGTCATCTTCTGATAGTTCAGATTTATGTGGACGATATAATCTTTGGGTCGACAAATGAAATTCTATGCAAAGATTTTGAATCAGTGATGAAGCAAAAGTTTGAAATGTCATCAATGGGGGAGATGAAATTCTTTCTAGGATTACAAGTTGAACAACTTCCTGAGGGAATTTTCATTCATCAGTCAAAGTACGTTCATGATATTCTAGAGAAATTTGGGATGTCAAGTTCTACTCCAGCTGCTACCCCATTTGCAACAAATCATGGGATTCATCCAGATCTCACCGGAGACAGGGCTGATGAAACGTTTTACCGTTCCATGATAGGTTCTTTAATGTACCTAACTGCTTCACGTCCTGATATTATGTACCCAACATGCCTCGCAGCAAGATTTCAGTCTAACCCGAGAGCATCGCATATGATCATTGTGAAGAGGATATTGCGCTACCTGAAAGGAACTCCTTCATTGGGGTTGTGGTATCCTAGGAAAGGCGATTTTACGCTCGAAGGGTATTCTGATTCGGATTTTGGATGCTGCAAAGTCAATTCAAAATCAACAACTGCAGGATGCCAGTTCTTTGGTCCTAGATTGGTTACCTGGCAGTGTAAGAAACAAACGTCTGTGGCGTTATCTACATGTGAAGCGGAGTATGTTTCCGCTAGCAGTTGCTGCTCTCAGATCTTGTGGATACAACAACAGATGCGCGACTACGGTTTGCAGTTTCTTAACACACCTCTTTTTGTTGATAATGAGGCCGCAATAAATATAACAAAAAATCCAGTACATCACGCTAAAACTAAACACATAGAAATTCGTCATCACTTTATTCGTGATTGCTTTGAGAAAAAGTTGATACGAATTGAGAAAATCCACACTGACGAATAGAAAGCTGATTTACATACCAAAGCTTTTGATAAAAATCGGTTTAAATATTTGTTAAAACTGAATGGTATGAAGCTTCTGTCGGTGTCGGATGGCATAATTGGCGTTGATGAGAGTACTGTTGCGGATGAAGACGAGAAACAATCTGCAATGGTTTGTCGATTTTTTACTTGTTTTGGTATTTAGGGGGAGTAGATAGTTGTACATAGTTATATTTTCAGAAAATACAAAAACAGTAAAAAATGCAAAAATACAAAAACATGATAAAATCTAAAAAAAGAGCTTGTGTATATAGGGAAAATGACAGTACATCGGCTAGACAATTACAGTATGCTAAAGATTTGTAAAGAATAAATGAGTTAAACAGTCTCACTGATGATGTGTCGATAGGTTTTCACACATTTAGTAGATTTATTCGGGATATAAACCTAAATTCAAACTGGTGAATTTCGTGGGGAACACTACTTGGATATATAGGTAACCCCTGAAATCTCGTTTGAAAGGTCTCTTAATCTGATATACTAGGTCTTTATACTCAATGATATCTGGGGTATTATTCCGGGACTTCTGCTGAACGGTAGTTCTGATCTAGTCCTTGGCTAATACTTGCTACAATGCTTGAAACACAGCATTAAACCCTCAGTATGCTGAAACAATAAAATTGATAAATGCTGTTGTTGTATGCAAAAAGATCCTCTAAAGGGGACACACCGAAAAGTCGAAGCTGATATCTCTCTGCGTATACGGAAGTATCGACCTGAGATCCCTCGGCCCTCGCATACCTAAATTATATACAGATATCATTATAGTATACTCACCTGTAAGACTGATTATTGGGATTCTGGATACGGGAATATATTCAAGAGGTGGGACACATGAATGATCTTAGTTCATAATTCATCTAAATCGTATCCTGAATAAATTGAAATTTATGTGGGAATTTAAGATGGATCAGTATATCGACAATCAATGTGAATTGTTTAAGTCTGAGTATGAAATAAAGCTTAACGGTACTTGTGATTTGTCTGAATTGCTGATATGATTCCCTGACACGCTCACTAAAAATATGTTTGTAAATAGTTTACTTTGTTTACTTTCTGAAATTTAAGTTTTCTGTTTTCTGTTTTTTCATTTCTTAGTTTAGAACACTTTGATAAAATCCAAAAAGATTTTATTTCTGCTTTATTTTCTGACAAACCAAAGTGGAGAGTTGATTGTTGGATTCTCAGAAGTTTGAAGCAGATGAAGGAGATTCTGGACTGAAGAATGAGGAGAGCTTACTTTGATGAAGTTTGATTTGTTTGAAAAGTCAAAAACAAGTTCATTAATTTGATACTTGTTATTTTCAGAAAATGTTTGAAAGTGTTTTCAAAATCAGTTTGATTCGTCAAATGATCAACCAAGGTCATTAAATTGGACTTGGTAGATTAATCAAGTGATCAGGGTCATTAACTTGGACCTGAATACTTGAGTGGATTTCTAAAGCTGATTAAGTTTGTGATTTATTGTTGAAAAGATACAATTGTAATGTTTGTTGGTTGAGTAACAGGTTTGGACTTTATTATTCCCAATGGAAGCTAAATGTCAAAGCTTGAACCAGATATCTCAGATTCTAGCATATCGAGAGGGGGAGTCTATGAAAGGGGAGTCTGGATCAACAATCAAAGGGAAGATGGAAGTTAGAGTCGAGTTGTGATTCTGAAGTTTGAAAAGATAGAGAGTTGGATAAAAGACTAAGACTAAAGACTTAGAAGCTGAAGACTACGTCAACATCCAAGGGGGAGTCTGTTGATGCACAAGAATGTCTGTTGACTTCGTCTGATGATGTTTTAAGTCAAGATTAGTCAACATAGGGTCATAATTGTAAAATTAGGTTTTTATAGTTGATTTCGCTTATAAGGTCATATGTTAGGGTGATTTCGCTTATATGGTCCAAGGGTGATTTCGCTTATAAGTCACATGGGGTTTCGCTCTTGTATCACTGACACATAAGCGAAATCAGCCTCAATATAAATACCTCACATGTGTTCATTTGTGAAGGACATTGGAGCGAAATCAGGTCATTGTTACGGTACTGAAACTCTGTCAAATTTGATTCAGAAAGTTAATAAAGTGAAGGAATTGAAAGGATAAGCTGTTGTTACGTTGCGTATACTGATTCCGCCTTTATACGTGATGTTGAACTGCCTTGACTGATCGTTTAGGGTCACGACACGGTCCAACAACAATTACAAATTTATCCAAATACGGTTTACAGATTCTATTCATCGTGTCCATGAATGCCGCAGGTGCATTCGTTAGTCCGAAGGGCATGACTGTAAACTCGTAATGACCATACCTAGTTCTGAAAGCAGTTTTAGGTATGTCCTCTTCTTGTACCTTCAATTGATGGTATCCGGAGCGTAAATCTATTTTAGAAAAATATCTAGCTCCCTGGAGTTGATCAAAGAGATCATCGATCCTAGGTAATGGATATCGATTCTTAATTGTAACCTTATTTAATTCCCTGTAATCGATACACATTCTCATTGACCCATCTTTCTTTTTCACAAATAACACTGGAGCTCCCCACGGGGATGAACTAGGTTGTATAAATCCTTTGCTTAATAATTCATCTAATTGCTTTTTCAATTCTAGCATTTCGGTGGGTGCTAACCGATAAGGTGCCTTGGCTATCGGTGTAGTTCCCAGAATTAGATGAATCCTAAATTCTACTTCCCTTTCAGATGGTAATCCCGAGAGTTCTTCTGGGAATACATCTGAGTATTCTGATACTACCGGAAGTTCCTTAAGTTCCTTACCTTTCGTGTTAATGATTACTGAAATCATATACACCATTTCTTGTTTTCTTGAATAACTGGCCAACTTCATTATTGAAATGAATTTCAGTGGCTTTCGTGGCTTATCTCCTATAATCACTACTAATTCTCCTGTGAGTGTATGAATTTCTATGGCATTTTTATCACAAAGAATTCGAGCATGGTTGGTTACTAACCAATACATTCCTAACACGACATCGAATCCGGCTAAATTCATAGGTAACAGGTTTGCAGAAAATTTATGACCTAAGAGTTCTATTTTTCCTTCTCGCAAAACCTTATCTATGTGAACAGAATTCCCATCTGCTGTTCCGACTATAAAAATCTGCCTAAGGGTGGTTAAGGGTAAATTAAGAGCTTGGCAGAATGAAGTATTTATAAAACTTTGGTTTGCACCAGAGTCAAACAGTACTTTTGCATAAACGTTGTGAACTAGGAACGTACCAGCTATTGCGTCAGCAATTAGTTCTGCTTCCTGAGTAGTCAACTGGAAGGCTCTTACGTTCTTCTTGGTAGTTCCTTCTGCAGGTTTGGCTTTGTTATCAGCTGGTTTGGCCAATTTCGGGCAGTCTGGCCTAAAATGTCCAGCTTCTCCACAGTTGTAGCAAACTGTTGCTTTCTTCTTTCTGCAGTCTTCTTCTTGGTGTCCTGGAATTTTGCAAAAATTGCAATACCCCTTGCATCTTCCAAAATGCTTTCTTTTGCAGGAATTGCAAAATGGAACAGTGGAAGATTGACCGGTTCCCCTTCTCTTAAAATTATTACGGTTACCCATACGGAATCCTTGGGTAATCTTTTGGGCTACTTCCTTTTTCCGGTTTTCTTCAATTGTGCATACCAGCTCGTCAGTTAGGGTGTTAGCTAATTCTACCGCATCGTCAATAGTGCGAGGTCTCGCAGCTTTAACGATATTACGGATTTCTCCAATCAATCCCCAAATATAGCGAGAAATAAGTACCGGTTCTGGCGATGCCAGGGTTGGTACCACTCTCGCATACTCGAAGAATATCGAAGTATATCCTCGACAATCTACACCCATCATCCGATGGTTCAGGAATTTATTCGCCATTTGTTCCTTTTCATATTCGGGACATAATTTTCTTTCCATTATCTGCTTAAATTCTTCCCAACTCATGGCATAGGCCATATTTCTTCCTTTGGCTTGTAGTACCGTATTCCACCATTCTAGCGCCCCTTCTTTAAAAAGATGCGACACATACATAACCTTGTCTTCTTCAGCACATTTACTAATCATAATTACTGCTTCGGTTTTCTCCAACCAACGCAGTCGCCCCTTCATTGCCTGCAAATTCAGCTGGTTTACAAGCAAGAAATTCTTTGTAAGTGCAACCAGGCGTTGCAACTTTAATTTTCTTAGGGAGTGGGGCCTGCCGTGGATCATTATCGTGATTAGTATGGTTGCCACCTCTGTTTACACTATTACTGAAGTTATCTTCTTGAGTACGTTTACTATGAATAATTTGTTGAGGTTCAACAGGTTTCTGGGCAGCAGCAAGGATTGCTGGAATAGCATTGGCTATTCCTTGAGCAACGATATTCTCGATATCTTGCCTAGTCATAAATTGATCTTCTTGATTTTGCTCTGATTGGTTTACTTCATTAACTGGCTCATTACTAGCAGGTTCCATCTGGTAATTAATATAAATTATTAGCATAAAATAATAGCTATATGCAATTAATCACACAATTTCACAACACATGTTTAGTCAAAATTGTTGATTTCTCAACTGCCATTTTTTTATATATTATAATATGCATCAGTACACACTGTTATCTTACAAAAGTTTTATTTGTAGGTTATTTACGGACTTATTTTATTATTATTACTATTATACAATCACAACTTTATAACCATCCTATCCCTGGACACCTTAGAAGTGACGTTCCCTCTCGTCGTATTTCCAGGAGATCTGTTCTCCTACCTCCCGAATTCTATTCCCTGCATTTATCAGTTCCTCACCAAAATGGCGGAGTTCGGCTAAGTTTTCATTACTCATTGGTGGGTTTGGTGCAAGTTCTGGGTCGAACTGAGGGAAAAAGGTATAAGGGTTATTGAGGAGGTTTTGAAACTGCCAATCATTGGTCCACCACTCGTCTATTTCTCCTAGAGGTTGGGTATGGATCAGAGGATCTGGAATAGCCGGTTCTAAGTTTATTGGGAGTTGGGTTTCAGCAGGATAAGGGTAGAGGTTGGTGTTGATAGGTCTAATAATATCACAGCTTGCCAGTAAGCGATCTAATTCTTCTTGCAAAGGCAATTCCTCGATTTGCCTAGAACTTTCCCCAATTTCTATTTCTACTTGCCTAGCATTTCTCTCAATCTCGATCCCTTTTCCTTTATCAATGGGATTTTCTATTTTGGGAACTTTCCTAGTTGCTGGTTTTCTCCTGCGTACACGCCTCCAGCCTACAAATCTTCTCTTTTTCTTAGGTCTTAGTTTCTCTGGAGGTGGAGCTTGAAATTCCATAGGTTCCTCTACATCGGGTAAGTAACCAGTAAAGTCTTTGGAAACTTCCACTTTCACGGGATAGAGATTGAGATTCTGAAGGGCTTCAGATAACTCATTTATGCTGTTTAGCATATATGCAAAAATGCACACAAAATTCTAAGTTATAATTTTATAATAAAAATTTCACAGATAAACATTCAAATATTATTGCATACTGTGTAATTAATTTAATACAAAGGTCAACTGAAAATTAAAACATACTAGGGTTTATTGTAACTTATTTATTTACTGGATAAAATTTTCTTTTAGAGTTTCTGACTTATAGATGATATGGGTGCTAATACTGGTTCAGGGTATTTAAACGTTAGCATTTACTGCTATGGTAGCTAACATATAGAGATCTGCCCATTTTTATCTAATTCATCTTCCCATGGTGGGTTATTGCCTATTTCCTGTTTCTCCTTAGGCATCCTTACTTCTTTTGGTTGTGGCTTCTTTATTTTCTCTTGACTTTTTCTAATAATATGACTTCTTTTCTTAGGAGAAAGTGGTTTCTCAAATTGTGCCTTACGGACAAATATTCCTTCCCCAGTATCTGTTGGGTATTTTGAGGATGAAGTTCCTTTTTCTTTCAGGGAACTATCTATTTTATGATAGATGTCTGAAAGTCTTTGTTTACCCATACTGTAAACAGATATTCAAATAATAAAATATGTAACCACAAAATGGAAATTAGTAAAATTAAGTATTCTTTAAATACTTAATTGGCTTAAATCAGTGGCTCTGATACCTCCTTTTCCTGTCACGACCCCAGCCCCGGTTTGACCCGGTCAGGAGCCGCAGGACAGGAACTCGTGGTATTTAAATGATGCGACAATGGAAGATTTAACAGGATCTTTTAAAACTTGGAATGCTCGATTATTTTATTTCATAATTCGGGATAAACCCCGTAAATTTACAATGGAGGAATTTTACTAGAAAATTCCCTGATTTATTAAACATGTTTATTCATTTTAGCTGAGCCACCTCTTCAAGCTTGTCAGTGCTCCGTAGCACATTTTCCTTGATTTACAGCAGGTCGCCTGAAACATGTTTTAAAAATATTTTTGTCAGCGGGGAAATACTGGTGAATCATTCATTTTGACAAAATGACACATAGTTATAAATTACAGCATAAGAGCGATTACAATGGCTTCTATCTTATTTTTATCTGGCACCGTGTCACCTGGTGACGATGGTCATACCACTATTGGGTCTTTCCCCAAGTAGTGACGTTTATCACTGTTAGGGTTTATTAGCCTAACCCGTGAGAAATTAGTAATGTGCACAATACCCCACTAGCCAGTGATTAAGATAACCACGACTTAATCCCTGTAATTATAACATTTGAAAATGGAGTATTGTAAAATACTTTTGATAAAAGAGAATGACTCACTTTGCAGATTTATGCGGGCAGATTTTAGCCTACTGATTAGCCTGATAACCTAATTTAATTAACAATACACACGAACTAGGTTAGTAACTAATACAGCATTTACGATAACTCACGAGATTAAACCCTCACAACGAATGACAAAGTGCAATACTTAAACATCCATCGAATTCACGACGAATGACAAAGTATAAACCCAATTTGAGCAGCACTTAAACATTCATCGGATAGTTTTAATCGATCGGACATTGAATCGTAGCAGCGATCGAATTAATACCCTGTATCGTAGCAGCACTCCACTAATTTGGAAGTAAATTTCGAATTATAGCAGTAGAACTTCGTTTTTGAAAGTTTTCGTCGACACCAGTGAACTGCTCATGACCCACTCTATTTATAGCTGAAAAATAGGGCTCTCGCGGCCCGCGTAAACCATAGGCCAAACTTTACGCGGCCCGCGTGACCACCTATTCTACGCGTAGGCTTGCTAGGTCACGAGTAGGTGTGCCACGTGGATGACACGTGGATCTGGACGCTTATCCGGTCAAACCTAGGGTTGACGCGGCCCGCGTAAGACTAAGCCAACTCTTACGCGGCCCGCCTGAATACCCATTTTCTAGATTTCTTGGTTTTTCATGTGCGTTAGGGTTTCAGGGGTCCGGGTTTTTACTTCCGGGTTATTTTGGGAAAATTTTGAGAGCCCTTACAAGCTTTTAATACCGGTTTATCCTCAACGTCTAATCATATCAAAAGTTTAGAAAAAATGTTTTAAACTAGAAAAATAAAAACTAACTAAAATGCTGAAAATAAAAATAAAACACATAGACAAGATGAATCACTTGGATCCGACTCGTGTTTAGTGTAACCTTTGATTATTTCCGCACTTTTGCACTTTTTAAGAGATTATCTTAGTTATTGTAGTAGGCCCCTCTTTTGAAGGTGACGTTACCCTCAACCCAGTATTTTGAGTCAGCAAGGATACAATCCTAAAAGGTTGGATTATTGAAAGATAATTAATTAAGTTATTAATGCATAATGTGGTAGGCCCCTCTTTTGAAGGTGACGTTACCCTCGGCTAAGTAGTCCGAGTCAGCAGGGATACAGTCCTAAGTAGCCGGGTTAAAGTTTTAATAGTAGCTTACATATGAGGGGGTCAAAGAGTTTGGACCCCCACCATCCAATACTAGTGGGTATTGAAGGAGATCCTACTAAATTTGACCCAGATCCTTGCAGGATCTATACACTGAACAAGGCAAGACTCTTACCAAACCATTCCCTTAACCCCGACCAGGTAGCCAACATATCTCCATATAGACCATAGACCGTGGAGATATGAATGGTGAAAATCTTTTATTTTATATAGACAGTAAAATAATGCCAAGACACCACGGACAAATGATAAGGAAGATTCACCTTCAACATAAGAAACTAGTTATTAAAGTCATTAATACATAACCAAATAAAAAGTGTGAAAAGATTAAAAATAAAAAGTATTACACTAGACACTTGTCTTCACCAAGTGATATAAGAGACTTAGGCAAACATGGCCTTTGATTGTCAAGAACTCTTACGATCAATATTGGATCCCGAGACTACTCACACACTCTATGATGGATGATGGATGATGGATGATGGATGATGGTGGTGGATGTGGGTTGTGATGGTGGTGGTGGGTGGGTGAAGTGTGAGAGAGGTGGTGTGCCAATGGATGCCTTTGAAGTGAACCAAGCACCCCTATTTATAGCTTGCACAGAAGCCTGGACACGGCCCCGTGTCCGCTGTCCACCCTTTTCTCTTTCTTCATTAATTGCAGTTTGTCTGTATTAGCTCCACACGCCCCCGTGTCTGCTGGGCATGGCCCCATGTGCAGAAGCGTATCTGTACTATCAAGATTTGCTTGGATTCTGTGAATCTTGGCGTTGACCACGACCTCGTGTTGAGCTGGGCACGCCCCCGTGTCGGGAATAGAAGCTTCTATAGCTTTGTCTTTTCTGTAGACAACTGGACACGGCCCCGTGTCCGCTGGACACGCCCCGTGTTGAGCTGAGCACGCCCCGTGTTGAGCTGAGCACAGCCCCATGCTCAGCTGGGCACATCCCCATGCTCAACTTTCTTCTTGTTTTTTTTATTTGGGAGATGCTGTCGAGGGGTCGGACATGCCACGTTTCTTCCTTTTCTTTGTATTTATGTTGGTTTTGGCTGTATATTTGTTCCTTTTGTTCGTTTAAGCTCATTTGATCCAGTAAATTCAAAAGGAAGACAAAAATACACTTTTTCCAACATTAGTACTAAAAAAGGGTTAGTTTTATGCCTTAGTTGATGTAATTTATATGTTTCATTTTACACACATCACCGAGGTTCTGAGATACGTGGTCTTTATGATGTTTATCATCTGGGTATCATGGTTATTTCTTTTACCGGAAAACAACGGGGACGCAAGTCTAGAACTTCCATGATACCATACATACGTGTACATATCATACAAACATGTATATAATACATGATGCATTCGACCTCAATAAGTGATAAACAATCACATGTCCCAATCAATAAGTGATAAAATATCACAGTTTATCCGGGAGTCAAGTTCGTCTCTTTGTCGGTACGATGGTACTAACCTGTTCACGGACTTGCTCTTGTGCCCTGCATGCATTGAATATCAAGTTCCTCATCAATAAGTGATTTAATTACATAGGGCTTGTATTAATCCAAAATAAGCGAGTATCTCACATCATATACGTTGAAAACAGATGATAAATGGTATACTCACTAGTAAGATGAACTCTCGTGCATACCTTGATACGGGAATGTGTCGTGTGTGGATGAACACCGGTCGGTAAGTATAAATCATACCTTAATGTATCCCCTAACCACGAGTATATCTGATAAGTTGAGCTTAAGTGGACAACAATACCGATAATCGTTATAGGATGCTTATCTAAATATTAACTAATTAAACAATAAGAGCATTTTGGCGTGACCGTACACTGATATGATTCTCTTACCCTCGAAACTCGCAAAAAGAATGTCTGTAAATATTTATTTACTACTTTCATTCTCTGAATCTCTATATATATTTATTTACTGCTTTCTGTCTTTACATTTCAAATATTCAAAAATACCAAAAAGATTTTAGGTGTGTTTTAATATAAACTTTATAAAAGCCAAAAAGATTTTATTTCTGTTTAATTTTCGATTGCCCGATGTTGGATCTCGAGTCTTTACCACCTGAAACCTGATTGAAACCAAAACAACTGTATCTTCATAAACGGTCAAAGTTAACAAGTTTTGAAAGTTTAAATCTAAAAATTGTTCAAATTTTACAACTTTCAAACTGTTGTCGGTCGGTGATTGATTGAGAGTTGGTCATATGTGTGCCATTTGTTGTTTGACTATATTCCAAGCGGTTGTTCTCATTATGCGTTTAGCTCTGTTGTATGTGCAGATGTGGCATTTGAACCAACTAAAGGCGAAGAAAACGTGTTAAACGACGAGCTTTGGAATGAAGACACACATGGATGCAATCAAAGGATTAAGATGATCGAGTTGCTGCTGATCACTTCTCAACACCGCAAGGAACTGAAATATTGAAGATCAAAATATTCACGAGCATCATTCAAGGGGGAGTTTGTTGATACACTCCCAGTTTATGACAAGTGAAGACATCAGAAGATCCGACAACATGTGAAGATCGAACCATCGCGAGAAGCATCCATGGGGGAGTTTGTTGATGCACTTTGTGGATGCAGCTCGGTTCGGTTCGACTCAGTTCGGTTCGACTCGGTTAGGTTCGGCACTTCGGCTCAAGACGAACGTCACGACATTCCTTCGTCGTGCGCCCCATAGATCGACACACGAAGCACGAAGAGCCGCGAACCATCATCGGCCGCCACATCACCATGACATCACCATGATGATGTGATGATGATGTCATGTGATAACATAACATAACATATCTATCCATAGATTCATGTAGTCAAGGTGATTTTGGTTCAAACAATTAATTGTTTACTTTTAGGGGGCGTTTGGTTCGCGGAATGTGTAAGAAATGGAATTGGAATCCCTATGGGAATTGGAATTTGATGGATTCCTTTGAAATCCATAGATGTGTTTGGTTGATAAATGTATTAATAGAATTAAAATTTAAAAATACCTAAAAAGACAAAATTACCCCTAGTTATAAACAATTGGCAAAAGTTTTAAAAACAACTAGAGTTAATTACTGTTTTCGTCCCTGAGGTTTGTCAAAAATAACGGTTTCAGTCCATTAGTTTAAAAATTGCCATTTCAGTCCATTAGTTTCATTTTCGTAACCATTTCAGTCCACTAACTTAACTCCATCCATTTATTTTGTTAACTTTTGGGTGAAATTACCAAATTACCCCTGCTAACTTAACAAATTGTAATAAAAAAATTCTAAAAAATCTAAAAATCAAAAAAATTCTAAAAAATTCCAAAAAATATAAAAATAAAAAAAATTTAAAAAATCATAAAAATTCTAAAAAATCCAAAAAAAATCTAAAAAATCTAAAAATAAAAAAAAAAATTTAAATCATAAAAATTCTAAAAAATCCAAAAAAATTCTAAAAATCCAAAATGTTTCATTAAATGTTTCGAACCCGAACCGTTTCGACGCGAACCGTTTCGACGCGAACCGTTTCGACCCGTACCGTTTCGAGCCGAACCGTTTCGACGCGAACCGTTTCGACCCGTACCGTTTCGACGCGAACCGTTTCGACGCGAACCGTTTCGACCCGTACCGTTTCGAGCTGAACCGTTTCGACGCGAACCGTTTCGACGCGAACCGTTTCGACGCGAACCGTTTCGACCCGTACCGTTTCGACGCGTACCGTTTCGAACCCGAACCGTTTCGACCCGTACCGTTTCGAACCCGAACCGTTTCGAGCCGAACCGTTTCGACCCGTACCGTATCGAACCCGTATCGAAACGGTACGGTTCGGCTTGAAACGGTTCAGCTCGAAACGGTTCGGGTTCGAAACGGTATGGGTCGAAACGGTTCGGCTCGAAACGGTTCGGCTCGAAACGGTTCGGGTTCGAAACATTTAATGAAACATTTTGGATTTTTTAGAATTTTTTTGGATTTTTTAGAATCTTTATGATTTTTTAAAAATTTTTTGATTTTTAGATTTTTTAGATTTTTTTTGGATTTTTTAGAATTTTTATGATTTTTTAAAATTTTTTTTATTTTTAGATTTTTTTGAATTTTTTGGGATTTTTTTGATTTTTTTGAATTTTTTGGAATTTTTTGATTTTTTGATTTTTTTAGAATTTTTTTATTACAATTTGTTAAGTTAGCAGGGGTAATTTGGTAATTTCACCCAAAAGTTAACAAAATAAATGGATGGAGTTAAGTTAGTGGACTGAAATGGTTACGAAAATGAAACTAATGGACTGAAATGACAATTTTTAAACTAATGGACTGAAACCGTTATCTTTGACAAACCTCAGGGACGAAAACAGTAATTATCTCAAACAACTATCTTAGATAAAAATTCAAAAAAATTATTTAAAATCCAAAAACTTATAAAAAATTATTAAAATTCAAAAAAATTCTAAAAATCATAAAAATTATAAAAATTAAAAGAAAATTCTAAAAAATCCAAAAAATACAAAAGTATAAAAAAATTACAAAAAATCAAAAAAATTTCTAAAAAAACAAAAAAATTCTAAAAATAATAAAATATCCTAAAAATTCAAAAAAAATCTAAAAAGTAATAAAAATCCAAAAAATTCTAAATAATCAAAAAAATTCTAAAAAATAATAAAAAGTTCAAAAAATTATAAAAAATTAAAAAAAATTCTAAAAAATAATAAAAAATCCAAAAAATTCAAAAAATAATCTAAAAAATAATAAAATTTCCAAAAATTTCTAAAAAATAAAAAAAAATCTAAAAAATAATAAAAAGTTCAAAAAATTATAAAAAATTAAAAAAAATTCTAAAAATCAAAAAAATTCTAAAAAATAATAAAAATCCTAAAAATTCAAAAAAAAATCTAAAAAATAATATAAAATCCAAAAAATTCTAAAAAATAATAAAAAGTTCAAATAATTCTAAAAATTAAAAAAATCAAAAAAATTTCTAAAAAATAAAAAAAAATAATAAAAAAATCCTAAAAAACTAAAAACTTTTAAAAAATCAAAAAAATTCTAAAAAATAATAAAAAAATAAAAAAATTATAAAAATTCAAAAAATCATTTTTTGAATTTTTTTTATTTTTTTAATATTTTTTTTATTTTTTCGAATTTTTTGGATTTATTTTATTTTTTAAATTTTTTTATTTTTTAATTTTTTATGGGTTTTTAGAATTTTTTTGGGTTTTTTAAATTTTTAATTAATTTTTTTATTTTTAAAATTTTTTTTGGTTTTTTTAGATTTTTTTTAATTATTTTTTGATTTTTTATAATTTTTTTTGTTTTTTTATAATTTTTTGGATTTATTATTATTTTTTGGATTTTTTAGAATTTTTTGGATTTTTTAGAATATTTTTGGATTCATTTTTTTGATTCTTTTGAATTTTTTGGATTTCTATTATTTTTTTATTTTTTAGAATTTTTTATTTTTTAGAATTTTTTGGATTTTTATTATTTTTTTGATTTTTTTTTGGATTTTTTAGAATTTTTAGGATTTTTTGTATTTTTATTATTTTTTTGATTTTTTAGATTTTTTTTATTTTTAATATTTTTTTGGGTTTTTTTAGATTTTTTATTATTTTTTTGATTTTTTGGATTTTTATTATTATTTTTTTAGATTTTTTTGATTTTTCAAAATTATTTGGATTTTTTATTATTTTTTATATTTTTTAGAGTTTTTTTATTTTTTAGAATTTTTTGGATTTTTTATTATTTTTTTGAATTTTTTGGATTTTTTAGAATTTTTTGATTTTTTTATTATTTTTTGATTTTTTTTATTATTTTTTGGTTTTTAGACAAAAATGAAAGAGGCAAGGGGTTATTTACGTAACTTTGGAAACATTCCCGTGGTTTTTTAAACTTTCCTTTGAAATTTAGAAGGAATCTGAATTCAATTAAATAAGGGATTTTGTTGGAATTGAAATCCAATTCTCTTAAACTAATTTGTCTAACCAAACACACAAAGGAATGGAATTCAAATTTCAATTCCCTTAAAATCCTATGAATTCCTGTCAATCAAACAGCCCCTTAATATTACTAAAAGGAATCCATATGAACCTCAAAGATTAAAGTGGACAAAGGATTGCATGTGACGAAGACTCCTCACTACGAAGACTACACTCCATGCCATGGACGAACACTTGTGATACAATCTGTGGACAAAGGCTCAATGCTCTCCTACGAAGAGTACATATCCACGAAGGATTCTTTCTTAATTGGCCTGATTATGTTTCACGGCCCATACATGTTTCTTAGGGTTTACTGGCTGTTAACTATATAAACAGAACATGTATAACACAGTAAGGAGTGAGCTTGGATAAGCTAGAGGGAGAGTGTAGAGAGAGAAAGTTCCGGTGAGCTTTGTATTTGTCGAATCTTGTACCGAAACTTTGTCGAAATCAATACACGTAACCGTTAATCGTTGATATCCTTGCGTATTGTTCATTCTCTCGCTCGGTTTGTGTCGCAACGAGGATTCCGCACTCGTTACGGCACCCGAAACAAGAAATCATCTAAGTCCGACGATCCGTATCGGGACTTACATGTGTCATGGTTATTAAGCAGGAGATGTCAATGGATCCCCAAACTGATCATCACCATGACGAGTTTGATATTAATCTAGATTCTTATGAATATGCACAAATAGGTTATGTACCCTTTGGTTCATTGAGGCACACCCCATGGTTGAATTCTGCACACACAAATATTTCATTCGAGATAAAAGGAAAGGGTAATTGTAACGTTGAACTTGTTCCTAGGAGAAGTAATTCAGGTGATTCAAGGGAAAGAGCAAATGATACACTAGATTGCTCGGAGTGTTTGGAAGAAGAATATGAATATAGAAATACGTTTAAGATAATAAATGACCCAACATCCTGTCATATTCAAATACGATGGCGTCTTTGATATGATGACTAATTTCTATATGGAAACAACGGTAGAGTACAAATTGTTGTGTTATGTAAAAAAACCTTCTTGAATGTAAATATTGCAGGACCATGGTGCAATCAATCCAAAATATTGTTCACTTCACAAAATTCACACAACTAGTCTCCTATTATGTGACTTTGTGATAGATGACTCAGAGCTTGAAAATCAATTGTCCAGACCCTCACCTGAAATCTTATGAATACAGACATGTGGGTTATGCCCCTTTGGTTCATTGAGGCATACCTTATGGTGGAATCCTACATAAACAAAGATTTCATCTGTGATTAAAGATTGATACATGTACATGAGTATATATATTACACTCTAAACCCTCTAATATAATATAATATTAAACTATGTCTAATAAGGCCGAGGATCAGTGGCGTCACTAAGAATTCACGTACCCTATTCGAGCTCGAAAAAATGTGCTCATATGCTTTAACAATAAACAAAATAATTACGAAAATGACAAAAATTGTAGTATTTGATAAACAATGCAATTATGATATGACAAAATCATAGTATTCTAATGAGTTAGATACCGTAATAGCTAATAAGTTAATAGCTAACCATATTAGTATTGGGCCAATAAACATAACGTGTAGTGGCCTAAATTATAAACTATTAAAAAGTATTTGATAATGGGTCTATATTGAAATTGAGATGTGTTTACAATTTAAAAACACACACACACACACACACACATATATATATATATATATAGAGAGAGAGAGAGAGGCCGGTTAACGTACAATAGGGCTTATCGTACATTACGTACGCGATAATCCCAGCCGTCAGATCTTCATCTCCCATGCGATTTCATAGCTCCATGCGAACTGTACGAACTGTGCGAATTCAATCTTCCACATGCGATTTTTTTCATCTACACACCCCACACCCCATGCCATTTTTTTCACATTACCCCATGCTAACCATTTTTTCACATGCGATATTCAATCTTCCACATGCGATTCTACACACCCCATGCCATTTTTCACATTACCCCATGCTAGTCATTTTTTCACATGCGATATTCAATCTTCCACATGCGATTCTACACACCCCATGCCATTTTTCACATTACCCCATGCTAGCCATTTTTCACATGCGATATTCAATCTTCCACATGGGATTCTACACACCCCATGCCATTTTTTCACATGCGATATTCAATCTTCCACATGCGATTTTGTCCATCTACACACCCCATGCCATTTTTCACATTACCCCATGCTAACCATTTTTTCACATGCGATTTCATTGAATTCGCACCAGATCCGCACCTGATCGAACGGTTGGGATGATCGCGTACGTATCGTACGATAAGCGCATTTGTACCATACTATTTACCTCTATATATATATATATATATATATATATATATATATATATATAGTGTGGAGTTCATTGGGAACACTAAAAAGTAGGGAACTAGGGAACACCCTTAATAACCCTTAGATTATTAAATTAATTCACGGCTGAGATCTAATTTATTAGAAACAGGCTTGTTTACACGGGAGGGGTAGAATTGGTATTTTCTAGAAACAACAAAAAAGAATTGGGGAACTTCTAATCGTCTCCCACCATCACCGCCGGTGGTGCTCTAGCGGAAGTCTGCCGCATATCTAGTCGCCGGAGACCACTGCCATCATTGAAGCCTTAGCGGCAGTCTGCGACAGATCTGGTCGGCGTTCAAGATATGGATCCGGTAGATTCTGATTGCGTTGTGTTCTTGAATCGTCTTGCCGTCGACGAACACGTGTGCAAGCTGCCGTTCACCGTTGGTCTGTAAACAACGAAGATGAAGAGCATGAACTTAAAGGAAAGGTCTGTGTATCTCAACTGCATTTGTAATTTCTAAAATTCAATGGTTCATATGCATGTATTTGTTTTGGATTTGTTAATTTTTGTGAATATTAAAGATGACTTCGACGATATGGTACTTCAATTTATGTTTTGAGCTTTTATCAGTAGACTGTATCATGATGATTCAATTTCATGTGTAAAAACCTAAAGGTTATTTGAACTATTATTGAATGAAAAATTGAACTGGAGATCGATTAGATATATGGTTTAGTAAAAGGTTTCTATTGAATTTATGATAATTTTGTTGATTTGTTAGATTATATTTCTGATAACTATAAATACCTTTTGTAGTTGATGAACTTTATGTTTATAGTTTTGTTGATTTGTTGGATTATACTCCTCGTTTTTTACATGTTAAAACTCGTTTTTAACAAGTTTTACATGTTAAACAAATCATTTTTACATAATTCTTTGTGTTGGTGGTGGTTCCTTCATTGTTTTTTTTTTTTCTAACTGCCAGTCTATGCAGATGGGAGCATATTGTCACGGGGTTACTTTTCGACCCCGGTGTGGCGTCCCCAAGTCCCCGGGACAAGCCAATCCATCCTGCTTCTTTGTGTGGGTCACTGGTTTCGTCCTGCCTTGGACTCATCAGGAGAGCGGCGCCAGCTCTCGACCAGTGGTGCGTTCGTCGTTTGCACGACTAGGCACGTACACCTCTTCATTGACACTGACTCCGTCCCCGGATAAAGTCCAGGACTGGCCAGTAACCCAAGCGTTCAAGCACAGCCCACAGCATTGCGATCTTCAAACATTTGGCCCGTGACAATATGCTTGGATAATGGATATTTTTCAAAATCAACGGAGTCCAGTTTATGATGTTGCTGTTGTTCTCACTTCAATTCAGGTGAGCTAGCTTTAATGATTCATGACATGATTGATATAAAAGTTGGTTTGTAGACATTAATTGGAAATTGATATAAAAGTTGTTTGGAATATTAAATTTAGGATATGAATACTTTTATAACTACTTTCAATTTTCATATTTCACTTTAATTTCTCTTAAAAACTAAATTAGATAAGAATTTAAAAAAACATCTACACATGGCCGCATTTTAAAAAAATAAACAAGAAAGTTTCAACTTCATGAATTTATTTACATTCTATCTTCTCTACACACTACCAGGTCACTCACTGATAGAAACGATTTGTTGTTTGGCCCTTAGGGATAGAGTAGAAAGGAATAACAGAGGTTGGATAGAAAGATCGATTTGTTGATGGGATAAATGGGGAAGAAGCTTGTCTGTTGACTGTTATTGTGGTAGTAGGTAAAGCCATACTTGTTAATGGCGAACAACGAATAACAAGAAATAGCAATATACTAGAAATTGTTTTTTTTTAATTTTATATGTATATTATATCAAAATACCCTAGTATATATATGCTATTTCACATGTATATTTAACAAAAACCTAAAATCCAACTATTTTATAGCTATATTTAATTGCCTTTTATATTTAAAAAGATTAAAAATAAAATAATATGTCGCTATTATCGCTATCTATTGCTACAACCCTAATAGCGAGCCTAGACCTATACGCTACGTAGCGCGCTATAGCGATCGCTACGCTCGCTATTGACAACTATGGATAAAGCATAATCGTAAGAAGCTTAGATGTTGCATAACCAGCAGATAAAACATAATTATTATATTATATTATATACTGATAATTTACAAACTGAATGAATAGTATGAATAGTATGAAGGGCATTTCAGGGATTTAACACAGGTTGATAGAGACAGGTAGTGATTACCATTGTTTGGTAATCTCATTGGGTTTTTTTTAGGTGGCCGACACATGTCACCTTCACCCCATCCTTTCCCATGTTTTCTTTCTTTATCTACCATCACACCTTTTTACAAAACACATCATAACCCACCTCGCACTTAACCACTCCCACTTAAAAAAAACAGCTTAATTCCTCTGTGCTTGATTATTATACCCTAGAGAGAAGGGGGATTAACAGATTGGGTGTTGAGTTGAAACTCAATTTTTCAATATGTGTGTATTGTTTGTTTCAGTATAATATCGAGAGAGAAATAGAGAGGAGGCAGAGTCGGTGTGAAGGCAGTGTAGAGAGGGCGACGGATAGAAGGATGTGCCGACCACCATACGCGACGGTGGCCGGCGGTGACGGCGGTGGTGGTGCCTTTTGGTCCGTCGATGATTCACGGTAAGAACCAGCTCGCTATTTTCTTCATTTTTTTTTGGCAGCTGACGATGTGATTGGGTTTTGTTCATAGCTCGGGTTAGATTCAAGAGCGGATCAGTTTCTAACTTGGTGGTGATTCGAGTTATGGTACAGATTTTGTTTCGGGTTTCATGGTAACTCGGTTGGGGTCCGGGTTAAACAGTCAAGATAATCAACTGATCAGCGGCTTCGGTGTTCCGGTTAGTTTCCATCTCAACTCGGTTTGACTCGGTCACCCGAGTCAACTCAGTCAACAGATGCGGGTTCATTCAGGCGGCTCGTGCAGGTGGTTTGGTAGACTCAGTCAGCGAGCCAGCTCACTCAGCGAGTCGACTCGGGACAGACGAGTACACTCGGTTTGGTTTGGGTCAGTCGGTTCGGGTCAGATTAGGAAGCCGTTCGGTCAAACCAAGTCGACTCGGTCAACCCAACCGGTCAACTCAGTTGACCCGGTCAGCTCAGTCAAACTTTTCGACACGAAAAGTGGTAAATATTGTTTTGTTGGTTATGGTGGTTTTAAGTTTTCAATTGATTGATGATGATTTGGGATTGAATAAAAATTGAATCTTTACAGTTTATGTGTTGTATGTTTGTTTGATAGTTTGATTAATTGCATTTAGGTTGTTGGTTGTTTAACAAATGTTAATTATTTGTTACTCAATGTTTGTAAAGTTTTAATTCGTGTTGTATGATCGTATTGGATCTTATGATTGTTCTGTTTCTTGTGTTCAGATGAGTTCAGTGATTGTTGTTTTGAAGTCAGAGTAAGAAGAAGCTATGGCGGATGGTAGCGGTGGTTTGAGTGCTAATAAGGTTACTGCTCCTGATAGGGTATATAAATTTTCTAACTTTTTTATGTTTTGTGTGTATAAAATGTTTGATTTAGCTTAAATTATTTATAGTTGTTATGTAAAGATAGATGCTTTGTGTTGTTAAGGAAATTAAGTTAATTAGCCATTCAGATTGCAGTTGATGTTAGTGAATGATGATTTTAATGTGAACCTACAAGTCAGGTTTTATAACAAATTCGTGGAGTTTTAATCTTCAAGTTGTCTGAATATTTCAATTTATCATTTGAATACAGTACTAGCTAATTTGTTATTTCATTTTATTGGTTGACTTTCAGGTTCAAGTTGGTAGATCAACTCTATATAAGGTTGAACGGAAGTTAGGCAAAGGCGGGTTCGGTCAGGTAGGTCGTCGTGTTTTCGGTGGAACCAAACGAATATCTAATCCCGGGGCCACAGAGGTAGCTCTTAAATTTGAGCATAGAAATAGCAAAGGCTGCAGTTATGGTCCTCCATTCGATTGACAAGTTTACAAGTACGCGTTCGTGTTTTGTTCTATTATAGTCATGTTAAATATTAGTTTTTAATTTGAATTTTACACTTGTATATGTGACTCACAGTGAAGGGAATTGGACCTCCGCTGACAGAGGCGGAGAGGTAAACACGATGGTGGCGAAGTCGAAACAGAGACGAAGACGGAGATGGTAAAGATGGTGGCGGTTCAAGGGTTTTCCGGTGGTCTCCGTCTGTTTCCGCCAAAGATGGTAAGAACCCCAACCTTAGTTCTTTTCCCGTAGAACTAGATTCTATTAACGATCGGTGGTTGCAGCGGTATCATGGAGGTAGTGGTGGTTCCGGTGAGATATAACGGCGACGATGGTGGTTAGCAACCCTAAAACAAAGCTTATGAATAGTAAATATGAATAGTAAATATACATAACTTCACGCCATCTTTTGTTGACTTTTTTCCCCTATACCCTTTTTAAGTGTGTATATATATCAATTTCCTTCAAAGTTAGTTAGATTATTCTTCATGGTGGAGTGGTTTTGTGGTTGTATGTGTTTTAAAAAGGTGAAGGGTGATTGATTCAGGTTGTGGAGATTACGATTGAGGAAGGGGAAGACGAGGACAGCCAAGCTACATCTTCGAGTGGTGTTGGCTACTCAACAGGTCTATCTACGTTATTAAATTTCACACATTACATAAGACTTTGATCTTTACTAAAATGAGTTTTCTTTAATGAAAATTACTGAAAATTATAAATGTTTTTTTTTTTTGAATAAGTTAGAATGGTGGGTGTCAACAACATTAACAACATCAACAATACTCATGTCATCAAGTGAGTTTTCTTATGTCTTTTATTTTCAAGTAATTTGAACGTTTAAGTTTTCTTTTCTGGTGTCGGCGTTGTGTTTATTTTGTAGAAACCAAGTATAGAGCCTTATGGGGAATGCAGGTATTCTCATTATTATTGCCCTGTCTGGCACTTTTGACACATGCATAATAATGTTTTCTGTTTGTACTTTATTTGCCCATACTTATGAATTATGATTTTATAATTGAACATGCTTTGGTTCTTTGCTGGCATACAAGAGCAGCTCAATAAGTGTGGCCTTGAAGGGTCTTTATATGCAACTATTGGCAAGGTAAGTTATAGTATTTATTCTGTGTCATTTAGTCTCTTATAATGTTTTCATTATTTTCTTTGTTACCAAATTGCATTTAAAATTAGTCAACTTTGAGTTGTAATAAAAAGATGCACTATTGGGTTACTTACGAGTAAAAGTGATTTTTTCTGTATCTCTCATATAACAGGCGATTGATGATCGAACAATTGGCCATAATCCTGAAAGTCTGAGTTTATTGAAAGGAGCCATTGTGTACAGCAATTCGGTAGTGTAAGTAGTTTTTGGATTTCTGCATACAATTCAATGTGGCTAATATTAACAAACTAAAAGTTGAATAGTAGAATGTGAGGAGGGAGCAATAGATAATCTTAAAAAACCCTCCAAGCTAAATGTACAACTTCCGTTGCAACAAAATGTTGCAAAATTTAGTTTTTAGCTGGATTGTTATTATAACAAAAGACGTAAATTAGTAAACGAGAAAAGTACTATGTGCCATTGTTTTCATGCAAATTTACGCTCCCAGTTCCACAAATTGAAATCCCCTCAATCACAGCTTAGAAGTAAATATATTATCATGCCCGTTTGGTTCTAGATGTAGTTAATCAATGATATTTGCTGTACTGAAATAATTGATTTTTTTTTTGTGCTAATCTTACATTCATTAAGTTAAAAGATTGTACATTTGATGTTCTTATTAGGTATCAAGTTGGACATCTTGAGCAATATACGTTCCGGGTTTTGAAGCTACACAACAATGTGAAACCATAATCAACAAGGCCGAGGTTCGAACTGCGCCTTCAACCTTGCCTTTACACAGGGAGATGCAACTGAATCTACCAAGGGAGTTAGAATAAGGCTCTCATTATACGGGTTCATGGCATTTTTTAAATTTGAAAGGGTCGATTTGTTTTTTTATGAAATTTGTGTCCATTTTGTATTACTGGTCATGATTTGTCAATCTTAATTTGGAATTTGTTGACAAAGATTAAGTAGATCATCTTTCAAGGGCAGAGAAGATGTGGTTTTCGTACCTAATATGGGTTTCAACAAAACCCGCAACAAACACTTGCGCAACAAGGCCTACATTATCTCTTAATGTTTTCACTAAGTTTTGGTTAGCATTGTAAAACAGTATGGAATGATAAGAGCATTTATCATAGAATGTATACGTCCACTTCAATGAAGTTGAAATTGATCGGATTTAAACAACAAAAACACCCAACGCGCAACGCGCGAGATCTAAAGCACTAGTTGTAAATAATTATTGTGAAAGCACCGGATCGATGACGAACATCAAACATTGCACTTGATTCAAGACATGAAGAACAATCATATGAACAAGATAGAAATATGTAGAAGATGAATCTCTTTATTGATGAATCAGTCATCACAGATTACACAAACCAAAGGAGTATACATCATCTACAATCTGGTTTAGATCACAAAGATCTAAACCTAGCTTTCTCTCACTAACACATAGTCTCCCTCTCTCTCTAGAATACACACAGTGATCGAGAATGGATGGGATCTTGTGAGAGGTGCACAAAGCTCTCAAGAGTTGCCCTAATCTACACAATACACACATATATATAGGCTAGGGTCTAAACCCGGACAAAACACATTGTCCGGGATACAAAACAATACAATAATCCGAAACACTAGAAAGTCGTCCGGAATGCCTTCAGCAATTGATAATCTTCATTATCATTGACTTTAACTTGGACTTCTGCTTTGGTTGACACATAACTGATAAGCGACAGTTACCCGGCAGGAACTGCACTTACAGTCTCCCCCTTAACTGTTGCATCAGTTCTGTGTGGCATCGATAATCTTCAATCACCGGATACTGCACTTACAGACTCCCCCTTGACTGATGATATCATGCATGCTTTCAACTTTAGCTGAGACTTGATTTTTTAGGTAGAGCACAGCGATCTTCAACCCTTCTAATTAAAGACTTGTTGATGATCACTTAAAGCTGCTTTGAGAAACCCAAAGAATCCAACATCAAACACTGTAGATCCTCCCCCTCAAACTACTCCCGAATCAAGTTAACGCGAACCGACCTACAACCACATGTAGGAATATCGCTCGATACATTAATCTTCAAACCTAACCGGTAGCAGAAAGAAACATTGGATTTCCAATGCCCAACCTTGAACACTTCAAACTTCACTAAGACATGAAGCTCAGTTTGATAAGTTAATAACAAACTGAACTTTGTAAAAGTACATCCACCATCTTGATCAGAGTCTTCAACCGAGTGTCTGAAATCATTTCATCTCGAATCTTCATGATCCAATCTCGTATCTTCATGAATCCACCAATTACCCAATGACTTTCCTCTCCAATCTCCCCCTCAATGTAAGAACCCCTATTTCGAGAATCTGATCAGTCACCAACTTGGAAGAGGTACCAAGAAGACTAATCTTCTCTACTCTAACCGGCATACGATAAAGGCATGACCTTCAACTAGTTGCCAAATGAACAATTTGCTTCATCACGTCAACACTTGATTGAACCTCGAACAAACTTGACAAAACTCAATCATACACTAGCTCTAACTTGTTTCATGTTATAAACACTTCGCCACCGGTAAGATTAACACTAAGTTAATCTCAAAGATAGTAAACATGAACTTGTTTCGTTGTTGCACCACGAGCTTTTGATTTACAAAGAAAATAGGAATTTCAAAAATTTTACTCCCCCTTTTACTTTGTAAACAATACAAAAATCCAAGCAAGTCTTATTCTCTTCACCTCCTCACTTGATCCGAACAACATAAGTACCATAAAACTTTTCGATAATCCGAAACTGACTTCAAGTTTCCAAACTACACATAATTCTGACTCTTAGTTAGTTATCCGGTACCCCAAGTAACCCGGAATAACTAGAAAAACTCGGAACATGCACAACTCGAAACTTCCGAACAAACAAACTTCTAAAATTTAGCTAAAAATCCGGTACCCCAGGTAACCCGGAATTCTTAGAAAAATTCGGAACTCGTAAAACCCGAAAGCTCTTGAAACCTAGGATCAAATCATTGAGCAGTACTTAGAGTACAAAGGAATTCGAAACAAGCAAGGAAATAAAGGAAACTCTGAAGAAACCCGGGGACTGCTATCCGAAAGACTAATCTCGGACTAAAGAAGCTTGAGCAGATTGATTTTAAACAGACTCGGACTGGCAGTCAAGAGCAAAACTCGGACCAGCAGACAAGTACAGCAGTCAAGAAACAAAAACTGTTCAATCTGTCAACCAAACTCGGACAAACTTAGAAACAGGCTTCCGACAGAACAGTTAATACAAAGGCCAAACGTCGGACTGTTGAAAACTCTGTACAGTTAACATAAAGTCCAATTCTCGGACTATTTGAAAAACTCGGACTGGTTAACAGAGGCCAAACCTCGGACTAGTTAACTCGAAAAACTGTTGCTGTTCAAAACTCGGAATACTGAATGACTTTTAACAAAACCCGGAACCATGAAGGACTTTGCACAAAACTCGGAACCATGAAGGACTTTGCACAAAACTCGGACCCTCTAGCTAAAACTCGGAATAGCTGAACTGGACTGTTTTAAAACTCGGAAACATAATAGGAACTGTAAAACTCGGAATCATGTCTTGACTTGTTTAAAACTTGGAAACATCACTTAGGTCAAATCTCAGACATTAAACAAGATTAGCAAAACTCGGACTATATATATAAAAAAAAAAAATCGGAATCATTAACATTGAAAAACTCAGACATTGCAAAAATCGAAAGTTTTTTTTAACAAAACTCGGAACTTCAAACTATTGAACTAAACTCGGAACCATCAGATGTAAAGGAAAAATCGGATCACAGAACTCGGAAAACGCCTTTTAAAACTCGGAACTAATCCATTGACCTCAACAGCCTCAACAACAAAACTCGGATACAAGACTTTTGACTAAACTCGGAATGCTGTTGTTTTAAAACTTGGACTAAGAACTCGGAGCTATAAAAGGTCAAGATGAAAACTCGAACCACTATCTAAAACCTAAAACTCGGACCCCTCATACCTAAAAAGGAAAAGTCGGAATAGGTTGATGAGAGTGTAAAACTCAGACAAGTTTCAATAACCAATCTCCGGACAATCTCCCCAGAGTGTGACTTCACACTGGTTCACCAAAACACCGGAAACACAGACACAGAATGGAAACTCGGACGAGTAAAACACTTACAAAAATCCGGACAGAGCCTTTTTCAGATCAAAACCCTAGATCTACCAAAAACCCAGCAGTTCTCTCCAACACAGCTCGAATTTCTTCATATCTGGACCAAAATCTTCACGTCTTCAAGATGTTTGGCGGAAACAAACATCAAATCAAGAGCAATGGTGATTCGGAAGGCGGTTAGACCATTCCGAATCGGTAACCATGCTCTGATACCACTGTGAAAGCACCGGATCGATGACGAACATCAAACATTGCACTTGATTCAATACATGAAAAACAATCATATGAACAAGATAGAAATATGTAGAAGATGAATCTCTTTATTGATGAATCAGTCATCATAGATTACACAAACCAAAGGAGTATACATCATCTACAAGCTGGTTTAGATCACAAAGATCTAAACCTAGCTTTCTCTCACTAACACATAGTCTCCCTCTCTCTCTAGAATACACACAGTGATTGAGAATGGATGGGATCTTGTGAGAGGTGCACAAAGCTCTCAAGAGTTGCTCTAATCTACACAATACACACATATATATAGGCTAGGGACTAAACCCGGACAAAACACATTGTCCGGGATACAAAACAATACAATAATCCGAAACACTAGAAAGTCGTCCGGAATGCCTTCAGCAATTGATAATCTTCATTATCATTGACTTTAACTTGGACTTCTGCTTTGGTTGACACAGAACTGATAAGCGACAGTTACCCGGCAGGAACTGCACTTACAGTCTCCCCCTTAACTGTTGCATCAGTTCTGTGTGGCATCGATAATCTTCAATCACCGGATACTGCACTTACAGACTCCCCCTTGACTGATGATATCATGCATGCTTTCAACTTTAGCTGAGACTTGATCTTTTAGGTAGAGCACAGCGATCTTCAACCCTTCTAATTAAAGACTTGTTGATGATCACTTAAAGCTGCTTTGAGAAACCCAAAGAATCCAACATCAAACACTGTAGATCCTCCCCCTCAAACTACTCCCGAATCAAGTTAACGCGAACCGACCTACAACCACATGTAGGAATATCGCTCGATACATTAATCTTCAAACCTAACCGGTAGCAGAAAGAAACATTGGATTTCCAATGCCCAACCTTGAACACTTCAAACTTCACTAAGACATGAAGCTCAGTTCGATAAGTTAATAACAAACTGAACTTTGTAAAAGTACATCCACCATCTTGATCAGAGTCTTCAACCGAGTGTCTGAAATCATTTCATCTCGAATCTTCATGATCCAATCTCGTATCTTCATGAATCCACCAATTACCCAATGACTAGGGACTAAACCCGGACAAAACACATTGTCCGGGATACAAAACAATACAATAATCCGAAACACTAGAAAGTCGTCCGGAATGCCTTCAGCAATTGATAATCTTCATTATCATTGACTTTAACTTGGACTTCTGCTTTGGTTGACACAGAACTGATAAGCGACAGTTACCCGGCGGAAACTGCACTTACAATTATTTACGTCTCATGTGTGCATCATGTGTTGCATGTGTTGTTAGCCTTGACAAATTCTACGAGGTATGACTTAGTAGTGTTTGTTCAGTATGACAATGAAGAGGTCATATAGGCCTTTAGGGGAACCACTCGAAATTTAAGAAGGAATAAAGAATCAATTTCAGTTGATGAGCGGCAGTTACTTGTTTCTATTGATCAGATTTTAATAATATAAATATTCACTTTTTCCACTAAGGCCACTCATATATCAAAAAAACTCTATATGACACTCAAGTATGTATTTGTTTTCGTTTAAATCAAATCTAGGACTATTGTATAATTGGAAAATTGCAAATTATGGCCAGAATATGTATAAATGTCACCGGATATTGTAGGTGGTCAGAAAAGTAGCTTTGGTATATAGGCAACCTTAAGGGGGTACGGGGCACTATGCAGGGAGGCAAGCGGTGACCCCATTCTCCGAGCGGGAACACCGCCGCCATCCCCGCGGTGAGTGAATTCGGTGACCGAGCTCGGGGTGTAGTTACCGCATGAGAGAGAGGAGAGAGAGAGAGGGGGTGATTGGTTGTTAATATGGGTCTACTCTTTTTCCACCAATCATATTTTTTTCTTCTTTTTTTATAAAAAAATAATTGTGTGAGGGGAGTGCCGCCATCAAATTGAGGGTGTGAGGGGAGTTTAAGAGGGGAGTTGACGTGACATAACCTGATTGGGTGTGTGTAAGAGAGGGGACTCCCCTAAGAGGGGAGTGCCCCTCTCACCCTAATGAATAAAGTTGAATAGTGGGTGGCCTCTGCATATAGTATTGTTTTTGCAACCAAAAAACTATAGCATTTAATATCTATCATGTATTCTTTCCATTGTAAAACCAGTTACAAATTGAACCGGATTATTAGTTTAAACATGGTTTCTTATTGCGTGCTTAAATGTATCAAATCCTTCCCTAAAGGGACATCTTGTGGCAGAGATGGGATGCGGCCCAACACTTGTTGGACGCTATTGGTTGCGTAGGGTCGGTAAGTTCCTCGGGTCTGCTCACAGCTATTACTGGAGTCGTCAACCTATGGCTTGAAGGGCTTTGCCCTAAAGAGTTGGCAGAGTTTGTGGCCTCGGCCCCCCTCACCCCCTTATTGAAACCTGATAATAGTATTAGGCCTATCGCAGTGGGTGGCATCTGGCGTAGGTTGGTCTCTAAGGTGGCTATGAAGAAGGTTGGGAAGGACATGGCCCAATATTTGGGGGATTTTCAATTTGGGGTTGGTACACCAAATGGGGCGGAGGCGGTGCTTCATAGTGCGAACAGGTTCCTTAACTCCTTTCATGAAGATGGGTCCATGGCCTTACTTACGGTAGACTTCACCAATGCTTTCAACACGGTTGACCGTTCAGCGTTCCTCCAGCAGGTCCACCAACGTTGCCCATCTATCTATCGGTGGGTCCAGTTCCTGTACGCCCAACCCGCTCGGTTGTATGTTGGCAGCGAGTGTATCGGGGCCACCACTGGAGTGCAACAGGGAGATCCCTTGGGGCCCCTCCTCTTTGCCCTAGCCTTACATCCCCTTATTCTCCGTGTACAGGAGCACTATAACCTCCCCTTTCATGCTTGGTATTTGGATGATGGTACGATCATAGGTAATGCAATGGAAGTTGCTAAAGCCTTGGACATCATCAACACGGAGGGACCATCCATAGGGCTCCATCTCAATATTAAGAAAACGGAAGTGTACTGGCCATCTTGTGACGGTCTCAAGGTGCAGGACGGCCTTTTCCCGAGAGGGATAGGTAGACCTGTGAGGGGGGTTAAGCTCCTTGGGGGGGCGGTTAGCCGAGACTCTGATTTTATTGGGGAATTAGCAGGGTGGCGGGCATCGACAGCGGTTGACCTTATGAAACTCTTGCCCTGCTTACAGGACCCCCAGTGCGAGCTTCTTCTTTTAAGGTCATGCATGGGGGTAGCTAAGTTGCTGTTTGGGTTGCGGACCTGCCAACCTCACTTGATGGCAAATGCGGTATCCTGTTTTGACGATGGTCTCCGAAAGGCTATTGAAGACATTGTTGTTTGTGGGGGGCCCTACTTTGGTGAACTTCAGTGGCGTTTGGCATCTTTGCCGATGCGCCTGGGTGGTTTGGGCCTCCTCTCAGCTCGGGATGTTGGAGTTTATGCTTTTGTGACGTCTAGAGCTCAGTCGTGTGTATTGCAAGACCACATCCTTTGGAACCGTGGGGTTGATAAGCTTGACGTAGACTACCAACAGGCCCTCGAGTATTTAAGTGTCTCTCTTCCAGACTTTGACATTGGCGGTTTCTCTAATATGGACACCGCCCCCCCCCCCCCAAAGCCACAAAAAACTTTGGCGAATGCTCTATTTGAGAAAATCGCTCGGAATCTGGGAGAAACACTTGATCTGTCTCCCCGCCAGAAGGCGGTGATTGAGTGCTTGAAAGGCCCCCATGCGCAAGACTTTTTGACGGTTATCCCGATCGAGGGGCTGGGGCAATGCATGTCGGCTGTTGAGTACAGGGCTGTCCTCAAATACCGGCTGATGATCCCTATGTATCCAGAAGACGAAACCTGCCCAATCTGCCGTAAAGCCTGCATGGATAAATACGGGGAGCATGCTGTTCATTGCAAGGAGCTCCCTTGTTTCAAATACCGGCATGACTGGGTGAGGGATGTTTGGGGGGACATCTTGAGGAGAGCGGGGGTTTCTGCCAAGAAGGAGGCCCCTATGAATTTCCTTACAGACCCCATGGAAGGGAGATCTACATTGAGACCAGCGGACCTGCTCGTCTTTGGCTGGGCGGGAGGGAAACATGCTTGTGTAGATCTCACAGGAGTCTCTCCCTTAGCTGGGTTAAGGGAAAATGGGTTTGTAGCAGGACAAGCGATAAAGAAAGCATAATCTAAAAAGGTGGACAAACACGCTAAAGCATGTGCTAATAACCAACATGCATTTGTCCCCTTCGCCTTCGACACCTTTGGATCCCTGGCTCCAGAAGCTATCCGTTTGCTGACTAGGGTCCAACAGGTTGTCCACAGCAGTGGCTCATCAACAGGGGGGCAGGGGTTTGTTTTTAATAGGCTAGGGTTTGCTATCCATAAAGGGGTAGCGGCGCAGCTTGTTGCTCGCTTACCTGCGATATTGATGTAAAGTGCATTTTGTCGAATATATAAAAACCAGTTAATCAAAAAATTTTAGTATGAAAAAAAAAAAAAATTCGTACAATGTCACGGTCAAAGAATTATTCAAATACTCAGTTGGGATTGGACGTCAAGATATCTAATTATGAAACTAAGATGGGATGATTTAAATGCTCACGTGAATAGAAATTTCTTTAAGTTTTTATGTATATTATTTGGTTTTTTTTTTTTTTTTTTTTTTTTTTCAGATTCAACCACATTGTTAAATGCTATACTAGAGTGATATGGCCAAAGGAAGTTGAGCAACTTGCAAGGCAGTTGCTTTCTAACCCTTCCAAAGTAAGAGTGCAGTTATGTTATTTCTTTAGTTGTTTTTCTTTTTGAATAAAATGAATAAGAGACAACCCAACCAACTCATTCATAAGTAATTATTTTAAAGCTGTCACTCTCGTTTTTTTTATTTTAATCTGGTTTATGTTGCACTATTATCTTTTTTATAGCACAATGATGGACACTTGACTAAAAAGTTTGCCATATGAAACTTATTTTCTCTAATGTCTGTAGATACTATCACTTTGACTTCTATAAGATTTGCCAGCATTCTCATTTCTCAAGTGTTTACGGGTATTTTTCTATATAAATCTTTAGTGTTCCACCTATTACATGACCATAATAGTAATCTTCTTCATCTTTAATCCTATTAGTTTTTCATCATAAATAACATCAACAACTAAAAGTTCCACTACAAAGGATTAGTGTGTAGTGTGGTGGTGGCTATTCTTGTTTGCGAAGATTCTACCTGCTATGCCTATGGATTTTTTTTTTCACAATTGGTTTTGCTTGAACAAGTTTTTCTTCTAGTTTATAAAATCCAAAAAGATTTTGCTTCTAGTTTATTTTTGATTGATCGATGTTGGAACTCGAGTCTATCCTACCCAAAATCCTGATCGTAAGCTGGAAAACAATTGCATCTTCATAAACAGTCGAAGTTAACGAGTTTTGAAAGTTAAAGGATTAAAATGAATATTTTTCTAAACTTTCAAACTGCTGTCGGTTGGTGTTCGATTGAGAATTGATCTCATATGTGTCGTTAGTTTAAATGTTAACTACATTCCAAGCGGGTGTTCTCATTATGCGTTTAGCTTTCTTGCATGTGCAGATGCTAAAGGCGAGGAGAACATGTTCAATGAAAAGCTTTGGAATGAAGACACGAAGTGGAGGCACTCAAAAGATAAAATGATCGAGTTGCCGCTGTCCCTTCATCAACACCACAAGGATCTGAAGAATTGACAAGTCAAAAGATTCACGAGCATGACTCAATGGAGAGTTCAATCTAAGGGGGAGTTTGTCAACACACTTTCTACATGAAACGGGGAGTTTGTTGATACACTTTCTACTTTCAAGACGTGAAGACTTTGAAGATCCTCCGACATGAAAGACATAGAAGACGAACCATCACGAGTAGCGTCCAAGGGGGAGTTTGTTGATGCACTTTGTGTGGACGCGACTCGGCTCGGTTCGACTCGGCCTTGAAGACTTGAAGACACGAAGATCGAGACAAAGCTACAGCCAAGGGGGAGTTTGTTGGTGCACTTGTGTCTGTACTTTGTCTGTATTTCGTCATGATACAAAACGATGTCTTTAATGTAAGGTTGATGTAAGTTTGACCAAGTCAACCATCCTCCTGGTTTGACTTGACCAAACAGTTAGCACATTGTTTGAAAGATGTTGGGTCGAAGGATAAGTCATCGAAGGATTGCTTATATCCTTCGATGATGATGAGCTCGAAAGATAGCTTTCGATAGATGGACCTCGAAGGATATCATCCTTCGAGGTACATATAGATCATTCGAGCTGTTTCTGGTCGACAGATGATCTTTCGACTTCGAAGGATATCTTTCGATCGGTTCTGACACAGTTGACAAAGAGTGACGGGTTGGTGAAAAGTTGACGAGTTGGTGAGAACTTTCGGCAGAAAGTATGTTCAGACCATATCTTCTGAACATGCAGGTTTCACCAAACAAGTAATGTCCAATATTTTAATCAGTTTACTCTTCCCAACACACAAACACTTTCAATATTCAAATTTCAAGGATTAAACAAGTTAAAATAGTGATGAACACTTGAATATGTTAGGAACACAAAGGGTTTTCCGGTAAAACTACAAACTTCCGAACAAGATTTAAACCCGATAAAACAAAGTTTTTCAAAAAAAACTTTTCAAAACCCGAAAAACACCCAAGAACACCTCGGTTTTAACAAGGAGAAGAGCCAAGGCTCTGATACCACTTGTAGGTCCCTCTCGAGGATGAGATAAAACCTTATCCTTGTTATATCAAACACACTAGCGAGTGCGGAATCCAAGCTAGCATGCAACCGAGAAGTTATACGAGAACAAGCACAAACACAACACACAAGATTCACCGATTAACACCACATGTATTAATACGAATGAAGGGTCCGGTTACAAGCTCAATGTTTACAGATATGTTCTATAAACTCTCAAAGTGTGTGTGTGCTCTCCTGTCTCTCTCTGTCTGTCTAGTGTCTCTCTTTTTGAAGTGAACACAACACACGGGTATTTATACCCGACACAGATCGTCTGGTCGAAGGATCAGACAGACTGATCGAAAGATCATCTGTCGACCAGAAACAGCTCGAATGATCTATATGTACCTCGAAGGATGATATCCTTCGAGGTCCATCTATCGAAAGCTATCTTTCGAGCTCATCATCATCGAAGGATATAAGCAATCCTTCGATGACTTATCCTTCGACCCAACATCTTTCAAACAATGTGCTAACTGTTTGGTCAAGTCAAACCAGGAGGATGGTTGACTTGGTCAAACTTACATCAACCTTACATTAAAGACATCGTTTTGTATCATGACGAAATACAGACAAAGTACAGACACAAGTGCACCAACAATTTTAAAGCAAGAAAACCTGAGTTTGATTCTTAAAGGTACCCAATATTTTGTGATGATATTTTTTAACATGTATATTTGATGATTATTATGTGAAAAAAAAACATTTTGTTTTCCGTTTAACATCTAAACCCGAAACCCGAACAATCCGAACCTGAATAACCCATACTTGAACAACTCGAACTTTAAATGGTTCAGTTGTCGGGTCTCTTTTTCCTAGCCAAAAACTCAAATAACCCGATCTGAAAACCCCGAAACTCGAAAAAAACCCGAAGAACACCTCTACACCCAAACACAATCGAGTCCCTTAGAACTAAAGAGGATGCATAAAAAGAGGGTTGAAGTCGAGCCCAAGGAAAAGAATATCATGCATTGGATTTCTCATAAGGAGCTAGCTTTGGCCTGTGTGTGGGTTGACAACTCGGTGGACCCGACTATATATGATTAGTTATCTATAATGTTTTGTCTAACAATGTTTATTTATTTATTTTCGTTGCATAATGATATTTATTTATTTTTTAATAGGAAATCATCAAAAAGAAACCGGTTTTTGGAAACGTGTTCTTGAAGTATTACACAATCTAATGGGACGGGAACCATACCGGAATGCGGATTCCATTTCTGGTAAATGGAGAGAAATGCCGAAAAAATACACCGTTTTTATCGCCATCTACAACGACCTCTCCAACAACAAATCTAGAGTTAGCGGATCTAGTAATGTGGATTTGCTAATTGAGACCCACAAAATCTACAATAGCGAATATAAAAAAGCTGATAACTCTTGAGGAACAAAAAACCGATGCTCTTGATCTTGCGGTTCTTGGGTTTAACAGCGAAGATGTGTCTGATGCCGTTAAACTTACAAGTGGAAAAAAGATAAAAACAAGATTAGTCGACATTTTCTAGAGGATGAGTAGTTTAATTTTTTGGTTTTTTAAACATCTTTCATTTTATTGCATTTTTTGGTTTTCAAAAGTTTATTGTACTTTTTTTAGGTTATTAGATTTTATTACACTCTTTTTAATACTAAAAATAAAATTTAAATTAATAAGTAATTATTAGAAACACATTAAGATGCAATGAAAACAGTAAAACCATAATATTTTCTAGTAAAAAATAGAATAAAAGTGAATGGTCTGTTAATGTATTAGTCATTTTATGATGTGAAAATGAAACCAATAAAATAGTTATTTCTCAACTCTTAAGCATGTGGTAACATTTTTTTGAATGGTTTAAATTACCCTCAATCCGTCTTCGGTGAGGATCGATCCCTTGATCTCAAAGAGAGCGACACCTTAACTCCAATTTCTTTGTCAATTAAACTCAACTCCTCACTCATGTAGTAACCCTTTTATGTGTCCGTTAAAATATACCAAAAATATATTCACAAAACTAGAAAGATAAAATAAAGTCTACAAAAGGAGCATTGTAAGGTATGTTAGCAACATTCAAAGAAAGATAAAGGGAAAGGGATCCATTGACGCTAAAAACAACTAAAAAAAATAAAGGGATCCAATGACCATAGATTAATTTCATCCACATATATTGTGATTAGGGCTGCAAACGAACCGAACGAACACGGATGAGACCTTGTTCGTGTTCGTTTGTTAAAGAATATATGTGTTCACGAACGGTTCATGAACACTTGCCGAACGAGATTTTATGTTCGTGTTCATTTGTTAAGGAAATAAACTTGTTCGTGTTCGTTTGTGTTTGTTAGACAACAAATGAAAAAGAACGTTGATGAATACAAATGGAAATAAACAAACACAAACACACGTTCATGAATAGATCATATAAGACACTAACACTTATTAAATATTTTATTTGTCGGGATCTTGTAAAATATTTAAATAATATATAAAAACAAAACACTAATGAACTATCAAACACAAACGAACACGTTACCGAACGTTCACGAATATAAATGAACCAATGCGACCTTTGTTCATGTTTGTTCATTTAACTAAACGAACGAAATTTTTTGTTCGTGTTCGTTTGTTTAATAAACGAACGAACACAAACGAACTTCCCACCGAACGGTTCACAAACTGTTCGCCGAACTTTTGGTTCATTTACAGCCCTAATTGTGATACCTTTCAAAAAAAAAAAAAAGTTGTTGCACATATATTGCACATTTTATCGCAAAGTTACATGCAGCATACTCACTTTAATAAAAAGTTAAAAAAGTGTGGAGAAAAACAGTGATAACTTTAGCATTATTATTATTTGAAAGTACCATGAAATTTACTCGACACGCTGAGAAAGTGAACAGAGAAAAAAAACTGACTTTAGCTTTATTTGAAAGTAACAAGAAATTTACTCTGCCAATGAGCTTGCAGCCCAGTGGTGGAGAGACTGGCCTCCTCTTCATGAGGTCTCCGGTTCGATCCCCACAGGCTGCAGGGGAGGCACCAGGGTTTTACCCATGATGCCCGGGTTCGATCCCCACTTGAGGCGGTTTATTCCCCTCTGTGGCGGCTCTCAACCCGTCAAGTCCTACGATGGGCGAGGCACCTGTGGGGTTTTTCCTTTGGACGCCGGTCACACTCTGATGCCAGCTGGGGCACGGTTAAGACACTCACGTCTGGCCGGAGTGGGGCGACGGGCCTCCCCAATGAGGGGGGGTGTGGGGTGTCTCGCACCCAAAAAATTGTGACACCTTGCCGTTCAAAAAAAAAACAAGAAATTTACTCTACATGCTGCGAAATTTCTCGTGTATATATAATTATATATATATGTATGATGCATCCCAACAACTCAAAGCTACCTCTCTCTCTCTCTCTCTGACCTAAGTTCCACTACATATTAATTTCAAACAAATTCCATCCGCATACCAATGGCATCTTCATCCTCCTCTTCTCAGTCGATTCCGGCTTGGAGTTATGATGTATTTCTGAGTTTTAGAGGAGAAGACACTCGCAACGGCTTTGTGGGTCATCTCTATGCGGCTCTTGCACAACAAGGAATCCACACGTACAAGGATGACGAAGCACTTCCTCGTGGTGAGTCAATCCGTCCCGCACTCTTGAAGGCTATCGAAGAATCACGGATCGCTGTTGTTGTATTCTCTAAAAACTATGCCGATTCATCTTGGTGTTTGGCTGAGCTTGCACATATTATAGAGTGCGTGGACAAGAGAGGGCAGATCTTGATGCCCATATTTTATTACGTAGATCCCTCCCATGTGAAAAAACTTAAGAGGAAATATGGAAAAGCATTTAGAAAACATGAGAGGGAAAATAAGCCCAAAGTTGAATCATGGAGAAAAGCGCTGGAAAAGGCTGGTAGCATTTCTGGATGGGCCATCAATGGCAGTATAAACTGGTAATTAATTTTCTTTTTTTTTTCTCGAACATTTTTGTGTTTAAGGTATTTGCATTTGCATTTGATTGGGAGCTGTTTAACTAGTCGATATAACTGTTAAAAAGTGTTTAACTTACAGAGCCAAGTGTATAAAGAAAAAAAAACCAATTTGCATTTGATACGATTAAGGTCCACTATCGACGAACACAACCACTTGATGATCCACCAATGCCCATTGTAGTCAATTAAGATCCAATATGGTCCATTAAGACACATATAGTCTACCATTGCCAATGTAGTCAATTAAGGCCCGATATGCAGCGGCGGGCCCAATGCTTTAGCAGCCATAGCCTGTGCTACGGCTCAATTGCGTATTCGTAGTGTATTTTTTTTATTTTTTTTTCGGTTTTATACTAAGGATACCCCTAAAATTATACAAGGATATCCTTAATCAACTCAAACTTGTAGAACAAAGAAGCCCGAT
This sequence comes from Helianthus tuberosus, assembly GCA_030545235.1. Taxonomy (NCBI): domain Eukaryota; kingdom Viridiplantae; phylum Streptophyta; class Magnoliopsida; order Asterales; family Asteraceae; genus Helianthus; species Helianthus tuberosus. The sequence continues at coordinate 6,653,128 of CM060394.1, forward strand.
TGAAACAGTGACCCAATTGCCCAAATTATTAATAATATGATTGAAATTGTGGCCCAATTAGTTAGCTATTTGTTTTACTTTATTTATTTATTGTCATCTTTTATATTGTGTGATTGCACGGTAATTTTTTTCAGGATACCCCTAAGTTAAATGGGCTAGTTTCGCCACTACCGATATGCTCAATTAAGACCCAATAGGGTCCATTAAGACACATATGGTCTACCAACCATTGCCCAATGTGATCTACAAATATGATCTATTAAGGACCACAATGGGCATTGGTAGACCATATATGTCTTAATAGACCATATTGGGTCTTAACTGACTATAGTGGACATTGGTCGATCATGTTGGGCCTTAATAGATCACATTAGGCAATGGTAGATTATATACGCCTCAATTGAGCATACGATAGAGTTGAAAATTTGTGATGATGATACACGACATAGTTCATAAAGATTAATTTGTATGGTCAATTTTTAGAAACAAACATAAGTTCAAAGATGGTCATTGAGAAGGGACCTTTTACTATGCTTTTCTAACACTTTTTTTTTTATTCAAACTAACTAGAAATCCTTGCAATTTCAGTTATCTACAACCATTAATGTCTTGTTTGGCTTATGCCGGTTCAAAGGTTTCTATGTAAGATTGAAAGTATTTGAAATTCATCCACTCTATTGTTAGGTTGTCAACAGTAATATTAACCGAAGAAAACTGTGATGAATCAAATATCGTATAAACAAATGTCATTATATGTATATATGGACATGTTATTACTAATGTGTTTATACATTTTTCTGTTTAGTCGACCAACAAAAGGTATCTATATTAACTAGTTAGTTATACATGTACAATAATATGGACCTTAGTTGACATACTCACAACCGTCAGTCTTTGTCTTGAGAATTAATTACAATTAAAACCATCAGACCCGTATATGCTGCGCTTTGGCCAATATGCAACATATAGATACAAGGTCAGTCTTTATCTGTCCGTTGTACCTATATGTTGCGCTTTGGCCAAAGCGCAACATATAGGGTTCTGGTGTTTTGTTTTAGTTGTTGTTTGGGTGTATTTGGTTGTGTTTTTGTTTGAAATGTTGTAGATTTTAGTTTTTTTTTAAATATATATTTAAAAAGTTGTTAAAGAAATAGATCTATCAATTTTTATATTATTTTTACTCCGTTATCGATTACGTTGACAAACTTTATGTTTTCCTTTTCAAGGAAACTTCTTCTAACCTAGCCAATTCGCGAAATAAAACAAACAAATAAGAGTTAAATGCCATTTTAGTCCCTGTGGTTTGGACTATTTTGCAAGTTTGGTCCAAAAGGTATCATTTTTCGTATGTGGGTCCAAAAAGGTTTCACCGTTGCCATTTTAGTCCACTGGGTTAACTTCATCCATTATTTCTATTAATGAGAAGGGCGATTCGGTCATTTTATATGTAATTCTGTCATCTAGAAGAACAATTTGGTCATATAAATGACCAAATCGCCCTTCTAGTTAACATAAATAATGGATGAAGTTAACCCAGTGGACTAAATGGCAATGGTGAAACCTTTTTGGACCTATAGGTGAAAAATGAAACCTTTGGATTACACTGGCAAAATAACCCAAATCACAGGGACTAAAATGGCATTTAACTCAACAAATAATTTACTCGACTTTATTTTTATCTAATATATACAACACTGACAACATTGTATGAAGTTAACAACAATAACGGATTTAATTCCAGTTTTAAATTACACAAACCTGTTTAATTACAATATGTTGTGAAAGAACACAAACCCAACCACTTGATACGATCCTTCAAGCCTTACATGGATGAAATGTCCACCATCAACGAACACAACCGCAACCACTTGATGAACTACCAATGCCCATTGTAGTCAATTAAGGCCAAATATGGTCTATCATTGCTCAATGTAGTTAATTAAGACTGATATGCTCAATTAAGGCCTAATAGGGTTCATTAAGACACTTATGGTCTACCAACCATTGCCCAATGTGATATACCAATGTGATCTATTAAGGACCACAATGGGCATTGGTACACCATATTGGGTCTTAAGTGACTATAATAGACATTGGTAGATCATACTGGGCCTTAATAAATCACATTGGGCAATGGTAGACTATATACTCCTTAATTGGCCATACGACATTGGAAGAAAGTACAGGAATTTACATTGGAATAGAGAATAAGAGAATTGATTGTATTGGTTGTATTTGATTGTATCTACATTGGAAGAAAGTACAGGAATTTATAAGATGATACACGACCATAAAGAAGGAAATAACTAAAGTCCTGGCTGGACACTTAGGCTGTCAATGAGCTGGACAAATCTTCCAATTTTGGGAGATGATGTTGCTATCGTTTCTTTTTTCTAACACTCCCCCTCAAGTTGAATAGTGGGATTTCCAAAATTCAACTTGTCCAAACAATTGTTTAGAATTCTGGTTCCAACAACTTTGGTTAGAATGCCCGCCAGTTGGTCTTCAGATCGGACAAATGGTAGCTCAATAATATTAGCTTCAAGTTTTTCTTTGATGAAATGTCTGTCCACCTCTATATGTTTAGTTCGATCATGTTGAACAGGATTCTCTGAGATTTGAATTGTGGCTTCATTGTCAAATATGATCTTGCTCGTCTCTTTTGGAGGGAATCCAATCTCAGTTAGGAGTTTTCGTTTCCATAAAACTTCTGCCGATGCTATTCCTCTGAACTCGACTTCAGCACTTGATAGGGCAACAACTTTTTGTTTTTTACTTCTCCAAGTGACCAGATTTCCACCAACTAGGGTGAAGTATCCTGATGTTGATCTTCGGTTTCCTTTATCTCCCGCCCAATCCGCGTCAGTAAACACTTGAGTGTTTAGATGACCATTTGATTTGAAGAGTACTCCATGACCAACAGTCCCTTTTAGGTATCTGATGACCCTTGAGGCTGCCTCCATATGAGTAACTTGTGGCTGCTGCATGAATTGGCTTATTACTCCTACTGCATATGCTATATCTGGACGAGTGTGTGAAAGATAGATTAGCTTTCCCACTATTCGTTGGTACCTATTTCTGTCAGCCAACTCCGCTCCTTCTTCCATATAAAGCTTTTGATTTACCATCATAGGGGTTTCAGCTGGTTTTCAATCAACCATCCCAGTTTCTGCCAATAGATCCAAGATATATTTTTTCTGACAAATGAAAATCCCTTGTTTTGACTTTAATACTTCAATTCCAAGAAAGTATTTAAGTCTTCCTAGGTCTTTCATCTCGAACTCTGTAAATAAGCCCTCTTTCAACTTTGCCATTTCCTCTTTATCGTTTCCTGTAATAATCATATCGTCAACATAGATTATTAAACAGGTTATCAAATCTCCGCTTCGTTTAAGAAACAAGGTATGATCTGAGTTACTCTGTTTAAATCCGTATTTTCTCATTGCTATGGTGAATCTCCCGAACCATGCTCGGGGAGATTGTTTTAGTCCATACAATGACTTTTTCAGACGACAGACTTCACCATTTTCAAAGTTATGGGAGAATCCGGGCGGAGCTTCCATATAAACTTCTTCTTTTAGCTCCCCATGTAGGAAGGCATTTTTAACGTCAAACTGATGAAGTGGCCACCCTTCGTTTGCAGCTATGGAGAAGAGAACCCTGATTGTGTCAAGTTTTGCAACTGGAGAGAATGTCTCAGAATAATCGATCCCATATGTCTGAGTGTACCCTTTAGCAACCAGTCGGGCCGTATACCTTTCTATCATACCATTCGGTTTATACTTTACTGTATAGACCCATCGACATCCTACCGGTTTCTTTCCTTGTGGCAGAGCACATTTTTCCCATGTTCCATTCTTCACCAAGGCTTCCATTTCGATCTCCATTGCATTCTTCCAGTTTTGTGATTTCATGGCTTGCTCTACATTAGAAGGGGTATCTTCAGAACATATGGCAGCAAATGCCTTTGCTTCCTCAGATAAGTTTCCTTTAGCTATGTTGGCCATAGGGTACTTTGAGCGTTTGGACTCCTTTTCTGGGGAATATCGTTTTGGCGGAACTCCCCTGTTAACTTTCGGTGGTAACACATATGTTTCAGAAACTCCTTCTAGTGGGGACTCTTCACTTTCCTGTAAAACTTCAACATTTTGTTCTGTTTCTTCTTGACCAGAAGTACTCATATCATCAGTAGGTTCAGTAAAAACAGATTCAGGAGAAGGAGAGTCACTTACCTCAGGTGTCAAGTTGGGAGGAGTCATTTCGGTGGCACTCAAGTTCGGATTAGATTGTGTAGGACTTTCAGGTGATTCGCTGTTAGTACTGTGATTGTTGCAATTTCCTTCTGGTGTTATGACATGTTTCAACAAACTGAGTGTGTCAAACTCTTCCTCCCCCTGACCACTGTGTTGGGAGGAATAATAATATTTGGTCTCGAGAAAGTCACAATTTATGGTGGTGTACATGTGACGTGTCTTAGGGTTATAACACCTATACCCCTTTTGGTTAACTCCATAGCCAACAAAGACACATCTTTCAGCACACGCATCAAGTTTACTTCGATAAGATTTGGGTAAGTGGACAATGGCTATGCAACCAAAGATTTTGGGTTCGAGAGTAAGGACAGGAGGAAGTTTGGTAAATTCTTCCAAGGTTTGTAGGGGGGTTTTTAGATTGAGGATCTTGGTTGGAAGGCGATTGATAAGATAGGTGGCAGTAGAGAGGGCTTCAGGCCAAAAACTTTTGGGAACGTGTGATTCAATTAGAAGGGCTCTTGTCATTTCTAACAGAATACAGTTTTTTCGCTCAGCCACACCATTTTGTTCTGGAGTGTGGGGGCAAGTAGTTTGATGAACAATCCCTTTGACTGAAAGAATTGTATCATTTGTGTGTTAACGAATTCCCCCCCCCCTATTATCAGATCGAAAGATTTGGATGTTTGTTTGAAATTGAGTTTGGATCATAGCATAAAAGATGATGAATTTATCAATGACTTCAGATTTATTTTTTAAGAAATAAACCCAAGTCATTCGAGTACAATCATCCACAAATATTACGAAAAAACGGAAGTTTTGCCCCCCAATGATGGGAGCGGGACCCCAAACATCTGAATGAATTAACGAAAAAGGCACATCAACCCTTGTGTTATTTGGTTTAAATGTTTGTCTATGACTTTTAGCCAATACACATGTTTCACAAGGAGACTTACTACTAGAAGGAAAATTTTTAGGAAATAGAATATGTAAATAACTCGTAGATGGATGTCCTAATCTTCTGTGCCATAACCAGACTTCTCGTTCTACTGTTCCATGAGCCAACGTCACAGTACCACTTTGAGTCACCTAATCCACATATTATAATCCTTGTCTTTCAGTGCCACGCCCAATGATCCGTCCCGTCCTGATATCCTGTAAGAGACAAAAGGTAGGTTGCATAAGAACCGAGCAATTAAGTTCTTTCGTAACGTGACTTATTGAAAGAAGTTTATGTGATAGCGATGGCACATATAAACAATTAGAGAGTCTAAGTGTTGAAGAGATCTCAATTGTTCCTTCGGTTTTTACATCCATTTTTTCACCATTTGCTGTTTGTATATATGATTTTCTGGGTTTAGATAAGGAGGTGAGATCGGCAAAATCATAAGTCATGGTATCGGTTACCCCACAGTCAAATATCCATGACTCGTCCTGTTTCTTCCCATAATTTCGAGCCACACTTGCATTCCCACCATAATTTGGGCCCTTTTTGCAATTTTTATAACTTTTAATTATAAAATCTACCAAATTACTACTCAATATTTGTAGAGGGGCTGTTTTGCAATTTTCTTTCAAACATAATGGGGTTTTCGAGATATTCTCTCTCTCAACCCCAATACATGTGCTCATAAAGAAGTCATATTCTTCCTCTGTGTTTATTGAAGTCGCCGCCGCTGCCATCCCTCCGAAGCCACTACTATTCCGGTTTCCTTCTCCGGTAACCTCTCGGTTTCCGGTAGTGCTGGGTGTTCTTCCTTTTTCTTGACTGGTGGCCTTTGTGCCCTTCTTGTGACCATCGGACCACCACTCGGGATATCCGACGAGTTGGAAACATTGATCCTTGGTGTGCTTCATCATGCCGCAGTGGTCGCATTTGAGGTGAGATTTATCATCTTTGTTACCCGATCCGGTTTTCTTTCCATCGACCTGCCGGTAGCCTTTTGACGCGAGCCCTAACCCTTCAGTTTTTGTGGCTATTAGACCCACTGCGATGCCCTGTGTGTCATTGAGAGGTGTTCCCAGAATATTCTTGTGAGCGGCCTCCTTGCGGACAGTGGCGTATGCAGCTTCTGATGTTGGAAGTGGCTCTAGCCGGAGTATTTCCCTTTTTATAGGGTCATATTTCGGGTCAAGAGCGTTCAAAAACTGATACAGTTTCTGTTCACTCCTGATTTTGGAGTATGCTTGAATATCGGTTGGGCAGGTCATCAGGTTTGGGTCAATCCGATCAATCTCTCCCCATACTCCTTGGAGTATTATCCATAATTCTTCAAGAGAGAGATTGTTCTGTTTGATGTCATTCACCTTGACATGTAGGTTGAAAGTTTGAAGCTTATCGCGTCCACTGCTATAAGTAACTACCAAGGCATCCCACAACGATTTTGCCGTGGGAAACTCGGTAAGGTTACCCGCAAGGACCGGTTCAATATTTTGAATCAACCATGAAAAAACGACAAGGTCGTCTTGCTCCCACTGTTCGTATGTTTCATGCTTTTGGTCCGGAGGATTTGAGGTTAAATGTTTTAACAGGGTTTTTGATCTGCCTCCTATGGCAACCCGAATCATCCGGGTCCACAGAGCATAATTTTGGCCGTTTAGTTTCAGATTTATCTGTAAACTATCCGACAATTTTGGGCTTTTCGGTTGGGAATTTTTAAGAAGGTTGGCTAGTTGTAAAGAAAGGTCATCACCGGAGTTGTTTTCTCCGGACATGGTGACGTGGTTGTGGCTCGGTTGTGGTAGATGATGAGCAAAAAGCTGCTCTGATACTGGGTAGATGATGAGCAAATTAAAAAACCTGCTCTGATACCATCTTGACAAGTAACAGAGAAAAGAGAATAAGAGAATTGATTGTATTGGCTGTATTTGATTGCATCTACATTGGAAGAAAGTACAGGAATTTATAAGATGATACAAGACGATACAAGACCATAAAGAAGGAAATAACTAAAGTCCTGGCTGGACACTTAGGCTGTCAATGAGCTGGACAAATCTACTAATTTTGCGAGATGATGTTGCTATCTTGAGTGATCCCACAAAATCGTTTCTTTTTTCTAACACGACAGAGTTAAAATTTGTGACGATGATACCTGACATAGTTCATAAAGATTAATTTGTCTGGTCTAGTTTTAGAAACGAACATAAGTAGAAAGATGGTCATTGAGAAATGGCCTTTTACTATGCTTTTCTAGCACTTTTTTTTATTCAAACTAACTAGAAATCCTTGCAATTTCGATTATCTACAACCATTAATGTCTTGTTTGTAATATATTCAAACCGGTTATGAAAATAAATTGTTATGAAAATAAAAACTCCTGTAATAAATAACACTCATATTAACTATATTTTTCTAAGTAAATTGTTATGAAAATAAAAACTCCTGTAATAAATGACACTTATATTAACTAGAAAAAAATATTAATATAAAAGAAAATAAATAAAAGTGTATTTCTAGAAAAAAAATGGTTTGTAATATATTCAACCCGGTTAATGATGGAGTGGGATACATATCGTTGTTTATAATTGGGTTTGAATTCTGTTTTTAAAACAGATTAATATAAATATTATATGTAGTAATGTAGAAAGTAAATTAAAATTAGACGCAACTTAAACACATGTGTCAAAAAAGTTCTCATTATATGTCTCTCAAATTTTTTATCAAACAAATATTGAAATATTCGTCACAAAATATATATATAGGTATTTTTTTCTTTAACTACAAAAAATATATCATTTTGTTAAATAATGGACGTTAATTTTTGAAAATACTGTTTTCTTAAGTAGTTTTTTGAATAAAATATTATATTTTAAGAAACGTGTATGCATAAGCTACAATGTTTAGGAGATGTTCTGCATTGTTAGTTTAATTTTATAACTGTACTAGGTTATAACCCCGTGTATTACACGGGTTAAGTAAATAAAATATCAAATAGTTAATAACGAAGATTTAACAATTACAAAATGATATTTTAAGACATTTTCTGATATTCGAACAAAATTTTGTTTTATGTATGATCAAAACTTGTGATGTTTGTCAAGTTTATTAATATGAAGGCATTTGAACCATCGATTAGAAGACAAACTGTATCATCGACTTTCTCACGACGTGAACCCAAATTTTATTTAAATAACGGTGGTATTAATTTATTATTCTTAAAGATATATTTGAAATGTTTAGATTAGGCATATAGCAATTAGGCAATTAGATAAACTTATAGCTACAAAGTAATATTTAAATTAATTAGATAAGTATAAATTATCCGTAATTATTAAGTTATATAAATTTAAAGAGTAAACTGCCATTTTGGTCCCTGTGGTTTGGTCACTTTTGCCACATTAGTCCAAAACTCAAACTTTTTGCATCTGGGTCCCTGTGGTTTCAGTTTTTTTGCCATTTTGGTCCAAAAATAAAATCAGGTCATATTTGTCTTATAAAATATTGCTATTTTGTCCTTTTCTACAAGGGCAAAATGATCATTTCTTGTTTATAAACAAATACCATATTTTATAAGACAAATATGACCTGATTTGCCCCTGAGGAAAATGACAAAATTGCAGGATTTTATAAGACAGATATGACCTGATTTCATTTTTGGACCAAAATGGCAATAAAACTGAAACCACAGGGACCCAGATGCAAAAGGTTTGAGTTTTGGACTAAAATGGCAAAAGTGACCAAACCTTAGGGACCAAAATGGCAGTTTACTCAACTTTAAATTTTAAATATATGGACTTGAGTTGCATAATAAAAGGATGGTTTTTAAATTTATTAGTATGATAAATAGTTATTATTCTTCTTGTATTTTAAATATATTAAATAAATAAATTATCTGTTAAGCAAGAAAATCGTTCCCTCCACCCTCGTTATGAAAATGCTCGATATTTGTTTCAATTATTAAGATATAATTTCTAACATAGTAATTAATATAAATAAGAAAATCGTTCCCTCCACCCTCGTTATGAAAATGCTCGATATTTGTTTCAATTATTAAGATATAATTTCTAACCTACTAATTAATATAGATAAATAATAATATGTGCAATACACGGGTTTTTTAAGATATAAATATTTTTATTACTTAATATACAAAATTGTATATTATATTTAACCAACCAGTGTAACACACGAGGTTCTAATCTAGTTAACTCATAAAGACATCCCTTACTTGCGTGACATTACTCACTAAATGTTACTTCTAATATACATCAAAATATTCACTCTTCACGGGTACAACTTCATGTGAGATTTGGTTGTTATCTTTAATAATTTAAGTTAAATAATAATTATCTACAATTAAATAAGAGTAGATGGTCTAGAATAATAACCTAGTAATTAATATAAATAAATAATATGATAATTTATGGAACTTTATCCGTAATTTTCTTAAATGTTTGAAACATATATTAAATTTAATAATTTAAATTAAATAATAATTAATAGTAGATGGTCTAGAATAATGACAAGTGTCCTTTCATTGATTTCTTTTATTATATAGTATAGAAGATTTGAATTTTGGTAATAAGATTGATATTTCATAAAAAAAAATTGTACAACTTAATTTTAACTAAATTTTTTAATAGCTTTTGAAATATAGCTTTTAAAATGTTTTTTTATCAAACCGAACAGACGTCATAGTTTTGGTTAAGCAAAACGCTTAACAAAAAATGGATTTTTGTGTTAGTTTAATTGAGAAGGGTTTAATTTGGTTTGCTTTGAAAAAGTGACATCATAGTTGTGGTTAGTCAAAACACTTTGTTAAAAAAATGCTTTAGTGTGATGTTGTATGTTGGATGTTAGTCAAAACGAAAAGAATGTTTTATAAAAAGCTTAAGATTTTCACATCTCATATACTTATAAAAGAGTCATTCATAATCAACAACCCGTCGCAGCACGCGGGTTACGTCAACTCGTTAATTACAATTAAAAACATATTTGAAAATACATATTTATTTGTATATTTAAAACATATTTTGTTAAATAGTAATTATGAAAATAATGAAATAATAAAAAAAACTTGAGTAATTGCATTAATAACCTCTTAAATATTAAAAGAACTTTGTAACTATCAAAAACAACCCCTAAGGTATATAATGATCTAATTACCCTTATACTTAACTGCAAAAAAGTAACAAAGTTAATGTCAGAGGCCAAAACCGTTATAAAATGCAACCTCGGGGCTGTTATGTTAAAAGATTATTTTTTGGTCTAAAATGGTTAAATTGGCTAAACCACAGGGGCCAAAACAGTAATTTACTCTATTTGATAAATAATAATGAGTTGATTTAAGTTTTGTTTTCACCATTGACAAGTCAAAATTTGATAAATAACAATAAAACGGGTCAAATAAGTTGGGAGTAACCAGATTTACCAAAAAATAGTTATTATCGTAATAAGTTAGTTTTTAACATTTGTAAGCAGATTTAACGCGTTAATAGTTTATAAGACTCAAAAGGAAGTGTTTAATTTAGAGAGCCAAGTTTTTTAAAGGAATAATGGATTTTAATAATCGTAACTATTGCCAATTGACCGGCAACGGTTCCAACTTCAAAAATTCCCATCGGAGGTCCCATCTGTTCACATATTGGTCTTCAATGGACCCTGACTAACAGAACGCTAACGTCGTTAGTTTCCGGTCGCCGGAAAAACGTTTTTGGCCGGGAAACTCCATTTTGACCGGAAAACTCAACCTTTTCGTCTCAAACCTCTTTGTAACTTTATTACGCACCTTTAGAAACCTTTTCTAGTAAAAAGCCCCAAGGTCGCCGGAAAAACTCCTTTTTCGCCAGAAAACTTCTTTTGGCCGAAAAACTTAACTTTTTAGCCGGAAAACTCAAAGTTTTCATCCCAAACTTGTTTGTAACCATAGATCGGACCTTTAGTAACCTTTTTCCGACCAAAACGTTTTTCCGGCGACCGGAGACTAACGGCTTTAGGGTACTGTTAGTCAGGGTCCATTGAAGGCCAATATGTGAAAAGATGGGACCACTAGTGGGAATTTTTAAAGTTGGGACTGTTCCCGGCCAACGGACAATAGTTGTGATTATTACAATCCATTATTCCTTTATAAAAATATGAAAAATCGCATATGATTGGGAGCTGTTTTTTATACATATAAATATTAAAAGACTGAAGCTGGTAGTAGTGGTTACTAGTATTTTCTGAATTAACGATGTGACCCTCACCTAATTAAGTGAGCGGGAGCGTATTCTAAATTCTAATAATTTCTATTTATCCATCGCGCAGTCATGAAGCAAAATGCATAAAAGAAATTGTTGATGCAATTTCTAATAGGCTGCCTACACTGAGTACAAACATCAATAAAAACCTCACTGGAATAGAGACACGCTTACAAGATCTGAAATCAAAGTTGAAAAAGGAGTCAGGTGGTGTACGCATTATTGGAATATGGGGAGTTGGGGGTGGTGGTAAGACTACTCTTGCATCTGCTGCTTATGCAGAAATCTCTCACCGATTTGAAGCTCATTGCCTTCTTGAAAATATTCGTGAAGAATCAAGCAGGCATGGTTTGACAAAGCTGCAAGAAAAATTTCTCTCACTTGTTTTGAAAGCAGATATGAAGGTAGGGAGTGAGATACAAGGAAGAAGCATCATAGAAAGAAGGTTACGTAATAAAAGCGTATTAGTTGTTCTTGACGATGTTGATGACTTTAAGCAACTAGAGGCTCTAGCCGGATCACATGCTTGGTTTGGTGAGGGGAGCAGGATAATAATTACAACGAGGGATGAGCATTTGCTAACCCGCCATGCAGACACGATATATGAAGTGAGTTTGTTATCACAAGACGAGGCTATGGAGCTCTTTAACAAACATGCATATCGGAAAGATAACCCTATAGAAGATTACGAGATGCTTTCAAAAGATGTAGTTTCTTATGCTAGTGGGCTCCCATTAGCACTTGAAATTCTAGGTTCTTTTCTATATGACAAAGACAAGGATGAGTGGAAGAGTGCATTGGCCAAGTTAAAATGCATCCCAAATGTTGAAGTCACCGAAAGACTCAAAATAAGTTATGATGGACTTGAACCCGACCATCAAAAAATATTCTTAGATATTGCTTGTTTTTGGAGGAGAGAAAAGATGGATGAGGCAATGAAGGTGCTTGATGCTTGTAATTTACACCCTCGTATAGGGGTGAAGGTGTTGATTCAAAAGTCTCTCATAAAAGTTTCAAATAATCGATTTGGTAATAAAATATTTGATATGCATGACTTGGTAGAAGAAATGGCTCTCTACATTGTTAGAGGGTCACACCCTAATCATCCTGAAAAGCATAGCAGGATTTGGAAGGAGGAAGATATTGAATACCTCTGTGATATGGGGGCAGATGCAGTGCCAATGGTTAAATTAATTTTGCAATAAAATATTTCATATATATCTGCATCAAATGACACTTGTGTATACGTTACTGACACAATTTGGTTACCTTGATTAATTAACACAGGAAACTGAAGCATTAGCTTTCCGTTGTTATTCTGATGATCCAGGTCTATCTAATGCTGTAGGTGTATCTGATGTTGTTGCAAAGATGAAGAAACTTCGGTGGATTCGTTTTGATAAGTATCCGGCATCTTCATTCCCATCAAATTTTCAGCCAAGAGAGCTTGGTTGTCTAGAGTTGGAATGGAGCAAACAAAAAGAACTCTGGCATGGGTATAAGGTAGATAAATATTGTTGTTTCACAAATCATTGCAATAAAACTGTGAAATGAATTATAAAATGAACATAGGTATTTGACACATTTATAAGTATAGGTGTAATTAAATATTTCATTAAGAAAAATACATATCATACTTTCTCTATAAATTAGAGGCCGATTAGCTTAATTTAGATTGAATGCTTTAAAGAAACTTTTGATGATATTGCAAGAAATAAATAAATTAACAAAGTGTCTGAAATGTAACATTCCGAAGGTAGATTTTTGGGCAAAGATTGATGAAAATTATTGACGGTATGATGTAAAAATGATACGATGTTTTAAGCAATTGGAATTTACTATGCATGTTAAAGAGGCTGTTATTATAAGATATTAAGATGGTAAAATTTGGGTATACATCAAGAGCACCTGCCCAATGATCAATGGGCAAGAAGTATGCCAATGTGAAAGGAAATTGTTGTATACTTGCCGATTTATTTGACTTTTCCTACTTTTCTTGAAACAGAGTCTACCAAAGTTGAAAACTCTTGATCTTGATGGCTCTTCTAACCTAATCAAGACACCAGATTTTGAAGGCCTTCCATGTCTTGAAAGATTGATTTTAATGAGTTGTGAGAGTTTAGAAGAGATTCATCCATCAATTGGATATCACAAAAGGCTTGTTTACGTGGACATGACGGAGTGTACAGCACTTAAAAGCTTTCCACCCATCATACAGATGGAAAAATTGGAGACTCTTGATCTCGGTTTTTGCAAACAACTTCAACAGTTTCCGGATATCCAGTCGAACATGGATAGCTTGGCAACCCTTGATTTGAGTAGGACTGGTATAGAAATAATCCCACCATCAGTTGGACGATTTTGTACCAACCTTGTTTCTTTAAATTTAAGCTGTTGTTACAAACTGAAAAGGATAGAGGAAAACTTTCATCTCTTAAAAAGTTTGAAAGACCTGAATCTTAGCAATTGCAATTTGGGAGATGGAGACATCCCATCTGATATTTGTGAGTTATTAAACCTACAACTACTAAACCTAAGTCGTAACAACTTTTCAAGATTACCTTCCGGCCTCTCCCGACTCCCAGGTCTCAAGCTCCTCAATCTGTCATCCTGCAAAAGCCTTGAAGAATTGCCAGACCTCCCATCAAGCATAGCTATTCTCAAAGCAGATGGTTGTGACTCACTTGAAAGTGTAGGAGATTTATCAGGTTATAAATGGTTGTGGAAAGTCTCACTTTGGGAGAGAATGAATAACAGGGTACTACTTTCTATGCTTGAGGTATAACTCTTATCTTGTTTTTAAATCTCAATTTTTTTAACTTACAATATAATAATAGACTTCATCATAACTGGAATGTAAACTGTGGCAGGGAAATGCAGTTGCAGATCGCCTTATGAGTGTCTCAAGTCCCGTTGTTGAACCATCGTCACGTATTTTTACGAGATTAGTTACATTGCAACTTCCAAGCAACTGGTACAGTGACTTTAGTGGACTTTTATTATTCTTACGTGTTGATGATCACCGTGAGTGGCCTATTACCATAGATATTATTATTAAGCAGCAGACGTCCACATATGATTACTCTGAAGAGTCGGGTGAAGATCGGGAACAATGGAACTATGAAATGGTGGGTTATGTACCCTTTAATTCATTGCGGCACATCCCATGGTTGAATCCTACATACGCTAAAAATATTTTATTTCAGACTAATAAGGGTGGTCTTAATGTGGAACTTGTTCGTAGTAAAAATAAAATAGTTGATTTAAACGAAAACCCAGTCGATTACTCAGAGTGTTGGGATGAAGAATATAAATATACAAAGACATTTAAGATCATGTATGATTCACTGTCCTCTAATATTCGGATTGTATGGGATCATTTTAGTTGACCTGGGCATTAGTGTTGCTGGTATATCTGCCTAGATTTTGTTTCAAGGGTCATCAACAACTATTAGTAGATCTCAGTTTCAACATTATTGGGCCAACATTTTGTTACCATTTCAAGTTTGCGTTTGCTTTAGCAACATTATCAGTCTACCAAAAAAGTTGTAATAATTTTTTCTTTATTATCCCATAAAACTTCACATCCTATACTCCCAAGTTTGATATATTGTTTTTGTTAGTTGTTGCTCCCCTTTTGTGCTACTATCGTATGTGTAAGCAACAAAGGTATGTTATTTGTAGAGGAGGATACAAGACGGGTCAAAATAAGTTAAGAGTTGGAATGACATTTTTATACGGGCCAAAATTGGGTTGGTTCTCCACAAACACTTTTTTTTCTATTTTGATATATATATATTTTTTTTCCATTTTAGTGTATTGATTATCATACAAAAACAGTATTGTTACAATAATATGGATAAAAAACACAAATGAAATCGACTGGTCGTTGATAAAAGGTGCTCGTGATACCTAACAAACATCCGGCACCTACCAGCCATCCATATTTTCTTTAAGCTTAATTGTTTCTTGGACAAGTCAATTCCCAAATGTTGATTTTTTTTTATTTAATGAAAACCCCAAATTCTTAAAATTAAGGATATACTTGGGTGAGGCTGATGTTACAACTGAGTTATATATAGCATTTAAGGTGGCTGGTTTTGAAATTAGTCACTTATATGATTACCAAACCTATTTTTAGCATACTTAATGTAACATTTTTTCCAATCACTCGTTACAAGTTGATGCAGGGCGAGATTGCAATCTATCATCTATCATTTAAAAGGAAGAAAAAGGCTAGATATGTTTAACAAATGTTTACACAAATTAAAATAAAATTTTTTATTACCAAATCGTAAGTTCTATCAAACATTAAAAATACAACTATATTTATAGGTATATTGGATTTAATTAACCCCAACTTTCACCAATTGGTCGATAACACTCCCAACTTTCGACTTGTACATCAGCAGTCCCAAGTTTCAACTTATTGGCTGATAACACCCCCTAACTAACTGAACTCTAACCCCGTTAGTTTTTGGTGATATGGCATCTGATGTGGCCATTTTTGCTGCCATGGCATATGACGTGGCAGCTGATGTGGCAACTGTTGTGGCATTTTTTATGACGTGACAGCTGACATGACATTTTTCGTGACTCACTTGAAAGTGTAGGAGATTTATTCTATAAATGGTTGTGGAAAGTCTCACTTTGGATGAGAACAAATAAAAGAGTACTACTTTCTATGCTTGAGGTATAACTCTTATCTTGTTTTTAAATTTCAATTTTTTAATTATTACAATATAATAATAGCATTCATCATAATTGGAATGAAAACGTGGCAGGGAAATGCAGCTAAAGATCGCTTTATGAGTGTCGTAAGTCCCTATGTTCAACCATTGACTTATTGACTTATTGGCTTTTTGGAAAAGTCAGTATGGAGTAACTTATCGACTTATTGGCTTTTTCCCCTCACATACACCCTCATTGCCAAACATTATTTTGAAGCTTATGACTTTTCAAAAAGCCAATAAATCAATAAGTTGTTGTTTCAAAAAGCTTAGCCAAACATGCCCTTAATAAAAGGAATAATATTCCTTTTCGTCCAAGTCATTATTTCAAAGCCCAAAGACATGATTTCAAAATAAATCACTGGGCTCAATGATCTTTTTGACGGCCCACTCCTTTTTATTTATTATTCTGCTTTCTCAATTATTCCCATGCAAGCATCTCATGTATTATATCCCCCTTCTCTCCATTAGGGTTATATTACATTACATTGTTTAAATAATTGACATATGGCCCAAAACCCTAATGAAATCCATGCAAAGATTCTCTTAAAAAATGTCCAGCCTTGTATGCATGCGTAAGTATATTAGGGTTTTTTTATAATCATGCCAATGCATATAATATTTGATTAGAAGAGACCCAAAGTCACGATGTATATGCATTTCGCTGGGCTTTAAGCCTTTGACGGCCCAAATCCACAAAAATATGAATTCGCTGGCTGGAATGTTTTCGCGGCCTTTTAACTTATAAAATAGTGATAATGAACTTGGCCCACTCACGGAAAATAGTTGCAATTTTACTTCGGTCACTGTAGTCTACTCTAGAGATGGGCATAATCGGGTATTTTTAATACCCGGACCCGGTTCCTACCCGTACCCGGTTCCCCTCAAAGTTGACAGTACCCGGTTCCTCTCAAACCCGGTTCCGGGTCATACCTCAGTATTTGCCCAAAAACCCAGAACCTGTTGTACCCGGTTACGGGTATTATGAAACCGGGTTCGGGTCGGAACCGGTTCTGTCCTATATGTGAAGAAAAAGCCGACACTAATGCATGGAACCGGGTGCTCTGTGCTCATGTCTAGTCAAATCAATATTCAAATCAAGATTTTGGAATTCGGAACTAGTGGAACCGGTTGTCGTATTATAACCGGTTGTTTTATTTAAATCAAAGTTTCAAATTCATATTTTCATACTTTCAAAGCTCTACCAAATTCATAGTTTCATTCTTGCTAAGAGATTAGAGATATGGCATGCAACGATGAAGTAGTTATGGTGTTGGAAACAAAAAGGAACCCTGCAATATGGAAAAACTTTGATTTATGTTTAATGTCCGATAGCCACGAGATGGCAAGATGCAAAGGTTGCGGCAAGTTTATGAAGGCGTCGGCTAACTTGACGCTAAAGAAGCACACCGAGAAACATTGTCCGTTGAAGTGTCCAAATGGCAACGCTTTTTTAATCACCAACTTGGCCATCCTATCGCGAGTTACGTTATGTTCATAACGGAATATCGTACCGTCTTTTGAGAGTTGCACTTGACCGGTCGCCTCCTTTAGTGCCTTACAATACTTCTTAACATGCTTGGTTAACGTTGAGTTAGAGTCCTTGCTTAACAAGGAGCCACAATGTTTGCATTGGGCCTTTTGCGAACCATCACTCAACTCGACCAAGTCCCAATTACACCACACCTCAATATTGCGATTGTGGGATAATGTTCCAATGACAAATGGAGCGGATTGATCACCATTGTTGACGGATTTAGAGTTTGTAACTTTGGAATTTTTGGTAGCCATTATAGAAGAATAAGATAGAAGAATAAGCTAGAAGAAGAAGATTAGGGAGAATTGATTTGTGATAATCTTGAAAAAATTGCAAACTTTTTATAAGCGGAACCGGTTCCAACGGTCAGAAATCGGTTCCAACGGTCAGATTTGTATTAAATGTTGATTATGACCGTTAGAATCGATTCCAACGGTAAGAATCCAGTGGGTACAGGCTGAATCGATTCCAAGTGATAGTCTGTTCTGTGGTGGGCTGAATTAGTAAACTTGAACAAACAAGCCCAACTTTACTAAACTTTAAAAATTAAAGTGGCACCGGGTACGCATGCAAACCGGGTACGGGTAGGAACCAGGTCCGCATGGACACCGGGTACGGGTAGGAACCGAGTGCGGGTTGGAACCAGGTATGGAACTTATTTTTTTTTTAAATATGGAACCGGGTAGGAACCGTCGGGTTTTTTAAACCCGGAACCGGGTATGCTTTATACCGGGTTGGGACTGGAACCGGTTACGGGTAGGTTCTAGCGGGTCGGGTTTGGAACCGGTTATTATGCCCATCTCTAGTCTACTCTACTCAACTGGCTGGTTATTTACTTATTACTCTTTTTCGCTCCATTTACACCAGGACCTGCCAAAACACAAAATAATGTAATATCATACTAAAAACTAAATAAAAACAAATAATAACTATACATAAATTATACACTTTACACGGGACAAATATTTGTATTTTACTACACATCAGTTGGTGTAGCGCCCATTCTTTCAAGCGGTCAAACCGGTAGTTTAAGAAACGAAAATATACGACCGAATTTAAACTTTACACATTTCTAAAGAAAACTTGGTTATACTTATAAAGAAGTTAACCGTTTTTGGCTAGTTACATACCATCCAACATTTACACATTTCTAAAGAAAACTTGGTTATACTTATAAAGAAGTTAACCGTTTTTAGCTAATTACATACCATCCAACATTTACAAAAGATATAGAACATATGTCTTTGGTTAATGTTTAACGACTACACTTTAATTCACATAACAACAAAAGTTTGACTCGTTTGCTACATTTAGATTGGAAGCGTGTTCGTCCCAAGCGTCGCGATACACCTAAAGTTGAGCTTTACCTAAAACATAACAACAAGATTTAAAATCAATTACATGTATTTATATTATATCTAACTTTCAACAAACATGATAAACAATCTTTTATCTTATTCGCATACTATACTCTTTCAACATTCTTCCTTAGTTTGATTACAACTTTCACTTATTTGACCCGTTCGCAACGGGTCAAATACTAGTCAATTTGACCCGTTCATAACGGTTCTCTTACATAACCGTCCTTAACCATATCCTTCTAATTCGTTCGACCCGTTCATAACCGTTCAATTATATAACCATTCTTAAACAATACATTCTTATTTTGTATGACCCATTCGTAACGGTTCAATTACATAACCATTCTTAAACAATACATTATTTTGTATGACCCGTTCGTAACGGTTCAGACCATTCTTAAACAATACTAGGGGCGGAACTATAGAGTTAGTAGCCGTAGCACGGGCTACGGCTCAACCCCGTATTCGTAGTGTTATTTTTTATTTTATTTTTCAGTTTTATACAAAAGATACCCCTAAAAAATACGAGGATACCCCTAACCAAAAAATATGATACTTGATTTTAGTAAAATCCAAGTTTTTATAAGCCCAAACATTTTACAACCAAAAAACTTGTAGAATAATTAAGTCTGAATTAAAAAAAAAAAAGCCCAAATTAACAATAATAGAATTGAAAGAAAGCCCAAAATATAATTGTTAAAGTTAACCCAAAACAATAAAAAAAAATCGGGGTACCCCTAAATTAATGGGCTAGCTCCAAACAATACATTCTTATTTTGTATGATCCGTTCATAGCGAGTCAATTACATGACCATTCTTAAACAATACATTCTTATTTTTATGACCCGTTCGTAACGGGTCAATAGCATGACCATCCTTAAACAATCCATTCTTGTTTTGTATGACCCATTCGTAACGGGTCAATAGCATGACCATCCTTAAACAATCCATTCTTGTTTTATATGACCCGTTCATAACGGGTCAATAGCATGACCATTCTTAAACATAACATCCTTGTTTGTTTGACCTGTCCGTAACGTGTCAATAGCATGACCAATACTACAATTATAAAACGAGCATTACTACTAATAAATTCGAATTGTACAAGTAATGTGCCTCGACCTTGAACACCTTGTGCCTTCTTGTTACTCGAGCCTTCTTCTTTCACAAATACACAACGCTTTCATTCTTAGTTCTCATGAATTCCCTTTTTATTATAACTATAATTTCTTGCGTTCTTAGCATACCAATTGCTAACAATTATCAAAATTTCACAAAATTTACATATAATGCATTTTGTCGAACACTTGGTGTGCATCATAATTTGACACTTAGTGCTATTATCATGTACACCATTTTACACCATTTTTCACAATTTTGTTAAATCATAAGAACTAGAGGTAGCTATATAATCGGGTATAAATACCCGAAACCCGGTTTTTATAAATACCCGAAACCTGGTTTTTATAAAAACCCGGAACCGGTTTTTATAAATATCCGAAACCGGGTTTTATAAATACCCGGAACCGGGTTTTTTTATACCCGATTATATAGCTACCTCTAGTTCTTATGATTTAACAAAATTATGTATGCACTTTGATGTAATCTTGTTCAATTATTAGGTTTCTAATGATATTTGAAGTACCCATTTGCCACCGCTACTTAGAAGTTAGAACTCATGATCGCTTTAAAAACCGATTTGAAGTACCCTTAGGACGTTCCAGAAGTACTACCAGATTGGGAGATCGAATTCCAAGTTGAGGTGTTGTTTGGAGCCCAGCCCATCCCCAAAAAACTATAAAGAAAAAAAAAGTGCAGACACCTTTCGAAAATAGGACAAAGATGTACGACATGTAGTTGATAAAAATATAACTACAGAAAAAAGTAAGAGTTAATTGCCATTTTCGCCCCTGAGGTTTGGGTACATTTGTCATTTTCGTCCAAAATGAAGGTTTTGTACCATTTTGCCCCCAACGTTTCTAACTTTTTGCCATTTTCATCCAAATACCTAATACCATCTATTAGGATATTCTTGAAATTTCTCAGTTATAAGGGGGTAATTTGTAATTATCTAATCTAGATATTATATCAGTCTTTTATAACAATTCTTCTTCATAAAACCCATTTACATTTACAGACATAAAAAACCACAACATTCCTTCATATTAACCCAAACATTTTGGTTCTTACAGCCACCGCTAGCACCGCTGGTAAAGCCCCACAACAACCACCATCTCTCTAATAACCCAAACAACCGCTAGCACCGCTGGTAAAGCCCCACAACAACCACCATCTCTCTAATAACCCAAACGTTTTGCCTCATTGGCATGTTTATCTTTCTACAAAACCCAGTAATCATTTACAAAAAAAAAAAAACGAAAAAAATAAGCATCCGACTCAGATTTATAATCATCATCATCGTCGTCGCAAAATAAAGAAGCTCAGATGCAGCCACGGCTGCAACCGGAGTTGCCATGCCAAGTGGCCGGCCACCATCATCGCCACAAATTTATATATACACAGAAACAACATCCAAACCCGATCATCATCTCGCCTTTGTTACTTGGACTTTAAAAGCCCCAAAAATACAACCGACGACACCGAAAGCCGGTGGTGGGCTTCCAAAAACCCATAGAGCTTCGATTAATATATCACAAAATAGAGATAGACAGAATACCTCATTGAACCGCCGCCACCATAGACAGTCGTACAAATGCAGGCAACAACGGGGTTGCTTCTCTCTAGAAAAACCCCCTTCCATGTCTACAAAATTAGACCTCATCATGCCCAAAATGGTCGGATGCCGGGGAAAAAGACATATATAAGAACGTACAACCGGAATTGCATACAACCATGTCTGGATTCATGAGAAAGAGATGAAGAAGAAAGGGGGAAGATTTAGGGTTTTTTATGTAAATGTAAATGGGTTTTATGAAGAAGAATTGTTATAAAAGACTGATATAATATCTAGAATAGATAATTACAAATTACCCCCTTATAATTGAGAAATTTCAAAAATATCCTAATAGATGGTATAAAGTAACTTGGTTAGATATTTGGATGAAAATGGCAAAAAGTTATAAACGTTGGGGGCAAAATGGTACAAAACCTTCATTTTGGACGAAAATGGCAAATGTGCCCAAACCTCAGGGGCGAAAATGGCAATTAACTCAAAAAGTAAATATAAATTAGGAGTCCACTAAACCCCATACAATTCATACAAATCTATAAACGCTTTCAAGTACTAATCTAGAGACAACTAAACTTCTTAAAATTATACAAATATATAAATGCTTCAAAGTTTTTTTAATACCCGGTGCGAGTTTTTTCCCAACCCGATGCATACCCGAACCCTACCCGATGAATACCCGAACCCGGAAATAGGGTATTATAATACCCGGGTTTTATAAAACCCAACCCGAACCCTACCCGAACCCGGATATAAAGGGTATACATTTTTGGTAGAAAACCCGGACCTGGACCCGACCCGGTTTTTAAAAAAACCCGATTTTGTAAAACCCGATCCTACCCGAACCCGGTTCCATACCCGGAACCGGTTTTAAAAAAAAACCCGATTTGTGCACCACTAATTAGGGGTGGTAACAAAAACCCAACCATGATACTTTGGGCCTCTTTAAAAAGGAAATAAGTTAGAATTGGCTGGGGATTTAGTCAAGATGGGTTAGATGAGTTTTAAAATAGTCATCTAAATTTTAACATGGGTCCCGATGAGTTTTTTACATTCTAACTCATCATCAGATCCCTAATTCACCATCATCGTGGATTCAACCCTAAATCACAATCATCATCTGATTTCAAACAAGTGATTATCGTTTCTTATTCTTCCTGTTTTCACCACTAATTTGCCTACACCTTCAGCATCAGATCCCTCTGTTTGGTACATATCATCTTTCTTGTCTTCTCTAGTATTCTTGTTGCTTTTACCACTAATTACCATAAATCCAAACCACCCATCGTTTCAGACTCAAAGATTGTGCAATGCAACACCATTATCACCAATCACCTGCGCAACGGCCACTGGGATTCAGCTCTACGCATCTTCCAAAACATGACATGACGCACTTCAGTTTCATGGAACGCAATGATATCAGGATACCTGTTGAACAAGAGCTTCGCTCTTGCATGCCAGATGTTCGACAAAATGCCTGACAGAGATTTAGTTTCATGGAATGTCATGATCACTGGGTGTGTTCGAAACGGGAATCCAGGTGCTGCCAGGAAGCTGTTCGATCAAATGCCGCAGAGAGATTCGGTTTCTTGGAACGCCATGTTGTCTGGTTATGCTCAAAACGGATACGTGGAAGAAGCAAGGATGGTTTTTGATAGGATGCCCAACAAGAATTCCATCTCATGGAATGGTATACTTACAGCCTACGTGCAAAACGGGAGGATAGAGGATGCGCGTAAATTGTTTCATTCCAAGTCGGCTTGGGATGTGATCTCTTGGAATTGTTTGATGGGTTGGTATGTAAGGAACAAGAGATTGATTGATGCAAGGCGGCTTTTTGATAGAATGCCTATGCCAGATGAAGTGTCTTGGAATACGATGATATCGGGTTACGCCCAGAATGGAGAGTTATCCGAAGCACACAAGTTGTTTGATGAATCTCCGGTTAAAGATGTGTATACATGGACAGCGATGGTGTCGGGTTATGTGTAGAACGGTATGATAGACGAAGCTAGACGAGTTTTCGATGAAATGCCTGTAAAGAATTCTGTTTCGTGGAATCATCTTCATTCGCTTTCTTTTCTATGTGGATATACTTGTGTTATAGTTATGAGCTAAAAAAGACACAAAACACACCCTACATTGTAGTTCCAAGTCACACCTGTACTTATATGTAAAGGAAATTCTTATTATAGTAAACTTTGTGTGATCATATCGATACATGAAGTAGCCTTTAAAACAAAATGCACCCTACATTAAAGCAGGTTCAAGCATCTGAGTTGTGAATATGTTTGATTGTATTTTGTTGTGCTATAAAACTGATTTTGAATGTTAGTCAAATGATAATTGAAGTAATTATATAAATCATTTTGAAGATGCATCGTCAGAGTATAACCCCACGATGGTTTTTTTATTTATTTTTAATTTTTTAATTTTTTGCTTTTTTAAAATTTTTTTATTTCTTTTTTATTTTTCAATTTTTTTTAATTTTTTTATTTATTTATATTGTTAGCCTATCAAGTCCAAATTCATCTCGACAAAAACTCATCTTGACCTAAACACATCCTAACCCATTTCTTAATAAACTCATCCTAACCCAAACCCATCCTAACCCGTTACCCAAACCCACCCATTTTGCCACCCCAACTCTAAATCCCACACACACACATACATACATATACACATTTTTTTTGTTTTAATTACTTTCTCAATTCTCACATTTAGCCCCCCTTATGTTTAGTTGTAGATTAGTTTGGCCCCTTAAGTACTCACCAAATGACTACTAACATTCTAACATGACTAAGTTAATTGATACTACTTTTAATTCTCATACTAGAAACTTATGAAAATAGACATAAATATTGAAAAACGAGTTTTTGGGGTGTTACAGTTGGGATGAAGATGGATATAGGAAGACACTTGATATCATATATGATTCAAAGTCCTCTTAAATTCAGATTTCATGGTATAGTTAATCGTTGAGCCCGACATTAATGTTGCAGGTAAACTCCAAGATTTTGTTTCTAGCATCGTCAAAAACTATTACTTGGTCTCAGTTTCAACATTATTAGGCCTACATTTTGTTACCATTTCTAGTTTGTTGTTGCTTCTCCAACATTAATTCAATCTAAAAGTAAGTTGTAATATTTTTTTCTTTATTTTAAGACTTCACATTCTATATACTTTGATCATTACTAGGTATCATATCGTTTTTGTTGGTTGTTGCTCCCCTTTATGCATACTACTGTATGTGTAACTAACAAAGGTATGTTATTTATAGAGGAGGATATAAGACGGGTCCAAATGAGTTAGATTTGAAACGGAAATTTTCTAGTTATAAAACATAACCTATAACCATCAAATACAAAATAATTCACAAAACTAGCTACTAAAACGATAAAACCTACATATCATTAACTGTAGCAATAACAATCAATGAAGTACCAACGTAATCTATAAATCAACTTCCATAGGGTTGAAACGCCATTAGATGACGTCAGTGCTGACGAAACTTTCTTCTTTGATCTAACAACTTCCATTGTGATTGGCGATTGGTTAATGTGAATATTGTGAAGACGGATAAATGGCGGGAAAATGGTTCACTGTTCCCATCAAAACTATTCGACTCGGAGAAATTGGGCTCAACATTATGAATCACTGAAGCCCAATATAGAATCGTTGAAACCCAATATAAATCATTATTAGTTTAATACTTTAATATGAACTCACATTGGCCCGTGACATATTGACATATAATGACATGAATTTGATGACTTGATGAGTGATGACTCGTCCAATAGAGTATGTTATGGTGTTTGTTACGATACTGATGTGTTTTACTTCAACCTAAAACCGAATAATGAGAGAGGTACCAATGTTGGCATGTGTTTGGTTCGTGTTGATGTAGTAGCTTACGATACTAAAAAAAATGTTATATTTGAATACAACTCTGAAGAAAATTTTTGTTTAAATGTTGACAAATAATTTATTCAACATGTCGGCATATTCTGACTTTTTTTAAACGTAAGTTATTAAACGAAAATAAAACTTAATGAAAAATAAATGTTAAAAACGTATATCTTTTATAATATAATGGGTGAAACTGAAACTTAAAAAAAACAAATAATATTTATTGAATAGTGCCACACACGAACCGAAATTGCGAATTAATATTAAGTAAATCAATGATAGATCGATCACTATATAATATAGAGAAATAGTTTATATTGACTAAAGACAATGCATTAAGAATAATAGTGTCTAAATTATTCACAAAAGAGACCATATGCCAAGAGTCCAACAAACATTAAATATGGTCCAAAAGGTTTACTTGTAGAGACCCTTTATTTAGCTTAAGCCATACAATCCCAAGGCAATAACATGAGTTGTAAGTTGAGTGGCATGTTACATTGGTTGAGTTATATCCGAAAGAGCTTTTTTTAACAACTAAATGTTACACTCTTCGGGTATTGAATCCATAACCTCCTCCTATTTAAACACCTAGAAGGTTTTCCCTCTACCACTAGCCTCAATGGCATATCATTTTCATGACTCAAATTTATTGTGTTGGAACTTGGAACCATCAAGGCTAACCGCCTCGATTGTTAGGGACTTAAAGACATTGGAGTTTAAACTAACATTACAACATGCGACCTCGATTAGATCATGTTTCCTCAGACTAAAAGCATAAACCTTAGTTATGTTCAATTACTCGAGGGCAATCCCGTATACTAAAGACGAAATATGAACGATCCTTAAATTCCTAGCGAGTTTGTATGTCTTTTACTATTTTAGGCTACTTTTAATTTAAATATTAATAGTGATAAAGTTATAATATGTAAGTTGTTGACTATTTGAAAACTCTTTCAAATAGATTATTTCGTATTATTGAATTTGGATTGACTTGTTTGATCAAAGTGTGTCATAATATACATCAAATGATTGTAAGTATTCCGGAATCTCCCTGGCTCTTAGGGGCAAAACCCCTAAGTAATGAGGGTTCTAAGGGGGCACTGCCCCCTTTTGTTGAAATTTGAAAATTAAATTGGATAACCGTAATCGGGTAGTGGGTAGTGAATGACCCTCCAACCCTAAATTTGTATCCCTCTCTTTGGTAAAAAAAAACCTTGTTCGTGAATTCATCACACCGACATACTTGTAGAATTGAAGTTCTAATTTTTTCCAATTGAAATTTTTGAGTGAAACATCGAATTGATTCAATTTGAAAATGATATCAAGACCCTCATATTTATCCAAACAATTTATTCAAGGAGTTCCCAACAAACATCCCTTTTCAAACAGATTAAGGGCATGTTTGGCTAAGCATATTAGAGTTAAAAAGGACTTTTGGGAAAAGGACTTTTTGAAAAGGAGTTTTTTAAAAAAATTGTTTGGATTAGCTTATGGGGTGGGAAAAGCCAATAAGTTTTTTTTTTTTAAAAAGTGTTTGGCTTAGCTTATTGATGTAAAATGACTAAAATGGACATTCTTTCATAAGGGGTGTTAAAAAATAAGGGGTATATTGGTAATTTGTTGGTTGAAAAGCTATAAGCTAAACAAGAAGTCACAATCTCCTGACTTTTCAAAAACTCCTTTTCATTCATATCAAAAAGTCATTTTTAAAAGCACTTTTCTATTTGCCAAATACTATAAGGAGCTTATTGGCTTTTTGACAAGTCAATAAGCCAATAAGTTAGTTTGAAAAGCTTAGCCAAACATGCCCTAAATAGATTAGCAATTATCAATTAGTTCCATTCATTCACATGAGTTACTATCTTATTGGTCACCAATAAATCTGATTAGAATACAAACCCCTAATTATAATAACATTGGTGAAGAAATAGAAAATGACATGTAAAACACGTTTCTAAATAGGAAAATGGCACTCAATTAGTTAACTTAGTTCATTTAAAATATGCTTTGATCACTGTTAAAAGTTAAAACCATTATGTTTTAATATATTATATTCCACTAATAGAATGACCTCAATAACATAGTTGTTACAAGTCTCCATATTTGTAGTCTAGTGGTAAAAAGCTAGGGTTTTTCAATAGAGACTCAAGTTCTATTCTTACTTATGTTATATAGGTGGATATACGCAATAAAGGATTTGAACTAGGTCTTGTATAAGGTTGTCAGTTCGCTTCCCGAGCCCAACCGGGTTTTCGTCTCACCGTGTGTTACGCCAGAGAGTTATGCTCTTGTGGTGGTACAACGAATGTCAAGTAGCTGCCGGCGGTGTGGTTTCCTGGGGGAAAGCCCAAAAAAGCCAAACTTTGAAACCAGCGTGGGCCCGGTTAAGACAACATAACCTGACCGGAATGTGGCAATACTAGACTCTTCGATTTGGAGAGTACTATATTTAACTTTATAAATGAAATTCACCTTTAAAAAAAATAAAACATAGTTGTTACAATGTGGGAGAAAAAAAAAAAACAAAAAACATAGTTGTTACAATGTGGGAGCATTTTCCCACAACCTCGTTTGACCTCGTCAAACTCTACCAGCACGTGAAAGATGTTTCAGCATTTAACAAATGGATCAAATAACGACAAGGAAAGATTTAAAACATGAAACTCAACTGTTGTCATTATTTTCATGTTCACATTTTTGTTTTTTTATGTGGATTTGTTCAAATAAATTTGAATATGTAATGTATTTGAATGACAAAGCAATCATAATGGAAATGGAACATACGGATGATGGTAAAGCGGTTCTTAAGAGTAAAATGCCAAAATGGTATCTGAGTTTAGGTCACTTTTGTCACTTTAGTTCAAAAATGAAACTTTTTGTATCTAGGTCCCGATGTTTCATTTTTGTTGTCATTTTCATCCAATTGGCAAACTGGGTTAGAATTTTCAAGTTAACTACTCCCCTCATTGTCGTTTTCCTCATTTAAACGAAGGGCATAATCGTTATTTTATGTCATAATATATTTTAATTAAATGAGGGAAACGACAAAAAAATAGAAGAAGTTAACAGAAAATTCTAACCCAGTTTGCCAATCGAATGAAAATGACAACAAAAATAAAAACTCAGGGACCCAGATACAAAAAGTTCCATTTTTTGACAGAAGTGACAAAAGTGTCCTAAACTCAAGGACTATTTTAGCATTTTACTCCGGTCCTTAATTTTAAAATGAAAATTTCAGTCAATAATAAATATGATTATGTAATATTTAAACCGCAACAAAAACTGTTCAAAAATCATTTATGATGGAGGTCTAAGCAAGTAAGAAACCATGGAAACCAGTGTAGGTTTTGGATTTCGTATTTCACTTCCTGAATAACTTTCAAAATCATGTAATGAGTCCGCTTTCCGATTAAAGTATTTTGCATATCATCAAATCGATAATCGGATAAGTCAAAAAGTGATTATTCCAAAGAAAGAGAAGTTATTTTATGTGAAATTCGAATTATGAAATTTTCGATAACAAAATTAGAGTATGATTACTATATATATATGGGGTCAAATTATCACAACATGTCACTTAGTGGTTATAACTGTTGGCGGTTACATCAGTAAGAAACTCTTCAGAGAACACCCTTAGCAGCAACTCTATTGCTACCTCGTGACTGAAGTTCCAAATTGCTATGGAGGTTCAAGATGCTGCCACAACTCAAAAAGGTTCGATTCTTTACTACCGAAGTCATACCAATGTTGAACGAACGTGTAATCTACACCTCCCATCTCATATTGATAATAATTATAATTTCTTATATGGTCTTCAAGTAAATCCGATTCCTCAAACTAGTTTGACAACACTAAAATCACCGCAGCCTGTCGCAAAACAAGCTCAACTGGGCATTTGAAACCGATATACAACCGTTTTAACTCCCCAAAATGATTATATGTAAGTATGGTCATGGTGGATGCCCCATTTTGATACGGCTATCAATCATTTCTAGAAACAAATGTTGGTAACATACTTGGCTCAACCATAAATTATGGCAACATTTACATCAATTAAGACAAACGCCCTCATCTAGCCTAGAAGGCCGCAGGTGAGTTTGGTTCACTAGCTAGCCTCGCCTTAGATGTAGCTTATAGGGTTATAGATAATAAAATGTAGAGTAAACTGCCATTTTGGTCCCTGTGGTTTGGGCACTTTTGCCATTTTAGTCCAAATCTCAAACTTTTTACATCTGGGTCCATGTGGTTTGCATTTTGTTGCCATTTTAGTCCAAATCTCAAATTTGGCCAGATTCCTTAACTTAAACCCCTCTATTTTGTCTTTATCCTCAGGGGTATTTTGGTCATTTAGATTTATTATAACTCAAATTTAATAAATAATAATGTCACTGCCAGAACAACAATAATACCACTGCCAGAACAACAACAAGCACCACCACCACCACACCTCCACCACCACCACCACCACCCCCACCCCCACCACCGCATCATCCCCACCACCACCATCCCACTGCCGCCAACACCACCATCCCACCGCTGGCCGATCCCTTTTTTTGTGGTGAGGAATTCTTCACAAAATTAACACCAGTTAAAATCATAACAAAATCAACATAAATAAACAAACAAACAACCATAACCACCACTCAACAATCAACATCAATACACATTATCCATGAAAAAAACACTCATTCAAAACCCAAATTCTCCTAAAATTCACCATAATAATACTTACAGAATGTAGAGATAGCCTAGGGAATGAATCGAAGGATCAATTCGAGTAAGACATGTCGCAAACGTTGCGGTACGTCCTCTGATTGTTTCAAACGGTTGTTTAAGTGACCTAAATCCTGAGAACTGCCTGATAACCCTTGGATTTCGGTCACTAGTGAATCCCCTCTCGCCACCAAGCACCACCACCTGCCACCACCCTCTCGCACCCCCTGCAACCACCGCCCCTCTCTCTCTCTCTTACATCACAACACCATCACCTCCACCTCCACAACTGCAACTCAATCCGGTGAGCACCTCCACCCAAAATTCGCCCTAATCTTCCACTATTCTCCACCATCGTCGCCTTATCCCACCTTAAAAACCCTAATTGGTTTACTATTCTCCACCACCGTCACCTTATCCCACCGCTGTCGGAGATCTATCTCGCCGCCGTAATTCCTCCTTGGTGCTATGTCTGATTTGGGTGTGGGTGTGTGGTTATCGGAGAACCACCACCTCCTTCACCTGCTCCGCCGGTTCTCATCACGGTGGTGGTGGTGTTCGACAGAGAGGAGAGAGAGAGAAGAGAGAGAGAAGAGAGAGATGGGTGTTTGGAGAGAGAAAGAGAGAGATGGGTGTCATTTTCCGATGTCGGTTCTCATCACGGTGGTGGTGGTGTTGGCGGCAGTGGGATGGTGGTGGTGGGGATGATGCGGTGGTGGGGGTGGTGGTGTGGTGGTAATTCAGATAAGAGAGAGAGAGAGCTGAAGTCGATGATGAAGATGAACTGCAGATCTGATGTGTGTATATTAATATATATATATATATATATATATATTAATTTTTGAATTAAGAAAATGTTAAATGAAAAGCAAAATGACTAAAATGCCCCTGAACTAAAAAACAAAATAGGAGGTTGCAACACTCAAAAAATAGGGTTTTTAAATTTTGGACCAAAATGGCAACAAAATGCAAACCATAGGGACCTGGATGTAAAAAGTTTGAAATTTGGACTAAAATGGCAAAAGTGTCCAAACCACAGGGACCAAAATGGCAGTTTACTCTAAAATGTATTTACTTTTATATTTTCTATTGTTTTCACATATTTAGAAACTATTACATAACACATAGACATAAAGAGTAGGGCCAGAAAACAAATGTGGAAAATTGATCATTTTATATATATTTTATTTCTAACTAGTAATATATATAAGTGAAGTAACAAATATAAAAATATGATAACGGGGCAAATTTATTCAAAGTTTATATACTGCATCCAAAATCATAAATTATTGTATCTTAAATGATTAATTTTTGTATTTAATTCATTAATAGAAGTATGCCTTTTACGAACAAAACTTTACTGACAGATTAATCTGTTATATATCGGTGAATAATCCATTGGTGATCTATCATTAATATGGACTGATTAGTCAGTGAAATCTTTACCCACACCTGGTTTTTTTACGGACCTTCACCAACAGGATACGGATACTTCTATCGTTGATCACGTGGGCAGTACTATCTCAAATTTATTCAAATGAATTCTAGAAATTGTATTTATAACATAGTACAAAAGTACGATAACAAATCCGCGTTTATAAAAGTGTTGAATTTCAAGATGCTTTTACTCGGTCTAGCTAAAGTTCTAAACTAACACAGTTTTGTATTTTAGCCATCTTTCTTGTCAATAAACACCATATTTATTAAATAGGAATACATACGTACATGCATACAATACATATATCACTATTTTGAGTATAACACGTAAAAGATAGAATTAGAATCATATAATTTCATGATGAATTGGGTTCGAATTAATTAAACTGATATATTTAGTTATTAAATAAAGATATAATTAAGTTTAAGAAACTTAAACACAAAGGATTACAAGAAATAAAGGATTGTGAAATTGATCATCTAAATAGCTAGCTGTTCAGGCTTTATTTATTTTCCTAATTGAGCTAGCAAGAAGAATAGATTTGGATCTGAGTCAAAATATGCTCAAAGTTATCGGTAGATTTCTCGATCGGGTGAGAATGTGTTCCTTCATACGTCGTAACGACGACTCCCTCATCCTTAGATAGCCTTTGAACCTGTTTCTTCACGTTGCATCCTTGATATGTACACCGATAATAGCTTCTGTATTGAATGACATACACAATATTAATAACAATCCAATGGAAATTAATAGCTTATATAAGAAATATGTGTTTGTTTTTAAAGAAATAAATAGATATGATTATAAAACAAACAATCAAATAGAGAAACTCACAAGAATAAGTACTACTTTTAGGTATAACTAAATGTTATATATGTATATATGTTATGCAAAAATTTGTTTCTATAGTTATGAAATATGTCAAAACTATTTTGTGTATCTATTTCATGTTTTTGTTTCATTTTTAACATATTGAAATATATAAAATATAAAATGAACCAACTACTTATTTTCTTTTTTAGTTATATGTAAAAAATTGTTGAGTATCTATTTTTTTGCATGTCTATTCACTCTTCGGGTGTACTTTATTTTCCTAAAAAGTGTATCATTATAAGGGTATTCAAATTCAAATATATGATTATATACTAACATTTTCACAAAAATTTTTCTTGTATTGCATAACTATATAGATAAAATCTTAACTCACCTAGACATCACCGTATATTTTACCCCAAAAATACTTTTTTATGATTTTTTATACAAATATAAAATTATATGAATTTATTTCCATCTTCATGCAAACTTCCTTTATGCACATGGATTATGTATATACATGTGGCCGGATGTATCCAATCTATTCATGGAAACAACCACATGCGAGCATCACCAACAACTAAAGTTTAATGATTTGAATTTAGGAAGTAAACTAGTAAAGAATTCAACTGGACTTTTAATGCAAAACATGGATATAAAGAAACGACATCGTTTTCAACATTAAAAAGTTATAAATATTATCAAGAGAGAGAGTGTTGAACAACTGAAAATATAAACGTTGAACGAAGACTCATGGATCAACCTAACATAATCCTCGTATTTTGAGAAGAAAAAAGAACATAACATTTAACTAGGGTTAGATATGGTGTCATGCTATACTCACACCCCAAAATCTAATTCACACTATCAAACGCCATTAAACATACACGTAAACAACCGTTAAAAAATCAGGGAATATGATTTAACATACAGACTTGCAAACAACTATATAAAATATACGCAAACAACTGTTTAAAATTTAAGGAATATGATTTGACATACAAACTTGCAAACAATCGTATAAAATATACGCAAACAGTTGTTTAAAATTCAGGAAGCTATAATTTGACACAAAGACCTGCAACAACAACAGTTGTTTGATTCACCATCAAACAGTTCTTTAAAAACAGTGTGAGACTAGAATTTGGAGGGGGGAGGAGGGGTATATAAGTACTAAGAGTAGGTTTGGTGATGATATAAGGGGTTGTTTGACAACTTCTAAATGGTTAAGTGCTAAACTAGTAAGAGATCTGAACCATTAAGGGGCTATTTTTTACCTCTTAATGAGGCTCTTAATGGTTCAGACCTTTTACTGATTCAGCACTTAATGGTTCAGACTGTTTGTTTCACGAGCAGATGTCTAAATGGTTCAGACATTTGCCTCTGAATGGTTAAGTTTTATACTGACCCTGAGTGGTTAAGACCTTTAATCTGAATTGGTCAAACATTTACCTCTGAAAGGTTAAGCATTATGCTGGCTCTTAATGGTTCAGACCTCTTACTGGTTCAACACTTAATGGTTCAGACCTCTTACTGATTCAGCACTTAACCATTCAGAATTTGCTAAACAGCCCCTAAGTGTTGAACCAGTAAGAGGTCTGAACCATTAAGAGCCAATATAATGCGTTACCGTTCAAAGGCAAATGTCTGACCAATTTAGATTAGAGGTCTTAACCATTCAGACTCGGTATAATACTTAATCGTTCAGCCATCTGCTCGCGAAACAAACAGTCTGAACCATTA
Organism: Helianthus tuberosus; assembly: GCA_030545235.1. Classification (NCBI taxonomy): domain Eukaryota; kingdom Viridiplantae; phylum Streptophyta; class Magnoliopsida; order Asterales; family Asteraceae; genus Helianthus; species Helianthus tuberosus. The sequence continues at coordinate 6,687,493 of CM060394.1, forward strand.
AGTGCTGAACCCGTAAGAGGTCTGAACCACTAAGAGCCTCATTAAGAGTGTTGAACCAGTAAAAGGTCTGAGCCACTAAGAGCCTCATTAAGAGGTAAATAAACAACCCCTAAGTCACCAATTTCAAAGCTAGCAACCTTAAATGCTATATATAACTCAGTTGTAACATCGGCCTCACCCAAGTATATACTTAATTTTAAGAATATAGAGTTTTTATTAAATAAAAAAATCAGCATTTGGGAATTAAATTGTTAAGGAAACAAATAAACGTAAAGAAAATATCGATGGTTGGATAAGAGCCTAGTGGCGGACCCAAGAATTTTTCCATTGGGTACGGAACATTTTTAAAAATTTTAGGCCCCTAGGTATATAAGTAAAAAAATCTTTTTGTATCGGGTCGGTTCGGGTCAGGTCGGGTCATGTAAAACAAAAGAACATCAAACTAAATTTATATAATCATCAAACACATGTCAAACCTTGTTACAAACTGTCACACCCCAACCGATGGCGGAAACATCGAAGTGAGACGAGTGAGATTGTTCAAAGACTTCATAACATTATGTGACAGTAATTTAAGTTCAAAACCGATTTCATTCATAACCATAGATTGTCAAATATAACAAAGAAATTCAAGTACAACATTGAGAAAGACAAGTACAACATGATTAACATAACAAAATAAGCAAACCTAGTATTTTGAGCGTGTTTCTAAGTCATCCTTACTAGATTCGTCATGAGCATCATCATCAACCTGTAACATGTTAAAAATAATGGTTCAACACAAAAGCATTGGTGAGTACACAAGTTTGTAAATACATAGCATAGGTATAAAAGGAATTTCTCGAATCCACATGGCAAATTGTATACAAGGTTATCTAGCATGCAATACTAAGTGTCAAACCCGGGTGTCAAGGAGAATTATGTGCATCCCTCGCCACAAAAGTAATTAGACCGTTTATGAATAATAAGCTTAACAATACCCCGACGGGCGGCGTGCTACTCCTATAGCGCTATATATGTTAAGTTGGGCTAGCTAAGTTAATGACAAGTAGCAAAGTATGAATTCTAGCATGAACCTAAGCATAACAAAAGCATGTATAACAGATTGAGAATAAAATATGTTTGTGTGTTTTTAGGTATTTTGTAAGTGAACATGTTACAACCCAAATTGTGTAAAAAGGAAAATGGGTCAAGTGTACTCACGATTTTGCAAGCTTCTACTTGGTAATTCCGTGAAGAGTTGATTGTTTGAGGATGGAACACCGAGTTCTCCTACATGAGAAAACATAGGTGTGTGAGTATTTGGATGATAATGGAGGATTTGGATTCGGAATTTTAAAGTACACAAAAGTATGTATATGAGAAAGTAATCATCTAGACTTAAACACTCGTTTTTCACACTATGAGTCCCGTATGGGTTGATGTGATTTCATGGGTTAAGATACCCATTAGAATCGTAACGAGAGGTTTAAGTCCTTAGATAATATAACTTATTACCATGACAAATAATCACTTGATTATTATCAAGGGTTTGGTTATGTATATACTAGGTTTTTACCCGGGATTGCTTCCCGGGCTCGGGAAACTTAGTTATATTAATTACTATTTGTTACTAGTACGACCACATTACATCAACCATCTCATTCGATTCAACAAAAATTGTCTTCAAATCACCGGATTAGATCATGAACGCATATTAGAGGTCAAACAAAAGCACAACAGGACCACATGGATAATATCATTTCCACTTTTACTTCAATGCACTTACATGATAGGGTGATTTGGGATTTTGTAAAAATGTTTGTTTTTGTACTTATTTACAAAATAAGATGTTGACCAAAATTCAAACAGATGTTGACCAAAAGTAAATCAGATGTTGAGCATAAACACTGATTCTATAACAACAGACACTACAGACACTGATTATATTCAAACTACTGATACATAAACACTGATTCTTCATTCCACTGTTGTAATCTAAGCACTGATGTTGAGCATCAGTGCTATCTTCAAAGGGTGATCAGACCTTGAATGGACAATGCTTTGATCTTCAACAATGTTTGGATCCCATCAGTAGTTTGAGCTTCAATCTTTATGCTTCATCAGTGCTTGGATTCCAATGTATGTTGAAGCTTTGCTGAGCTGTCATCTTCAACTGCCATTCTCTTGATAGCCTCTTTAAAATACACAGCTTCTTGCTCGTTCTCTTTTGCATAAGTCAGCTTTTGCCTCTTTCTTTGGTTTAACATAATGACAGAGGTATCTGATGATGTGAACAATGGTTCAGAATTGTGGACCTGCTTCTTTGACATGTCAATAGTTTTGTAATCAGGCTTCTTTGGAAGGCTAGGATCTGTTTCTCTCCTTTTTCTCAGCCTTTCATAAGCTTCATCAGTGTACTGCTTTGTCCATTTTGCTATGGCCTTGGCAGTTCCAATCTTTGCATCAACCAACTCTTGTTTCTTTCTTTTATACTCCAAGGTAAGATCATCAATAGCCTTTTTGTCTTTACGCCAGTTTGGTGCTGACCTTTTCATGCTTGGATCTCTTTTTATTCTTTCAATTCTATTGAGTTCTGTCTTGAAACCAACAAGTGGCCAATCTTGGAATTGTTCTTCCTTGGCAGGGTAGAACTTCTCACTCATGATTAGTGCCAGAATGTCTTTTCTCAGATCTTTTTGCAGGCCAAGTTATGGTGGTAAATTTTACATTTCTTTACTCAAATCTCTAGCATAGTCTTCCAGGAGCTTGACTTTGGTGAGTAAAAACTGATAATGACTTGAAACCACATTGTCATTTTCTCCTTGGCATTCAAGCCTAGCTCTTATTTCTGCTTGTCTAGCTTTTAGTTTTAGATATCCATCCATGTTTTTTGGATCTCTAAAACCAAGCAGAGAAGGGAATTTCCTTTTTGAAGGATCATCCACTGTGAAGAACTGCCTCATTTCATTCTTTACTGCATGGAGTTCCGGTGGATAACTGGCAGCTACTGCTGTAGTATCTGCAGAGTCATATCCTTGAAGAGCTATTGGATCTTTGATTGGATTGACCAACTTTGGAGGAATGAAAGATTCAGGTTTGGTGATTTTGTAAGGTACAGATGAAACAGGATCAGGTGCTGGTATGTCATCATCATGCACTTGAAACTTTTTTTCTTCTAGTATACACATTTTCAGGAGGAGGTATTTCTGTTTGAGGTTTTGGAGCAAAAACAATTATGGCTTGGGAAGGATTGTTAGAAGTGGTAGGTAACTGACTAATAGTTATTGACACAACTGTTGTCTCAACCACTGTTGTCACTACAACTGTTGATGTATCAACAGTTGTCCTTTGCTTTAAGGCAGGTGGTGATTTTTGTGATGATGGTTTTGTTTGTGGTGTTTGAGTAGTGATGGTGTGTGTCTGACTAACAGCTGTTGAAACAACTGGTGTTTCAACCACTGTTGCCATTACCACAGATGATGTGTCAACTGTTGTCTTCTGCCTTTTGGCAGGTGGTATTGGTGGTGGTGAAGTGATTTTTGGTAATGGTGATAAGGCAGTGGATATAGTATGTGTTGAAGTGGTAGTGGTGGCAGTTGTTTGGATAACAGATGTGAAACCACTGAAGTAGCAACAACTATTGATACAACAGGTGTTTTAATATCTGATGGTTTGGAAGATTGATGTGTGGGGCTTTTGGAAGGTTTGGGAGTTTGTTTTGTGGATTTGGGAGGTGTGGTTTTGGGTTGTATGACTTTTCTAGTAGACTTTCTTATGGGTTAAGGATTTTCTTGATCCTTTGGCTCAGAAATACCCTGCTCATTCATCTCCATAAAAACTCTCTTCTCCTGTTCAAACCTTGCTTTATCCTTTGCCTCCATATCCTTTTTCACCCTTGCTTTTGCATCAGCAATGGCATTTAAGGTTACATCAACCTTTTTGGAACCATCTGGCAAAGGGATGTCTGCAAGCATACTTGAATTATCTGGTGCAATGTACAGACCATCTTCATATCCCTTTTTCTTCAACTGCCTCATTTTCTCCGCCTTTTTGGCATCATTTGGTGGTGGGTTGTCCACAAAGATGATAGAGGGAGGAGCAGTGCCAGTGGTGTTCAGCAAGTGAGCCTTCATGGCTTTTATATCTGCCTGGGTGTCTTTAAACTTGGCTTCCATGATATTTCTGATCTTTTGAAGCTGAATTTCATGTTGCTGGTCAGCATTTTCTCTTTTTTGGTGAAGTAGAGGTTGAAATAATGCCCAAAGGTTAGTGGGAGCAGGTGGTGCCTGTTGTGTTTGTAACAACCGTTGCAGTATGGTTTTGATTTCTGCAAGAGATGTATCCAGTTTGTTAACCCTCTCTGTCAATTCTCGGTACATTAAACCATCACCCAGTTTAATGGGATCATCTGATTTCCCACCAGAGGTGGTTGTAACAGTGGTTGACTGAGGGAGACTTTCCCAAAAGTCATCCCCTCTTGCCCATTTTTCTTGGTACTGGGGACTTCTTTCCTCAGCAGAGGTTACCAATCTAAGCTCACCAGTGAATACAGGATACACACCAGTGTTTAGAAAGGTTCCAATAGAAGAAATTGCCTTCAAGGAAGTCTGATTAATGAAACTACTGTCCAAGTGTAAACCAGTGGGTTCAACACTTGTAGTAGCTGCTTCACTTGAACTACTGACACGAAGTACTTGTACATCTAGTAGTGTAACCTCCTCAGGTGTTGTTGGTGGGTTAGCAATGATAGGGAGCTCAGACTCAGTCACTTTCTGTGGCATGCTCTCAGTGATAGGTGGTTGAGAGGAACTGATTGCTGTCTGAGTTATATCAAGTGCATCCAACAAAAGTTTTGTTTCTGGTGGAATTGTGGCAGTGAGTATGAGAGTGGAAAGAGAATTTGCCCAGGGCAGTGGGCTGTGGATGATGGATTCAAGTGAGTCCAGAGCAACATAATTTGATGTCCCTATTCTTACAACCTGTTCTTTTTGAAAAGAAGCAGGAGGAGTTTGAGGCTCAGGTTGAGATCTTTCTACCATCTGCTGTGAGGAAGTAGCAGCAGTGGTTTCTGGTGACTTTTGTGTTTTCACTGGCAGTTGCTCTGGGATCTCATCTTCCAGAGTTGCCTTTGTTTTAGGTTTGAGGGGCTTTTGTGTTTTCTTTTATCTTGGTCTTTTGGTGGATTTAGGTGTGGGTTTCACAGCAATTGTTTTGCTGCTGTGATCACCTTGAGCAGTGGGCTCAGCAGCAGGTGCCTGAGGAGCAGTGGTAGCTGCTAAAGTCTGCTCAGGAGCCTCTGCTTGTGTTTTGGACACTTTTGATAGCCTTGTAAATGTTTCAAGTGTAAGGCCATTTATTTGAAAAGGTTCACCCTGGATGAGTACATGAGCATCATCCTTTCCAAATTTCTTTTGAAAATAAAAGCTTAGGAACCTTGGAAATAGTAAAAATGATTTGCTAGTAACATTTTTGACCAAGTCATCAAAGATCTCCTGTGAATAGTTAAAGTTTTCCCCATGCAAGATAGCATATCCCAGGTATTGGATCTTTAATGGAATTTCATTGAAAGCAGTGGTCTTATTAGAAACACACATTAAGAGGGTTTGAAATAAAAACCTTCGGGCAGGGGGGAAAACTGCCTTTTTGCAAAGTGTCTTTTTTCATTTCCTTTGCATACCCTCTTTCTAAAAAATCTGTTTGATACTCTATTTTAGGGAAAGAAGTTTTACCTTGAAGATCATTGAGTTCAAACACTTCAGAGATGGTTTGTGGTGTGATTTTAACTTCAACACCCTTTATCGAGGAATTGATGGCTATGGGTGTTTCATCTTGAGATTCAAGTTTTGCATTTTTCCAAAATTCCCTCTGGGTTGCCAAGTAAATCGGAGCATCAGAAGTCAACAAAGTTTTGTACTTTGAAGACGAAAGGGCATCTATGACGGAATTGAACGTTTCAGTGTTACTTGGTTTTGTCAACATACCCAAGTAGTTATGGGGAGCTTTGTATCGAATTTCTATGGCCTTTTGACTGGATTTCCTTTTAACTAATGAAGACCGTGATTTTGCCATTTGAGGAAGAAGGGCGATGAGGAATTTTGAGAGAAATGGAGGATAACTGCTTTGAGAAAGGAATTTTGAATTCGATTCGACAGTTAAAACCCTGTTTGGGGGTTTTGATCAGGGTTTTATAGGGGGAAAAGTGAATGCTGACGTGGCAACGGTTACAAAAGATCTGACGGCTATGAACTGTCCATGAGCCAACCCCTGATGAGTAATGGAACACAGTTGTTTTATGAAGCCACTGATGGAATAATATCAGTGGTTGCAATGGTTACAATGAAAATAGTAGGGGACTTTAAGTTATCAGTGGATAGCTGAAAACATTTTAATGCTTATAATTCAGTTAAAATTTTCATTTTAACTATTTTGAAGATGCATGTTGAGATTATTAAAATAAAGTATTACATATAATCAGTTAGCATGCTAGGGTGATGTGATAAATACCTTTACATATAAACATCTCAGTGATATGAAATATAACAATCTAACAGAGTATAAAACACTGATGTGAGAAATACTTTTACATATAAATACTGTTAACATAAACAAAGGTAGAATATCTACTGTTGATGCTGAACCACTTTTGTTGTTGGGCAGTGGTTCGTCTTTCAGTTTGTATAGGGTTTGTCTCGAGAGATAAACTATAGCAAACCACTGCTACACTAAACACTGTTACATAAGAAACACTGATACATAAATACTAAAGTTGAATCCGCTGTAGTTGCTGAAGCACTGCTGCCACAGAGCAGTGGTTTTCCTTTCGTTGATCAGGCTTTAGGTACATAAGTGCTTGTCTTTAACAGGGCTTTTTCTTCAACAGCGGATAGACCTCATCAGTCTTTAAGTCCATCAGTCTTTATAAGGAGCAGTGGTTAATTATAACAGTCCTTAGCATGATCAGCTATTATAACCACACCATAACCCTTTGAGAGGAAGCAAGTGTCCGTCTATTCATTTGAGAGGACTCATTGCATAACATCCCTGTTGAAAAACAGAATCCATAAATTTAGGGAAAATGGATTTGAAAGATGATAAGCCAACAGTGGAGGATTTCATTCTACAGCTCGGATAAATTCACGGGTATTCTCAAATAATGGTTCCTAGATGTTTGAAGAACGACAAAGACAGACAAATGTCCACAGTGCAGCTTCTTTGAACATTTGTCGGTCTTCAAACATCTACGAATCTACGAAGCATTATCTCATTGGAATGTAACGATTAGGAAAATTTGTAATTTCATTTTAATTCTAGTTTTCATTTAATAATTTCATTCTATAATTAATTAACCACATCAACAATAAAAATGTGAGCAGTGGATGTTTTTTAGGAAAACCAATGATTGTCAATATCAGTGGATGTCAACAATAAAAATGTGAGCCGTGACTATTTTTTAACTATCAGTGGATAGCCAACAGTGATTGAAACACAGATGTTTGGTCAATGAGTGGTCAACTTGAAGAATGAAGAAACATAGGTTGACCATCAAACCAATCGTTGACACTATTAAACCTCTGTTGACTTACCAAACAGATGTTCAGACACAATTCAACATCAACATAATCTAAATCTTACTCAAACACTAAATAATAAGTAAAAATAAAACACAACATAGATTCATAAAATTAAATTTATTCATTTATTCATGACCTTAAAACTAAAAGTCCAATAATTACATCACATACTGAACAATATCAAAGTTCAAATCTAAGAATAACAGCAAGAATTAAGAAACTTTAGTTTCAACTCCATCGATTGCTGAACCTCTCCATGTATGTCCTTCAGCATCGCCATGAACTGCACATCTCTAACACCGCACTCTATATTACTGACAACATAGATAAGAAACAAACCTAAAATGCAAAGGTCTCTTCTCAACTGTTGTAGCACATCTGAGTTTTCACGATATTGCACGAATTTATACTTTCTATAAAAGAAGAAAATCTTCCTGGCACAATAAAACCTGACTTTCGATTTAACGAAAATCAAACAATGCAACTCTCCCATCAAATAAGATAGCACATGCAACTTTTCACGGTAGAAGATACATATCGTCTGTTCAAGCTGCAACTCTGCCATCAAAGAAGGTAGCACATGCAACTTTTCACGATGTTGCAACAATGATACTGCAACATCGATATTGAATGGTTGATATGGGATGCGAAGTTTCATTGAAACGACGATGTTGGAACAATGATACTGGAACGATAACATGTAAACATAATCAACAAACATTCGGACAAAGAAGTGTAATCGAATATTAGCGGTTGAATCACGAGAAAGATGCATTTGAGAGAGAGAGAGAGATACGCTCACATATATGAGCGAGCGAGATTTGAATGTGAAACCAGATAATTATATCTTATTTATAGGATAAGAATATATGGTTTGAATTTTGAATTTCAAAATTACTGATATTATCAGTAATTACTGATCTGAATTGAAAGCAATTGTCATGATGTTTATTGGGAACTGAAAGGTAAGTAGTGTATATCCTTGTATCCGGCTTTATTAAACTAATTAAATATTAGAAATGATATGCAAAACAGAAAAAAAGAAGGTCAATTTTAAATTACCATTTTGCATATTTTGAATTTCAAAATTACTGATATTATCAGTAATTACTGATCTGATTTGAAAGCAATTGTCATGATAACTTTTCTAATTTTTATTTTAACTTTAATTAAGAGATAATAACCGTCAGTTTGAAATTCACATTTTGCATATTTTAAATGTCAAAAGCTCAAGAAATTAGCATTAATTAATGATTTGATTTGCAACAAGTAGTCATCAAGAATTTATTTTATTTTTTAATTTAACTTTAAATTTTATCATGAAAACAATGTTGGAGGAACACTTATCTCATTGGAATGTAACGATTAGGTAAATGGTAATTTCATTGTAATTCTAGTTTTTATTTGATAATTTCAATCTATCACTAATTAACACCGTCAATAATAAAAATGTGAGCAGTGGCTGTTTTTTAGGAAAACCGCTGATGGTCAATATCAATAGATGTCAACAATAAAAAAGTGAGCATTGGCTATTTTTTCCTATCAGTGGATACCGAACAGTTTTTTAAACACTGATGTTTGGTAAGTCAGTGGTCAACACGAAGATTGAAGAAACAGAGGTTGTATTTCAACAGTGGATAACTTTTAACAATCAAATGTTTCAACCAACACAGTGGTTGTAACAGGCTTTTAAACAGATGTTGGAGCTTAAACAGATGTTTCGCCTTATATATCAGTTGTCTGGACTTAAACAAAAGTTTGAACTTAAACAGATGATTGCCCATAAACATAAATTTGGCCATAAACAGATGTTTGGCCTTAAACAAATGTTCGAGCTTAAACAAATGTTTACCCATAAACATCTATTTGCAAAAAGAGACCAATTTCAATAATACTATACCCAAATAATCAAAATGAGAAGCTTAATAATCATCCAAGTGTACTTGATTTTTATTTATTAGTATAAAAATGAAACAACTGTTCAATTTATAGTACAGATCAAACCAATGAAGTGAGGTGATAAATACTGTTACATATAAACACTGTTGGGATAAACACTGTTACATATAAACACAGATGTAATAAAAATTGTTACATATAAAACACTGAGGTGATGACATCTAACAACCTAACAGACTATAAAACACTGATGTGAAAAACACGGTTACATATAAACACTGTTAACATAAATAAAGGTCTGAGCTTAAACTGATGTTTGCCCATAAACAGAAGTTTGGCCATAAACAGATGTTTGCCCATAAACATCTGTTTGCAAAAAAAGACCAATTTCAAGAATACTATACCCAAACAATCAAAATGAGGAGCTTAATAATCATCCAAGTGTACTTGATTTTTATTTATTAGTATAAACATGAAACAGCAATGTCTTCAAATCACCGGATTAGATCATGAACCCATATTAGAGGTCAAACAAAACCACAACAGAACCACATGAATAATATTATTTTCACTTTTAATTCAATGCACTTAAATGGTAGGGTGATTTGGGATTTTGTAAAAATGTTTGTTTTTGTACTTGTTTAAAAAATAAGATGTTGACCAAAATTCAAACAGATGTTGACCAAAAGTCAATCAAATGTTGGCCAATAGGGAAATAGATGTTAACCTTAAACAGATGTTTGGTTTAAGGCCAAACATCTGTTTATGGCAAAACATCTGTTTAAGGTCAAACATATGTTTAAGTCCAAATATCTTATACAGAAGGCGAAACATCTGTTTAAGGTAAAACATATGTTTAAGGTTAAACATATGTTTATGGCCAAACATCTGTTTATGGTCAAACCTCTGATATAAAAAGCCAAACATATGTTTAACCCTGAACAGATGTTTAACTTAATATGATCTACTGTCTTCTCACACTGTTTTCCTCTTAAAAACATTGTTCAACCTAACATGGGTTTCCATTATCTATTGACCAAAATGCAAAGAGATGTTCAAACCACTGTTTGTTATTGTACTTCTTTACAAAATTACATAGAATTCAAGAAAACGAAACTAAGAAATTTACGAACCTAACAGCAAAAATTTAGTGCTTTTAGCTTAAAATTTAGTGCTTTTAGCTTAAAACTCCATCAAAGTATATCTTTGACAATCTCCATGAACTCCACGGAAGTACTCAATGCATCAACAGCAGGATTTATAGAAACCTGATCTCTCGTGAACAGACCAAGATGCAGTACATGAAAGCACTTCTTCAGCTGTTGAAGAGTAGCCCTGTCCTCATATACTTAATCCTTAACTTTGTTCATAAAGAGCTGCTTTAAACCAAACTTTATGCTTCTTTTAATACAAAAAAGGCAGGAAAGACCATTACTCTAGTAAGATAAAATCTTATCTTACATCAATAGCAGATGCTTTCTTGCGTTTAGTAGGAACTACTACGGCTTCTAATCATCATCATCATCTGCCCATAGTCATATATAATCATCATTTAGTCACCAGCAAAAATTATTTTAAATGTAGATTTAAAAATATTTCTTTGTGTTTAATTTAACTTTATGCTTCTTTTAATACAAACCTATAATAACCCGCAGCAGATTGTATGAATTTCAAACAACTGTGATTAGACTGAAATATAAAGCGAGAATTAGAGTATATCACTTCAAAATAAAAAACTAAAAAAAATTCAAAATTGGAGTAGCAAAAAACACATACTTTAAACGATGTTGGAACAATGATACTGGAAACAACCGTAGAACAATCATCGTCATCATCTGCAGTAAAAATCAAATGTAGATGTTGAACCACTGCTGTTACAAACAGATAATACCTCGGGAACTGGAAATTTAAAAGGATCGGCTTCAAAGGCTTCAACAATCGGAAGATTCAAATCTCAAGCAAATGAAAACCTAATTTCAAAAAGGATAATCGGTGAACATATTCAAAGATCAATAATCAACAGATGTTGTACTCATATCATCACCGTTAAGAAAAAAACCCTTAGTTTCTGAACATATTCAAACATACCAGTTCATGGCGGAAATCTATCAGCATGTAAGCGGATTTCAACTTTGATGACCATCGATGACAACAACCCTGGAACCATATGATGAGATTACGAGTAAAAATTAGGGTTTAATTAAAACTTTGTATGAAAATAAGAAGAAATCAACACAGATCTATAAATAAAGATACAAATCAAACCTCAAATAGAAGAACCTTGCCGACGAAGAAGATGAAAGAATCTTCCCAACTATAGCTCGGGATGATAATTACAAAAGCCAGATATTACCTCTTCTTGGTATAATCAGACATGAAAATTACAAAGGCTGAATGATTCATGATGAGATGATTTGGTTTGATCTTTGATTAAGAAGGGAGAAGAGTACAGGAGAAAGAGAAGGAGAAGGAGAAGGAGAAGAAGATTCAGATCTAGGGTTTTGAAAAGGAAAAAAGGAGACGGAGGGAGTATAAAAGGGATGGAAGTGTGGTACTGTTGGGCAGGAAAACAGAACTGAGGATGCCCTAATTAAGTGACACGTGGCCCAAATCACTTTCATTTATTATATATAATAGATTTAATATATTTTATATAGTATGTAGTCTGTCCAACATGTTTATCATGGAATTTCATAGAAGTCATGCATGGAGGTAGGAGGATAACCGTCCTTTAACCTCTTTCGTATGATTCACCAATGCACAAGTTGTCACAAGGACAACTCGGATGGTCATGAATGAAGTGGAAAGGAAACGTACATACTTCTTAAGGGGAAATCATCAAGTGAGGTAGTGGATTGAGAGTAGTATAGCCAAGGCTTCCAAGTAATGACACTCATACCAAAGCACAAGTCTTGTTACAAGAACAAGCTTGGATGGTTCCAACACTTGTGGGTTAAAAACCCTTACAAAACAGCAAGTTTGGAGGTAATTAACAGCTCCGAATTTGTGTGAAACAACCTTAGTTAGGCTCACTAATCATGGACTTGATTAATGGCATAAGAACACAAGCTTGTTTTAGGAAAATACAAGTTTGAAGAAAGTTTATATAGATTTCTTCCAAAACAGAAAGTTTGGACCTCAAAATGGTGATGTTCCACCTTGGTTTTCCATGGAAAACCTGTGGAAATACTCCTAGAGGTGTTCCAAGCTTTGTAGAGGAAGAAGTAGTGAAGAAAAACGGAAGAAAGGTGAGTATGAACTCACTTATGTAACTTGTATGAATATGTCTTGAATCTGGTTATAATCTGAGAATTTACTGCTATTTGAGAGTGCTTTTAGTGAGGATTGAAGTGTTTGTAATTAAGGAAGGTTAAGAAAAAGCGGAGCGTTACAGTCTCCCCTCCTTTAGGAAATTTCGTCTCGAAATTTAGGAAGACGTAACGAACAGATGCGAATACTTAGCCTTCATATCACTTTCGAGTTCCCAAGTAAACTCAGCGCAATGTTTTCCTTCCCATCGAACCTTGACGATTGGAATTCGACTGCGCCTCAATTGCTTGACTCTTTGGTCCATGATCTCGACAGGTTTCTCCACGAAGTGTAAAGTTTCGTTGATTTGAAGATCTTCGAGTGGAACTTGAAGTCCTTCTTCAGCTTGACATTTCTTCAAGTTTGAGACTTGAAATGTAGGATGAACGTTGTTGAGCTCTTAAGGTAGGTCCAGTCGATATGCAACCTTGCCTTTGAACAATTGAGACATTTCGAAACGAAGGTGGCGATATATTTCTTCATTCCAGGCCACCAATAGGACGTATGCATATCGTGGTATATCTTATCAGCACCAGGGTGAATAGAATATCTCGATTTGTGTGCCTCCTTCATCAGAAAGTCTCGAAGGTTATCGCGATTAGGAATCCAGATGCGATTGAGATGATATAAAATACCATCGAATTTAGACACAAGACTCTCTTCAGCACCATATTGCATCTCGTTGTAGAGGTTACCCTCATTAACGGATGCATATTGAGCTTCACGAATGCGGTTTTGAAGATCGTTGACGAGTTGGAGACAAAGAATACCCTTAACATGAGTCTTATAGCTAAGTGCGTCAGCTACTACATTTGCCTTACCTGGATGGTAGCGAATTTCTCAGTCGTAGTCGTTTAACAACTTTACCCAACGACGTTGACGCATGTTCACTTCCTTTTGGTTGAAGATGTGTTGAAGGCTCTTATGGTCGGTGAAGACCACACACTTAGTTCCATAAAGGTAGTGTCACCATATCTTCAAGGCAAAAACAACTGTGCCAAGTTCAAGGTCATGCATATTGTAGTTTTTCTCATGTATTTTGAGTTGCCTCGACGTGTAAGCGATAACCTTGTCTCGTTGCATAAGGACACAACCAAGGACAAGGTTCGAAGCATCGTAATACATGACGAAGTCGTCATTACCATCGGGAGGTGCAAGGATAGGAGCATTGCAAAGAATGTCCTTGAGCGTTTGGAAAGACTCCTCTTGTTCAGGAACCCAAACAAAATGTTTCTCTTTTCGAGTCAAGGAGGCTAGAGGAATGGCGATTTTTGAGAAGTTCAAAATGAAACGACGATAATAACCAGCTAGACCAAGAAACGAATGAATCTGAGACGGACACTTTGGAGCAATCCAGTTCTTCACCCCCTTCAATCTTTGCAGGGTCAACGTGAATACCAAGTTCGTTGACAGTATGACTGTAACATTCCTAAATTTATCATATAAATTATAGGTTTGGTTAAATTTATTAACCACTAGTAACTAGTAACTAGTTATTTTTATTCAACCCAAATAGTTTTAAACACTATTTTATATAGTTGGTTGAAATATTTTTTTCTAATTAATTGACCTGTATATGGGTGACCTTTCTAATAAAATAAAAGTATATAAAAACTTATATTATTAGACGGGTAGATTACGGGTAAGTCGACTATTAAAAATATGAAGTTCTTAGACGGACCAGGAACCGTATAATAATTAAAAATACATTGTATTTTGAACCTATTCTATTTTTAATGAAACTTAGACCCAAATGTAGAAAAAAATATACTCGTTCTAATGACATATTTATTATTTTCTAGAACGTTGTATTTTAGAAGTTATACGCGCCAAAGAAGTAAACCAATTGAATTAATTATAATATATAAATTAATTATAATAATATAATAATAGTAAATTACAAATCAATTGAATTGTAAGTATACGTAAATATGAATAATAAAATAAATCTAACTTTGAAAATTATGGAAAGTTATAATCAAAATAAAATATTAATAAATTAAACTATATATGGAATTGAGAAAGTGGAAACGTGTCCTACATCAAATGGAATTTTGATAGGTGGTGTACAGGTGTGTTGTATTCATGATTGTTATAAAATGTGGCAATGAAAGAACAATAGCTACGTGTATGAAATTTCGTAGGGACTAGGGACCAAGCAATATGCACTATAAATAAGATTAGACACCAACTCATCTTTTTCTTATACAATCTCGCCGTCCCTTCTGATTTCTATAGTTCCTTCTTTCATTCGCTCTTTTCTTTCCCTAGTTCTATTTTATTTTCTTATTTTCACCTACCTAATAATAAGGCTCTGTTCTGTTTTAAGTGTTTTAACTCCTGATCACCGCTACCCTTTCCGATTGATCTGAGCCTCATAACATATGTCAGGGCTCTGCCCGACTAAGTT
Source organism: Helianthus tuberosus (assembly GCA_030545235.1). Lineage (NCBI taxonomy): Eukaryota > Viridiplantae > Streptophyta > Magnoliopsida > Asterales > Asteraceae > Helianthus > Helianthus tuberosus. The sequence continues at coordinate 6,702,664 of CM060394.1, forward strand.
GTTGGGGTTCTGTCTCGTGACATAGGGACAAGGTTGAATCAGGGGTATTATACTTAACACGAGTGCATTATATATTTTTAAATAGCTCAAAAGATTTTACCCAATATTCTATCAGGAGACTTTCTAGTTGAACCCTAAAGTTACAAAGTGAGTCCATTTTCTTTTCTCACTATTTTATTCCCTTTTCCTTTGTAATATAATTATATTCAAAAATGTCCCAAACCATAACAACTCTCACCAAAACTATTATATTTTATTTTATTATTATTATTATTATTTATTATATTTTGTCTAAAAGGAAACCCTAATTGAGACCCCACAAAATATTGCATAATCCCTAAAATTTTCAGAATAGTTGGAACTAGGATCAGGGCCCCTAAAACCCAAGGGGGGTATTCCCTAAATCATATTTATCCTTCGAAAACAGTTATAAAACACGTAGTTTCGAATTTCGTCGACTCACCAAGGCTATACAAGACACGTGGCAGGCCTAGGTCGAGCCGATCATCGCCGCGATACGCGGGGGTTACCCCGGTGCCTTCCGCGACTCGCGGGGGGGTGCCAGTTTGGAGTATATAACAGGCAGCAGTGGGACTTGAATTCCTGCGTTCATTCGACGTTCAAATTCATTTCGTACGTCCAGATATTCACAGTTTATGTCACGACCCCCGACCCACCCTGGACGGAATCGGAAGCCGCGAACAGCCCAGTGGTACCGGTGATTATTTTGAAAAATATTGCAGCGGAAATTTCATCAGGACCGTGAGTTAGGAAAAATATCAGAGTTTAGAAAACACCGGATTTTATTTAGTAAATAGATGGGATAAACCCATGTTTTACAATGGTAGCTTTAATAAAGATAAATTTTATTACATAAAACAATATTTCTTAATTTGATTTAATTAATAAAATAAGCCACTTCTTGAAGTCTTTCAGTGCCGTATCCATCTCTACTGTAATTACCTGAAACATGTTTGAAAAAGGTTTTGTCAGCGGGAAATACTGAGTGAATCATTCAGTTTTACTAAAACGACTCATTTGTTATAATTCACAGTATTAAGAGAGATTACAATGTTTCTGATATCAAACCAACTACCCACAGTATTTGTCACTCGACTCATTTCGGTGACTGTGGTCATATCACCATTGGCTGCCCCAATGAATGACGAATATCACTAATTAGGTTCGCCCACCTAAAGTGACAACAACAGTAGTAATGTGCACAATACCCCACATACCGGCTGTAATTTGGTGATTACATAAACTTAATCACTGTAATTATAACCTTTGAAAATAAACATGATTTTGAAAATAATTTGATAAAAAGAGAATGACTCACTTTATAAGCATGCAGGATTGAGTTAACAAGCTTCTTGATTCTACTTCTTCCGATAATTAAGCATGCACTTTATTATTCTGGATCTTCTGATGATTTAATAGTTTGTTTGATTGTAAGTGTGTAGTTGGGAGTATTCTTGGTTAAACACATAGTTTAACAGAATGGAATACGTGTTTGTGTAAAACCCAAATCAAACCTTAACGGTAATCACGAGATTTGAACCTTAACGAATTTCACAAAGTATAGTCTTATTCAGACAGTACTTTGGTATCCATTTAATGAACTCACAAAGCACAACACTTCGACATTCGTTAGATGGTTCCTGAATCGATCGGACAGGACATCGCTTTGGTGATTATTGGTTAGAACACCAACGTATAGAGAGAAGAATAAAATAAATGAACAAAGGAAAATGAATCCTAAGCTTCCTATTTATAGGTAGATTTATTCCTTAGCTAGGAAGTTTCCTTAACCATTAAGTTTCCTTAACTATTAAATTTCCTTAACTATTAAGTTTCCTTAATTATTAAATTTCCATAACTATTAAGTTTCCTTAACTATTAAGTTTCCTTGTCCATTTAACTAAATAACTTACTTAGCTTAATTAATCTTGCTTAGCTTAATTAATCTTAATTAATCTTGATTAACTTAATTAATCCTGATTAATTAATTATACTTAACTTAATTAATCATGCTTAACTGATTAATTAATCTTACTTAACTTGATTAAGTTTAACTTATTTATTAAGGTTTCTTAATTGCTAAGTTATCTCAATAACTAAGTGTGTTTAATAAATTTATTTAACTACAATTTACTTAGCTATTAAATATTCTAGCTCCCTGATTACGAGTTCTAATTTCTAGACACAATGGAACTCGTATTAGTGTATTAACTCAATTCAACTTTAACGACAACTCACGAGACCAAAACCTTCACAACGAATGACAAAGTGCAATCACTTAAACATCCATCGGATTCACAACGAATGACAGAGTATTCCCCGAGTTCGGGTCATACTCAAACATACTGTCGGAATCACGACTAATGACAAAGGATAGCGCTTAAACATCCGGTCGGATAGTTTCAATCGATCGGACATTGAATCGTAGCAGCGATTAGAGTTATTACCCTAATAACGGGCAAAGATTCGGGATTTAGAAGGCATGATCCCGAGCTACTAATTAATATAATAAAAGCTGAAGGAAAGGAAAGAATTGTAGCAATGATCGAGTTAATACCCTGAATTGTAGCAGCGTATCTCTACGTGAAAGTGTGATTTGAACGAATTGGAGTATAACTCAGTGTAGGAAACGAATTTGAATGTCGAACTAACGCCAGAAATCAAGTGCCACACCCCTCTATTTATACTAAAATTTGATTTCTCCCGCGTGTCGCGGAAGATGTATTTGTTTCTCCCGCGTATCGCCTGGGAAGTCAAAGTAGGCTAGGCCTGCTTCGTCACCTGGGTAGCCCTGATGAGTCGACGGTTCAAGAAAATTCAATTCTGATAGCAAACTGTGATGATAATCGTAAATGGGAAATGCCCCCCCCCCCTGAGTTTTAGGGGCCCTGATCCTGATTCTGCTTATTCTGAAAATTTTAGGGTTTGTGCAGGATTACTTGGGTGTCTCAATTAGGGTTTCCTCTAAAGCAAATTAAAATAAGAAATAGTATTTTTAATGAGAGTTGTTATATCAGGGTCCAGGTTTATACTTACGGAACATTTTAGGACATTTTTGTGTGAGTCGTTACATTCTCCCCACCTTGTTTTAAATCTCGTCCTCGGGATTTAGGCTACGATATCTCTTTTAGAATTATGTCACGTTTTAGTTAGTAAGAACAGTTTTAAGGAAGATGGTACAAAAATATCAGATTTTGTGAATATGAGTTTTACAATAAATTGGACTCAATAACTCAACTAAATCAATTCAAGAGATCGATGTCAAATGAATGAGATGAAATGATAAAATTTTCAAGATGACTAGATTTAAATCAAAAGAGATATATGATCAACGGATGTGAATATTTACAAGTTGAAAATGACTTTAGAAACAATTGAAGTCATTGTCAAAGGAAACTTACTTTGATTGGCAACTGAAGACGACTTAGAATCCACAAGCTCAAATGAAAATAGAAACACAAAAATAATTTGTTAACTGTAGAATTATGATATGAGAAAAATCAATGTGTTGATATTTATTGAATTGCAAGGATACACCGAAATACAATAGAGTTTAGTGTATCATTGTCTTAATACATAATTGCATTAAGACTATTTTTAATGATGAGTCAAACGAAAGACATACGTGGTTTTGAATGATTCGTATGATTATGATTAGCCCAAGCTACAAGTTTATTGTGATGCCATAAGGTGTCGTAGTAATCGAAATAATAGTAGTGGTGAATGAAATGAGTTTCACCGTGTTTGAAATTAAATGAAAGTTCAATGAAGTAAGTTCGAATGTTTGTTTCAAACAAATCTAGTAGGATTTGAAAATGAAATGACTGAATAATGTTTTTTGATCAAAGATGATAAAGCAATAAAGATTACGAAACGCTCGATGGATAATATAAGAATCATTAAGAGATACACTGAAATATGAAATGAATTTGTGTATCATTATCTTAGCACACAATTGTGTTAAGATTGCTTTTATATGATAAACCAACAAAGCGGATTCAATATAAATGTATATAATGTGTGCAAACGAGATTAGCGCAAGCTTCAATTTGATGAAAATGTCACCACAAGGTGATCAAAGAAACGATTCAATGAAGTCGAAGACCAAACAAAACAAATGAAGTGCTTGTTGGGATTATTTCGAATATGATAGCTGTAATCCATCATATGGAATCTTAAAGTGAATACGGAGCAAGTTCAAACAATTAAACTTGGTTCAAATAAAACGAGTTCATGTATCAAATAAGAAAGTTCGGACATGGTCACAACAAAAACCCATGTATGCCAAAGGAAATTGAGATTTTCAAGAAGTTCATTGACTTGATATCCAAGAGTCATCGTTTTGTAATAATGTGGTTTACAATGCAAAGATCAAGTATAGCGAAACGATATTTGAATTTGAATAAAACAACAATTTGGAATGAAGCCCTCCAGTGGTCTTCATAAATTAAACGAACCACATGCGCAACAAACAGTGCATGTGTGTGAATTTACCAAGAAATGAAACAGATCAATATTTACTACTATGAAAGAAATTCTCATGGTATGATGACCATTAAGAGAAGTAACAATGCAAAAGTCTATTCACAGAGGTCAGAATTTTAACAAAAGAAATTTAAGAATTTTATTTGGACTTTTGGATGATAACCGTTGTTAAGTGACATTACCCAGGAATGTCAAATAAAATGAAATAGGGGATTTTGCAAAGATATGTGACTCCTTTTGCAGCGCCAGTAATTTATGAGTCTGATTAGACTATGCACAGATTGTTGTGAAATCTTGTTCTATCGTTCCTTAGCAAGATTCATGTCGTTTGTAGGATCATGTGGCAAAGTCCCGCTTTTTGATCAGTAGTTCTCCCACTGCTGGGATGAGCATTGTTGTTGTCGTGCCCAATCATATTCTCCAAAGGTCTTGCCTCGAAAGTCGTGTGTGAAATATTTTGACGTCTGTGGACGTATAATTTAACTTTCATGTGTTTTCTTGTGCACTAGCACAACTTTACACGCTTCTTACTTGCGTTAATAGTTTATAATAATGCATTGGAAATTTTACTTTTGATGGTGTCCCAACTTAAAGGGTTCCCGTCGTTTATTTTGTCGCATGAGTTACGAGACAGATGATCAAACGAAATAATGTTTGATAACAGAATTATAGATATATGCAAGAGATTCCTGATAAAGAAATCTAGATTTATTATTGACACATATGCTTGTGCTTTATTCTTAATTGACTTTTTGGAATTTCTTATAGATATACATATCTATATAATCATATATTTCACATGCTGTAATATACATACCCTTCATAAGGTTAATGTATTTAGCAGATTCATATTTCCAAAAACAAGTCAGATATCAAATCATGATACTATTTAGGGAAATCTTGTCACTTGTTTGACATATTATATACCCCGTTTTATCTGGTTCGCACCGGAGAGGTAATCCCAGTATATTCGAACAAACTGGAGAGTCTGCTACACCATATCCAGTATTGCTGGAGAAAATTTTCTATTTCCCATAAATAGTATTTTTAAAAGTGCCTCTTCTATTAGGGCTTTTATCCAGAATTAAGGAAATTTGTATTCCCGTAACATATCTTATTCTAGACCAAGTAATATCATTAAGCAAGAATTAATAGCAATTAAGTGCTATTGCCTGCAATGTTCTAATCGTCATTTTTTTTACGGCATACCAACATCTATCATACTTTATTTACACAAGTACTTAGCTTATCTCGAAGCTTATACTAAGGCATCTTTTCTTAAGTTCAAGTCTAAATGTTATCAGGTGTGCTACTAGTTAATAGCAATCTCCTAACTCTTTTATATAAGTTTAGGTATTTTTATCACAACACCTATTGGCTTTAAGCAGTGGCTCTGATACCACCTTCTGTCACGACCCCCGACCCACCCTGGACGGAATCGGAAGCCGCGAACAGCCCAGTGGTACCGGTGATTATTTTGAAAAATATTGCAGCGGAAATTTCATCAGGACCATGAGTTAGGAAAAATATCAGAGTTTAGAAAACACCGGATTTTATTTAGTAAATAGATGGGATAAACCCATTTTTTACAATGGTAGCTTTAATAAAGATAAATTTTATTACATAAAACAATATTTCTTAATTTGATTTAATTAATAAAATAAGCCACTTCTTGAAGTCTTTCAGTGCCGTATCCATCTCTACTGTAATTACCTGAAACATGTTTGAAAAAGGTTTTGTCAGCGGGAAATACTGAGTGAATCATTCAGTTTTACTAAAACGACTCATTTGTTATAATTCACAGTATTAAGAGAGATTACAATGTTTCTGATATCAAACCAACTACCCACAGTATTTGTCACTCGACTCATTTCTGTGACTGTGGTCATATCACCATTGGCTGCCCCAATGAATGACGAATATCACTAATTAGGTTCGCCCACCTAAAGTGACAACAACAGTAGTAATGTGCACAATACTCCACATACCGGCTGTAATTTGGTGATTACATAAACTTAATCACTGTAATTATAACCTTTGAAAATAAACATGATTTTGAAAATAATTTGATAAAAAGAGAATGACTCACTTTATAAGCATGCAGGATTGAGTTAACAAGCTTCTTGATTCTACTTCTTCCGATAATTAAGCATGCACTTTATTATTCTGGATCTTCTGATGATTTAATAGTTTGTTTGATTGTAAGTGTGTAGTTGGGGGTATTCTTGGTTAAACACATAGTTTAACAGAATGGAATACGTGTTTGTGTAAAACCCAAATCAAACCTTAACGGTAATCACGAGATTCGAACCTTAACGAATTTCACAAAGTATAGTCTTATTCAGACAGTACTTTGGTATCCATTTAATAAACTCACAAAGTATAGTACTTTGGATTCCGTTTAACGAAATTCACAAAGCACAACACTTCGACATTCGTTAGATGGTTCCTGAATCGATCGGACAGGACATCGCTTTGGTGATTATTGGTTAGAACACCAACGTATAGAGAGAAGAATAGAATAAATGAACAAAGGAAAATGAATCCTAAGCTTCCTATTTATAGGTAGATTTATTCCTTAGCTAGGAAGTTTCCTTAACCATTAAGTTTCCTTAACTATTAAATTTCCTTAACTATTAAGTTTCCTTAACTATTAAGTTTCCTTAATTATTAAATTTCCTTAACTATTAAGTTTCCTTAACTATTAAGTTTCCTTATCCATTTAACTAAATAACTTACTTAGCTTAATTAATCTTGCTTAATTAATCTTAATTAATCTTGATTAACTTAATTAATCCTGATTAATTAATTATACTTAACTTAATTAATCATGCTTAACTGATTAATTAATCTTACTTAACTTGATTAAGTTTAACTTATTTATTAAGGTTTCTTAATTGCTAAGTTATCTCAATAACTAAGTGTGTTTAATAAATTTATTTAACTACAATTTACTTAGCTATTAAATATTCTAGCTCCCTGATTACGAGTTCTAATTTCTAGACACAATGGAACTCGTATTAGTGTATTAACTCAATTCAACTTTAACGACAACTCACGAGACCAAAACCTTCACAACGAATGACAAAGTGCAATCACTTAAACATCCATCGGATTCACAACGAATGACAGAGTATTCCCCGAGTTCGGGTGATACTCAAACATACTGTCGGAATCACGACTAATGACAAAGGATAGCGCTTAAACATCCGGTCGGATAGTTTCAATCGATCGGATATTGAATCGTAGCAGCGATTAGAGTTATTACCCTAATAACGGGCAGAGTTTCGGGATTTAGAAGGCATGATCCCGAGCTACTAATTAATATAATAAAAGCTGAAGGAAAGGAAAGAATTGTAGCAATGATCGAGTTAATACCCTGTATTGTAGCAGCGTATCTCTACGTGAAAGTGTGATTTGAACGAATTGGAGTATAACTCAGTGTAGGAAACGAATTTGAATGTCGAACTAACGCCAGAAATCAAGTGCCACACCCCTCTATTTATACTGAAATTTGGTTTCTCCCGCGTGTCGCGGAAGATGTATTTGTTTCTCCCGCGTATCGCCTGGGAAGTCAAAGTAGGCTAGGCCTGCTTCGTCACCTGGGTAGCCCTGATGAGTCGACGGTTTGAGAAAATTCAATTCTGACAGCAAACTGTGATGATAATCGTAAATGGGAAATGCCCCCCCTGAGTTTTAGGGGCCCTGATCCTGATCCTGATTCTGCTTATTCTGAAAATTTTAGGGTTTGTGCAGGATTACTTGGGTGTCTCAATTAGGGTTTCCTCTTAAGCAAATTAAAATAAGAAATAGTATTTTTAATGAGAGTTGTTATATCAGGGTCCAGGTTTATACTTACGGAACATTTTAGGACATTTTTATGTGAGTCGTTACAGTTTACTACCAAACACACACTAGCTCGAATTCTGCTACGATACCGGGTATTAACTCAATCGATGCTACGATTCAATGTCTGATCGATGTTTAAGTGCTATCCTTTGTCATTAGTCGTGATTCCGACAGGATGTTTGAGTACCACCTGAAATCGGGGAATACTCTGTCATTCGTTGTGAATCCGATGGATGTTTAAGTGATTGCACTTTGTCATTCGTTGTGAGGGTTTTAATCTCGTGAGTTATCGTAAATGCTGTATTAGTAATTTACCTAGTTCGTGTGCACTAGGTTACAAGGATAATCAATAGGCTAAGCTTTGCCTGTATAAATCTGCAATCTATCAAGGCTTATATGTAGACTAAACTTTGGCCGTATGAATCTGCATGATTATAATGTGAGTCATTCTCTTTTTATCAAATTACTTTCAAAATCATGTTTATTATCAAAGTTATAATTACGGGGATTAAGTCTTTGTAATCACCAAATTACAGCCGGTATGTGGGGTTTTGTATACATTACTTGATAATCGTCACCATTGGGGCAGCCAATGGGGGATATGACCATAGTCACAGATCCGGTCGAGTGACAAATACCGTGGGTAGTTGGTTTGATATCAGAAACATTGTAATCGCTCTTAATACTGTAAATTATAACAAATGAGTCGTTTTAGCAAAATGAATGATTCACTCAGTATTTCCCGCTGACAAAACCTTTTTAAAACGCGTTTCAGGTAATTACAGTAGATTGAAGTAAGAGATGGATACGACACTGAAAGGCTTCAAGAAGTGGCTTATTTTATTAATTAAATCCAATTAAAAAATATTGTTTTATGTAAATAAAATTTTTCTTTATTAAAGCTACCATTGTAAAACATGGGTTTATCCCATCTATTTAATAAATAAAATCCGGTGTTTTCTAAACTCTGATATTTTTCCTAACTCACGGTCCTGATGAAATTTCCGCTGCAGTATTTTTCAAAATAATCACCGGTACCACTTGGCTGTTTGCGGCTCCCGATTCCTTCAGTGCGTAGAAGTTGAAGGATAAGACACAAGTGTCACTCATGCTCTTCTTGAGTCTTGGAATAGATAAGAATATCGTCGATGAAGACGATCACGAAACAGTCTAAATAATCTTTGCACACGTGGTTCATGAAATCCATGAAAACTGCAGGTGCGTTGGTCAAACCAAAGGGCATGCCACGAACTCATAATGACCATAACGCGTACGGAAGACGGTTTTGGGTATATCTTCTTCGAGGACTCAAAGTTGATCATAACCAGAACGCAGATCAATCTTGGAAAAGCAAGTTGCGCCTTGTAATTGATCGAAGAGATAATCATTACGAGGAAGAGGATATCGGTTTTTGACAGTAAGCTTGTTGAGCTCACGATAGTCAATACACATTCGGAACGATCCATCTTTCTTCTTGACGAATAGAACGGGAGCGCCCCAAGGAGAAGTACTAGGGCGTATAAAGCCTTTATCAAGAAGCTATTGAAGTTGGCTCAAAAGCTCTTGCATCTCTGAGGGTGCTAGACGATAGGGAGACTTAGCGACAGGCGTAGCGCCAGGTACTAAGCCGATGCGAAAGTCAACAGAACGAGCAGGAGGCGGACCAGGAAGATCATCGGAAAATCACGTACAACAAGAACATCGCGCATTCTCGAGCCCTTATCCTTCTTTTCCACAATGTGGGCAAGAAAGGCGAAGGTACCCTTGCGCAAGCACTTGTTCGCTTGAATACACGACATAAACTTGAGACTTTGAGAAGGTTTCTTGCCATAGACGTGTAGAGAATCACCATTGGGAAGGGGAAGATGAATGAACTTGTTGGAACAAACAACTTCAGCACGAACTCGCCTAAGCCAATCCATACCTACTATGACTTCGAAACTACCCATTTGTATAGGTATCAGGTCAATCGTGTCGCAACCCCGACCCCTGCCCCGGAGGCAGGCGGTCGTGGCCTACTCAGAGCCGGTGGTATCGGTGTTTATTAATTTGGAAGCGGAATTTACATCAGGACCGTAGTTAGGAAATATTTTATCAGAGTAAAACACCACACTTTTATAATTATTAAATACATTGGGATGAACACAAGTTTCCGTTACAAACATGTTTATAGGGATAAACCCTAATTTATTGAAATAAAACTTCTTCTTTATTTAGGTAACTTTTATAGCCACTTTTCCAAGCCTTCAATGCTCTCCAGCTGGCTTCTAATTGGCTTTCACATTTTGTTACCTGAAACACGTTTAAAAACATTTTATCAGCAATAAATAATGGCGAGTGAATCCCAGTTTAATCAAAACAGGTTTTATCATTTTACAGCATTGAGGGCAATCCCGCAATTACATTTGTTTATATCTACTTTAATTACCACCCACGGTACTATTAATCCTGACTGGTGGTAATGTTACTACTCACAGTGCAATAACAAATTTTGTATACAAACCCCAACATACCAACGATAATTGTAGAATTATAAATACTCAATCACTGTGAAATATAATTTAAACATTTGAGGTTTTGTCAAAATAGTTTACAACAAGAAGGATTAACTCGGATTGCTAATTTAGGTATTTCCTTGTGACTTCCTGGTTATAATCTATTAATTAAACAATGCACACGCGTTAGTATAATAACCCAATTTACATTAGTTATACCCTCCCCGAGACAGAACTCCAACGACTGAGTCAGGCAGAGCCTTGATATGCGTTACGGAGCACTAGATCAATCGGGCAGCGTATCTAATACGTAACCGGGGGTTATAGTACTTACATCGAGGTAGAGCTTCGTTATTGTAGTGGGTATTATGCCCGAAAATTATAATTGCTCTCGGAGATTTAGAGAGAGAAAGATCGAGATTTGAATGATTTGGACTGAATGCTCGAACTCTCTATATATATGGCCTGACAGGGGGTTCCTGGCGGCCCGCGAGAGAAACAAAGGGGGTATTCGCACCCCGCGAGCTAGGCTGGCTAGGGCCTAGCCTTTGCCAGTCACGAGATAGCTTCGACACGGAGTGGGACACGTGGCGGCCTAGGGTGCGGCCTGGTGGCTAAGTCGTCGCGCCCCGCGACAGATTTAATCAAACGGGTGGGTCGCAGCCCGCGAGCACCCCATAAACTTTGTTTTATTTGATTTTTGTAAAAATTAAGGTATTTCAGGGCCAGTTTTCGTATACAGGGTGTATTTTAGGGCGTATAGGGGTGTTTTAAGAACTTTAGGAGGGTTGTTATATCATCCCCACCTTGTTTTAGAATTCGTCCTCGAGGTCTACTGGAACAGGTGCGGATATTTCCTCTGCATCTCTGATTTGAGTTCCCAAGTGTACTCTGGTCATCTCTTGGAATCCCATTTTTCTTTAACAAGAACTAATCTCTTGTGTTTGAGATTCTTGATTTTTCTGTCTTCAATCTGTAGGGGTTTCTCTCCAAACTTAAGTTTCTCATTTACCTCTATGTCCTTAAGAGGTACCACTAATGATTCATCTGCTAAACATTTCTTGAGATTACATACATGAAATACATCATGTATTCCTATCATTTCCTATGGCAGTTATAGCTGGTAAGCTACTGGTCCTATCCTTCTAATAATCTCAAAAGGTCCAACATACCTGGGGTTTAGCTTTCCCCTTTTGATGAATCTGACCACTCCTTTCCAAGGAGAAACTTTTAATAATACCTTATCTCCTACTTGAAATTCCAATGGTTTTCGCCTATTATCAGCATAACTCTTTTGTCGATCGCATGCTGCTTTTAGTCTTTCCTTGACTTGAATAATCTTGTCTGTAGTTTCTTGTACTATTTCTGGTCCAGACAGTTGTTTTTCTCTAATTTCTGCAAAAAAGACTGGAGTTCGGCACTTTCTTCCATAACGTGCCTCAAATGGTGCAACATTGATACTAGTATGATAGCTGTTGTTATAGGAAAATTCTATTAATGGTAGGTGATTGTCCCAATTTCCTCCGAAATCAATTACACAAGCTCTAAGCATATCTTCCATTGTATGAATTGTCCTTTCGCTTTGTCCGTCCGTTTGAGGATGATAAGCTGTGCTTAGATTTAACTTGGTTCCCATTGCTTTTTGGAAAATAGTCCAAAAATGAGAAGTAAAACGGCTATCTCTATCAGAAACAATAGATAAAGGAATTTCATGTAATGAAACTATTTCATTTATATACAACTCATACTGAAAGTTTCCTTCATTGGTAAGAAATGAGCAGACTTGGTTAATCCGTCTACAATCACCCAGATTGTATCATTTCCTTTTTGTGTCTTGGGTAATTTGGTAACAAAGTCCATTGTTATCAATTCCCATTTCCGTATTGGCATTTCTCGTTGCTGCAATAAACCTGAGTGTTTCTGATGTTCAGCTTTTACCTGTGAACAGGTTAAGCACTTGGTGAATAATGCCCCACCCTTGGGTGTTTTTCGCCATGTGGCAGTACAGTCAGCAAGGGGCATTATTGGGCGGTTTTTTTTTTTTTTTTCTAAAATGGGTGTAGTGAAGATGTGGGCATTATGTTAAAAGGGCTTAGAGAATTAAATAAAAATAAAAAACCCAACAAAAAAAGCTATTGGCCAAAAAAGGATGATTAAATGTGATTGGCCCTTCAAATTTGCACAAAGCGTGATTTTAAAAACGCTTGGTGGCTTTTTTGAACAATAACGCCCAATAATGCCTAGGGGTGGGGGTGGGCGTGTTTGAGGATGAAAAACGCCAAAATTTACACCACTACGCATGGTCTAATAACCGAATTACTGTCAAGTTAGCCAACACATATAACTAGAGACTTAAATAAAACATAAACGAAATTATCTATACATATATATATATAGTGATCAGTAGATGAAAACCATCCACAGTTGCGAGAACTGTGAGAACTCCTCTCCACCAATCAGAATATGACACATATACACTATTATTTTAAAACCTAAAGTTATTTTGGTAATTTAGTAAAATCCAAGGTTTTTAAAACCAGACCGGTCCGGCCGGGATCCGGAAACAACACCGGGTCGGTTCTGTCCTTTAACCCATTTCAACAATGACCCGGAGGTCGGGCCGGGAGCCGGGTGGTCGGGCCGACGGGTCGTCACGTAAGGGTCAGGTCGGTTATTAATGGAGGGTTTGATTCATAGCAAATAAGAAGACAAATGTTACGAAATTTGACCTAAAAGAGATTCAGACGGTTGGCACCATATCTGTTTTTAAGGTTCCGGTCGCGAACCCGGTTACCCGGAAAGGAATCGACAAGCAGATTTGGTTATGCATGTTGACCGATCTACTTCAACGGTGGGTTATCGGTCATTATCTTTGGTCTTGAGAACTACCACCGTAGACGGCTATTTCCGTTGCCAAAAAAGGAGAGGTGTGTGGGTGTGTTTGTAGTGATAGTGGTGTTAAGAAAAGAGAAGTACAGAACTACGTGTGTTAGAAGGTGTGTGGGTGTGTTTTGTACTTTTGTGGTGATAGTGGTGTATCTTCACTTTTTAAATCCCTCCTGCTATTTTAATTGTAAACCACTCCTGCTATTTTAAATATACTACACAAACAATCCCTAAATTATTTTGATAAAAAAATCCTGAATCTTTCAAATGACCACAAAACAAAAGAATAAGTAAAATGGTATTGAAATTTATATTTACACGTAACTCGGGTCTTAAATCTGGTCGGACCGGTCCGACCTTTGACCCCCAAAGGCGACCGGGTCGACTTCCGGTCCGGTCCTGAAAACATTGGTAAAATCTTCTCTCTTCATTAAAATCTTTACTCTATCTCTCTCACCATCGCTTTTCAAAACCCAGAAGTCTGTTTTCTCTCTCTCCTTCTTCAAAACCAGATCTCCCCAGAGTTTTTTTTTCCCAAAAGAGGATTGGTGGAAAAAGTTATTTACCAAAATGGGTGATTTGAAAAATAATTACTAAAATGGGTGTTTTTCTATATTTCTTTATTTTTAACTAATATGTTATAGTTCTTCTATTTTTATTTAATCAACCTATCACATTTGTGAAAAAGTGAGAATAAAAGGGAGTGGTACCGTTGGGCGGGAAAATGGGAAAAAGGAAGCCCTAATCTACTGACACGTGGCCCAAATAACTTTCATTATATATATATATAGGGTAAGGATAGTGTAAAAAGGGCCTAAAGTGTGAGAAGTGTAAGAAGTGTATTATAACACTATATATAATACTATATAACACCATATAAACACCGTATAACAATATGTAACACCATATAATACCATATAACACTATGTAACACTATATATCATTATATAACAAATATAACACTATACATCTATCATAGATATGCTATCAGACAACCTATAGTGTTATATTTGTTATATAATGATATAATGATATATAGTGTTACATAGTGTTATATGGTATTATATGATGTTACATATTGTTATACGGTGTTTATATGGTGTTATATAGTATTATATATAGTGTTATAATACACTTCTCACACTTTGAGCACTTTGAGCACTTTTTACAGGATCCTCTACCTATATATATATATATATATATATATATATGGGGAAGGATCCACTAAAAAATGGATTTTGCCTAAGTAGCCTAATAAGTATTGTGACGATGACTTATGGCACTCCAAATAAGTAGGAATGAAGGGCATTTTAGTCCTTATAAACAGGAGTTAAAATGACATGTGGCACCCCTTTTGTTTTTTAAAAAGACAAAAAAAAATCTAGTACAAAAAAATCTAACACAAAAAATCTAGTACAAAAAAATATAGCACAAAAAATCTAGTACAAAAAATATAGCATAAAAAAATCTAGTACAAAAAAATATAGCACGAAAAAATTCAGTAAAAAAATGTAGTACAAAAAAATCCAACACAAAAAATTGAGACAAAAAATTTAAGACAAAAAAAATTCAGCACAAAAATATAAGTACAAAAATCCAGCACAAAAAATGTTATACAACATAGAAATACAACACATTTTAATGGGTTTTTTTAATCTTCATATTTTATATAACAATATGGTACTCAAATTAAAGATAAAAAGACGCTCGATTTTACGGTGAAATTTTTATGAAAAAAATAATCTCGTATAAAAAAGTTATGAACGTTTAAAAAAAAGGGGTGGAATATGCATGTGCCTTGCATGTGGAGAGAGAAAATCTATAAATAGTATTTTCCCAAGATACCCTTTCACTCCTCCTTTCTCCTACACTTTAATCTTAACCATTGATTTGAAAAATGAATGGTTAAGATTTCTTCTCATCCTACTTAGGCAAAATAAACTTTATATATATATATATATATATATATATATATATATATAGGGATCAGTTCAAATAAAAACCATTCCCAGTTACGAAAACCGGAAGAACTCCTCTCCATCAATCAAAACTAGCATGCAAGTATAACGGAGTATCAGGTTCAAGCTTACTATTAATGTCTCACCAACTAGATTTACAAGACCAGACATAGATAGAAACAGTCAATAACAAACAGTAAAAGAAAACCAATCAGCCTAAACAGTCAAACTGTGCTAGGGACCAGATGGTAGGTTCTTCACTCACAGGTGCCTACCCAAGCCTTTACACAGAACTGTAACCTTGACACAAACAAATAACTAAACAGACCAGAAGAACAAACACAAAATACACCAAGAACAAAACAAGTGTAAACAAAAATAAACACTGAATACGCCTAGAACAAAGCAAATATAACACACAAAATACAACAGAGTGTACCATCTCTGTGTTCCAAAACAACAACTGGCCCAACTACTCCGGCAACAACATGCCTAAATGCAGAAAAAAATCAGAGAACTTAAATAAAGGAATAATAACACCTGGTGCGTATAACTCCAAGCACAGACAGACTTGCAACCTTCACTTAGGGTTATAAGACACTGTCAGAAGAAACCACAACAACAATACCTGTTGGTTTGCCCTGTAAATTTCAAGAAATATAGAGACCAACGAGGATACCCTTTAAAGAACTCCAACGTCAAGAACTAGAATCGGCAGACACAATAACTACCAAGCCTCTTTAGATCCACTTGTAATCACTCAGATCTAAGATCTAATCTGATCTGATGTCAACTCAAACCCTAAGAGAAGAAATCTTTCACCAAGACTTGATATAAACCCTAACCCTAAGAAAAGGGATCTTCAACACCACGACACAAATTCCGAGACTACAAGATTTATCAGATCTGGAAGCAGCAACCCAAGATCTACCCAGATTCCAGGAAAGAACACCAAGAAAGATTAGATCTACAACAGATCTTGTCACACCCCGATTTCCACGTGTCACCGGTGGGCCCGGTGGGGAGTATCGTGACGTGGTTGGCAACATAATAGTCAAACAACACAATATATAAATATGCACAGCGGAAGCAAATGAAAAATATAATTCAACTTTAATAATATTATAATATCGTGTATCACAACAGTTGAAGGTTTGTCCACAGAAGGATAAAAAATAAATAGTAGTTCAACAGACTGTAGGCATCTTAAGCTTGCGAGACTTCTATTGATGCTAAGGAGAAATCCAGCCTATTACTCTTAGTACCTGCATTTAATCTTTTTGGGAAAATACGTCAGTTTACACTGGTAAATACAATCAACTGACTCATTTTAAAAATGATTGAAAGTTGATTTGGATGCACGTGGCATAAACATTTTATAACTTGGGATAATTATTTAAATATATAATCTTGTAAAAGAATTACACGTTCCTTATGCGTTCAGTAGCCCGGAGCGTGCCGGGTTAAAGATCAATAGACACACCACATCAACTATTTATGCACTGATGAGTGTACGCCTACACTCCACGCTTAGGTCGTGGCCATTTCGTAAAATGATGCCAAGGATATCCGGGACATGGTCATTAACCCCCCAAAGGCTTTAAGCAAACAAAACATATTTAAACGGGCCGATTAAATTATTCAATTAACCACCATACGATGGAAGATTTAATGCCCGACCAAACGGTATTTATATACCGTAACCCAAGTCCGTATAGGGAAAATAAGTTAAAAGTATTTACCTGAGCAAAGTAATAATAACAATAAGCAAATGCAAGTAGCTTTTACTGGTACTCCTAATCTGGAACGAAGGTTTATAATAACCTATTAGAATCCTAACGGGTCTTTAATTAGGCTTAAGCTTAGACCGGTTAGTTTCAAAGATACAGTTCGTACGCACAATTAAGCGAAGACCGGAATAGAATGTGACTTAGACCCGACAAGTTTTAAGACTTGCTTAATATGGGTATTTCATACACATTCTGGATTTTGAGATAAAACCGATAAGGTTTGACCCGTTTCGGCTAATTTATGTAAACTAGTTACATAAACCGAACCGAACGCGTAATAAGCGTAACGGGTATTCGTAAGAGCCATATACAGGTTTCCTAAGTTAATATGCTTCAAATATGTTGTGACATCAGTAAGATATCATTTATTATGCCCGAAATGAATTTAAACACAAACTATGCCCCGTAGGGGTAGTTTGGTCATTTAAAAGGTTATAAAAGAGTTCAAGTATTTACCTGAGTTACAGGTCTGATATAATCAGCAAAAATACCCAATTTACTAATTTATAACAGTAGGGTAAAGTATATATGTGAAATTTATCAATTATAACCAAATTATGCACCGTTGGGGCATTTTGGTAATTTCACATAAGCCGAAAAACTCAAAACTGAAGTCTGAGTTAAACAACTTTTGCTTACTGTTAAAATATCATAATTTACCTCAAATATCAGTAGGTATCACCCTTGTATGTTTAAAAATGGTTTTAGTACATACTATGCGTTGAAACGCTTAAAAAGGCGATTAGAAGCCGTTTCCGGGTTCTATATAGAAATCTGATATTTTTATTATTCCAGAAGGCTTAAAATAATTTATTTATCATATATAATCAGTAGCAAAAGGTTGGGAGTCGATTAGATATGTAAAATTCATTTTATAGCCCGTAAGGGCAAAACCGACAATTACCGGATTAAGCCTAAGACTATAAGTTATGCTCAGCATAAAATTAATTAAAAATCTTCAAAAATCCCAAAATAATATATTACATCAGTGGGTAATAAGTTTGATATCAAAAAGTAGGTTTAAATAGGCTATACGCTAATTATGTCGTTTAATCGCTAAAGAAGCTTCTAATTACGCTAATGAGCATAACTCTCAATCTATACCTCAAACTGAAGTCAAATTTTGGGTGCAAGTTTATATATTAGTAACTAAGGTTTCTACTCTTTTACATTTCCAAAAATCACGTTTTATGGTGAAAAGGGCATAATGGTCAACATATGAGCAATTAACGGAATTCATGCATATTAATTGGATAACTAATGATCCGAGGTGTATAATCACAGAGGGTTATACTAGCATGTAACCTGGTCCTATTAGAGCTCTAAGGCATTTCTAAAACATGCTTAAACGGGTCAGAACTGAAAGTCAAAGCAAAAGTCAAACTATGCGGCTTTCGGTTCCGAACCGGGTCTCTACTGAAAATTGTCGGGTTGAACATGTTTAGACATGTTCTTACATTCATTACCAAGTTATATTAATGATCAAACAGGTTGTATGGGTTCTACATTGCTAATTATGCATAAATTAGAAATTAATCATTATGTTGACTTTTTAATAACAAGTTTGACCCGACATTTGACCTAGTTAGAGTGGGAATCAGATGGTGCCCTTTTAAGGGTTTATTTCGCACATAATTACCAACTTATAACTACTTTCAATTCGACTAATCACTGGACCATTAGTGATTAATCGTTAAGTCAACCGTTAATTACGACGGTTTGACTTTTAAGCTAAAACTAAGCAAAAACTTAACTAAGGAAGATTAAGCAAACTTACTGAAGTCCTATGCACAAAATGTGAAGCTTAGAGAGAAGTCTTGAGCTCCAGAAATGATCCAAAGTGCAGATGGAAGATGTGAGAAAAATGGTTGCAACTTAGTGTCCTTTTATAGTGATCAAGAGTTCATAGATTGTTGACAAACAACTTTAGCAATGTTCCCTGATCACTAACACATGTCCCTAATGTCTAGGAGCCATTTAGGGGTCGTCCAAATATGAGGAAAACCGTTTATAAGTCAGTTATCACGTTTAAACAGCAAACAGCCAAAAATCTGTTGCTGGGCAACCCCTTGCGCACCGTAAGGGTATGCTTGCGCTGCGCAAGCCTTCTTCAGCAGCCAAAAACTCTTGTTCTTTCAGGCATTTGAAGGGGCAACCATATATTCCGAATTTGGGACCTGAATTATCAGTTAGGGGCCTCTAAAATGTGCCTTTGAACAGTGATATACCCTACCACTTTGAAGTGTTTACTTGAATTCTTTTGAAAGTGCCATAAACGAAGGTTTACCGTAGAAATTCCATAGGATCCTGTCTTGCACTTTGAATTCAATTATTGTCAACAATTCATTGGATTGAAGGTATATTAGATGTGTGTAATATATGTTAGGGTCTTGGGATTTATAACGAGGTCGTTCAGAGGTAAAATTAACATGGCGACACTTTTAAATCCTGCCGTACATCTTTAATTATACCCAGGTTTATATCACTTTTGTCTTACATGACACGTGTCATTATTTTATTGAACACGAATTTTCAAGGTGTTACAGATCTAGATAGAATCACAACGGAAAAAATGATACGAAAACCCTAGATCACAGATACGCCCCAAGAGCTAACAATGCTCTGATACCATGTTAAAATATCATGGATTAACGAGCACAAATCTTTATTAACTTCAAATAACAAAGAACAACTGAAGGAAACAACACTACTGTAAAAAATCTCTCAAACTCCTCACACACAGATCATTAACAGATGATCTACACGATCGCAGACTCAACCTTACAAGATCCCAGTGTAAAATCTTCAACAGATCATGAATCTAACTGAATGTAGAAAACCCTAGGAGAGAGAAGATAACACAGAGAGATAGAAGACTGATATGTGTTAAATGTCTCCAAATTGAAGATATCTTCTGTTTATAACCTGAACTCACAAAGCCTTCTGAACGCATCCCAGACGAGCCTATATCCAGAAGCCCAACAACTTCAGCCCACACAATGTCTTGTATATCTTGACCTGAATAAGCTCTTAGCCCACCTATACATAAAATAAAAAAAACAATAATAACTACAATACTAAAAATAATGAAATTGATATTATTAAGGACAACATGTATTTTTAACACATATATCAATGATACTATAAAGAAATATCATTTTCAAGAGTGCTCATCAATAAAAATACATATGGCCCCATCTATTGAAATATGTGTGTTAATGTTGACTAGTTTTTTTATATCGCGCGTTGCGTCGAAACCGAGCAAATGATAACGTAAAACAAACGTGATTTGAAAATAAAGCATGTTGTTTAGAAAGTCAAACCATTAGAACGATTTAGGTTATCATCGTACCGTTTTATGATACCAAATTAATACTTTATTTTGAGTATAACCTCGTTTTAACAAAACTTATAACGGAATGTCAGGGAAAGAAATCAAGTACAACTACGTACTTAAGTTTTTAGAAAAAGTTATAAACGTAACTTATTAAAGAAGTATCAAATTAATCGATAAATTAATATACGTTAAAAAAAAAGAAAAAAGACAATTATTAAAAAAGGTAAAGGAAATAGATGTTTAAAAAAAGGAAAATATGTTATTAAAAGTAAATATAATAATAAACTATTATAATATATTAAACAATAAAATAATAAAACAATAAAAAAAACTATATATTATTATAAAGATAAAGTTACTATTCATCGTCCATCGAAATCAATATATATAACGAGTGATATTCCCCCATGCTTCGCGGCGAGAATTCAGTCGGTTTCTATTCAGTTCATTACAATACTGGCACTCGCTGTAGTAATCGAAAAAGAAAACCTTACATCGATCGAAAACAATAAAAGCGAAATCGATACCGGAACCGATGTTCAGTTGAAGTTGATATCGGTTTAATTCGTTTGCGTCCTATGTATATTTTTTCACCATTGCCATATAAACTTTTTTGAAAACTACTATTGTGCCGCTATCATACCAAACCGAATCTAAACCAATTGAACAATATTTGTATTGCTTTCAATAAGCTATGATCATATCGCTACCATACCGTACCGACTAACATCAATACCGTTATTTATTACTTTTTATGGTTTCTTGTTTGATAATAGATATTGTAGTGATGATAAATGAATATCGGTACCAGTATCGTGACAATCTGAATCGATTGATGCAGTTAGAACAACACATTTTGATTTCTATACCGAGTACATAAATCGTACCGGTACTGCAACAAATCAAACCGATACCGTCCCAACGCCCGCAGTAACGTACCATCACAATGCACGGACAAATAACTTGAAACCTTAAAAAATAAATAGGCATATATGTAGATTTAAAGTTTTACAAAAAGTTAACAAATAATCAAATTGAATGCTAAATAAATAAAATACTACCATAAAAAACAACTATAATAATTATAAACTACTATTTATTACTAAAAAATAAATGAATAAGAAATAAAATATCACTAAAAATAAAAAATAAATACTTAAAAATTAACAATCACTGTTCATCAGGACTTTGTATTCATATAGATAACTAGTTAATGCACCGCCCGTGTTGCGGGGCGATGACCGAATAATTTTCAATCAATTAAAAGAAAAAGAAACACTATTATAGTTTTGTTAGAAAAAAAAAAAAACTAAAACAATGACAAGACCGTAGTTCCGAGCTTAGGGCAAAACTATAGTTTGTCAGGATTAATGAGCGAGTATTAGGCAGTTTCTTGACATAAAAAAAATTAAATCCAGTCAACTAATAAAAAAAAGACTTTTATAGTTTTGCTAAAAAACTAAAATGATAGTAATACTGTAATTTAAACTTAGGGCAAAGTTGTATTTGTTGACTTTGGTAAAATCGTAATTTGCCAAAAGTTAAAGTGATGACAATACTATAAATTTGAACCAGAGACAAAATCGTAATATAACTTTGCACTAAGGACAAAATCATAATTTTAAGTTGGGGACAAAACTATATTTTTAATTTGAACTGGGGCAAAATCAAAATTTTGAACTAAGGGCAAAATCGTAATTTTGAGTTGGGGGCAAAAGCATACTTTTATTTTGAACCGGGCAAAAACATAATTTTAAACTGAAGGCGAAATCATAATTTTTGAAACGGGACGAAAATGCAAAATCATCATTTTTAGTTTGGGGCAAAAGCAAAAATTTATTTTAAAACGGGGCCAAGAATGTCATTGTAATATGGGGATAAAATCATAATTTTATTTTGAAGTGGGGGAAAAAACGTAATTATATTTTAAATTAAGAACGAAACCGTAATTTTAAAACGAATATAAAACAATAAAATGGTTGGTCGAATAGGGAAGTGCCACGCAGCTGCTTAGCACTATTCCCTCAAACTTCCTTTTGTATATGTAGGTAACTAGTTGATGCCCCGCCCGCGTTGCGGGGCGATGGCCGAATAATGAGCGAGTGTTAGTCAGCTCATTGACACGAAAAACAATTAAATCGAGTAAACCAATTAAAAGAAAACACTTTTATAGTTTTGATAAAACAAACTAAAACAATGGCAATATTGTAATTTTTAACTGAGGGAAAGTTGTATTTTTTGACTGGGGTAAAATCGCATTTTGACAAAAGCTAAAGTAATGGCAGTACTGTAAATTTGAACCTGGGGCAAAATTGTAAATTTTCACATGGGCAAATTCGTAATTTTTAACTTGGGGTAACAACGTAATATAAATTTGAACTAAAGACATAATCATAATTTTAAGCTTGAGGCAAAAGCATAATTTTATTTTGAACCGAGGGCAAAATCGTAATTTTAAGTTGGGGGAAAAACATAATTTTATTTTGAACTGAGGAAAAAACATAATTTTGAATTAAGGGCGAAATCACAATTTTTAAACTGGGAAAAATCACATTTTTGAACAGAGGAAAAAATCGTAATTTTTAAGTGGGGGCAAAGACAAAATTTTATTTTGAACTGGGGGCGAGAAGGTAATTCTGAGCTGAGGGCAAAACCACAATTTTATTTTGAATGGAGGGAAAAATCGTAATTTTGAGCTGGGGACAAAAAAATAATTTTATTTTGAGCTGGGGCAAAACCGTAATTTTAAAGAGGGACAAAAACATGATTTTAGAATGGATATAAAATAATAAACTAGTTGGTCCAATGGGAGAGTGCCAGGCAAAGTCGTAATTTTGAATTGAGTGCAAGATCGTAATTTTGAGATGGGGACAAAAAGCGTAATTTTATTTTGAGTTGGGGGCAAAAACTTAATTTTAAAAAGGATATAAAACAAAAAACTTGTTAGTCCAATGAGTAAGTGACAGGCAGCTGCCTGACACTATTCCCCCATTTGGTTTTTGTGCTGTGTGACACTATTCCATCATTTGGTTTTTATACATGTAGGAAATATGAGACTTATAAACTATTATTTTAAAAGATAAAGATTATTTTTGGAGTAAACTGCCATTTTGGTCCCTGTGGTTTGGCCAGTTTTGTCACTTTAGTCCAAATCTCAAACTTATTACATACAGGGTCATGTGGCTTGCATTTTGTTGCCATTTTAGTCCAAAATCCAAAAAAACCCCTTTTTGACTGTTGAGAGCTGCCTATTTTGTCCTTTAGTGCCCCTGTATTTTGGTAATTTATGTTTTATTATAAACTGATCATCATCATCCCCAAAAATAATCAGCTCTCTCTCTCTCTCTTCTCTCTCTCTATATAGCACCACCACCACCACCTCCTCCATCTCTCTCTCTTCTCTCTCTCTAGCACCACCACCACCACCACCGCCATAACCTCCTTCCACAACCACCTGTTTCCACCATCACCACCCATTCAACAAGCACTCCAGTCCGGCGGCACAACCAAACCCCCTATTTTCGATTAACGAATCCGTGACAACCGCTTTCAAAACACGAAACCTTCGTGTTTGTGTAACCCTAGTTCTCCAAATTCACCCCCAAAAACCATAGTTTTTTCAATTCTCCAATTCCAAACCCTAAATTATCACCAGATTCTGAATATTCCAGTTTAATATCAATCATACAACCACAATTGTTTCTCTCTCTCACTAACTAATAATCACAAAAATGATTAAATGTACATCAAAACCAGCGTTTAGATTCAAATAATTCAATCTAAATAGATCCAAAATGCAACGAAATCAAGAAATCCAAAAATGATTACCTACCTGAACTTCACACCGATCCTCACCTGTGAACAACCAACCTGCAATCACAATACTCCGACAACCACCTACGACCACCGTAAAACCTCAATCATCTCCGACCACCTTCATCGTCCACCTGCAAGTTTTCACTCTGTCACCACCACAAACACCACCGTTCAGATCTGAAACATAAATCGTATGTGCTCAGAGTGTGTGTTCAACAAGTCAATCGTTATTTACAGATCTGATACAACAAATCATATGATTTGTTTTCAGATCTGCGATGTGCTCATCAACATCTGCATATCAAGATATGTTATTTTCATCTTTTTTTGCTAGAGAGAGAGAGAAGAGAGAGAGAGAGAGCTGATGTGACCAAATAAACGGAGAAAGAGAGGAGAGAGACGGGGTGAGAGGAGAGAGGCGGGGTCAGCGGCGGCGATGACGGTGGTGTTCTGACAGTGGTGGTGGTGTTGGACGACGGCAGTGGCGGTGATGGTGGTGCTTGGAGAGAGAAAGAAAGAGAGAGTGATGGTGGTGTTGTCGATGATGATGATGATGAACATCTGCATATCAAGATGAGATGCAGATTTTTTAATGTGTTGAATAATCTGGACTAATGTATTAAATGAAAAGATAAATCACCAAAATACCCCTGCACTAAAGGACAAAATAGGCAGCTCTCAACAGTCAAAAAGGGGTTTTTTTGGATTTTGGACTAAAATGGCAACAAAATGCAAACCACAGGGCCCTGAATGTAATAAGTTTGAGATTTGAACTAAAATGACAAAACTAACCAAACCACAAGGACCAATATGGCAGTTTACTCTTATTTTTGTAATTACTCAAAATGTCAAATTTTCTCTTACAATCTCTCTCCTTTCTTCAAAACCAGATCCCCCATATTTCAAAACCTAAAACCCTAATGACCAGTGACATCCCTTTCTTCTCCCCTCTCCTCTCCTGTCCGGCGACCGGAGCTGGACTCCGACGACTATGCCGGCCCGTTATTTCTCCGACGAGACACTCACACCACACCACCACACTCCTTCTTCACCTTAAATCCACCACAAAACCCCCATGTTTTCACGCGATTAAACGGCCGGCCACCATGGTGGTGGCGGCATACGGCTGCAACGACAGAGAAATAGGGAGAGAACGAGTGAGATCGAGGAGAGAGAAAGCTGCAGAAAGAGAGAGAGAGAAAGACGCCGGCGCCGGTTCCGGTTCTGGTGTTGTTCTTACTCCGGCCGTTCTCCGATGATGACGTAGATGTTCTCTCTCTCTCATCTCGCGCCGGATTGTTCGAGGTGAAATGCTAAAGCTAGCGTGAAATCACTGCTTCGGCTTTTGAGGGATTGTTTGAGCAATTTCAGAAGTGAAAGATCGAAGAACGTGGTTTTGGAACAGGTTATGGGTGAGATTGATAGAGGTGAAACGAGGGAAATTGAAGTTGGAGTGGTGGAGGAGATGATTGCCAGGCTTAACATGTGAATCTTTCACTAGAAACAGAGGTTTTTTTTTTCACTTTGTTTGTGAATCTTTCAATAGAAACAGAGGATGTGCTTATGATTTAAGTTGAAGATTTTGGAATAATTTTGGGATGCCATATAATTTCCAAGATTTGTGGTTGAGTTAAATGGGAACGCTTTGCAGCAGACTATCCCTGTTGTGCCGGTCGTCTTTTGTTCCACCCGGTGGCCCCGGTGGTGCCGGTGGATCTCACCACTCTAATGGTAATAATGGATTTTACAAGTATAGAGCAGGAAGGTATATGTTTTATCCGTTTTCGTAGTTAGTTTCGTTCGAGCAGATTTTCTGAATTAGGAATGTTATCTAGTATCTTGTGATGTTTATTACAAGTAACTGGCATTAAACACGCGTAACCAAGGGCGTGTGCGTAACTTGCGTCAGTTACTCGTGCAAAGTCGGTCTCATGTCGAGCACTGCGTTAAGCGCCTACTGCGTGTCCAAGCTCTGGTACGCATAAGCGCAGTAAAAGCGCGTAACTGATGCCGTTACACGCAGCGCGGTAGGTTAAGTGCGTGCTGGGGCCTAGTAACATGGCGCTAGACGTGTGTTTCCCGATCCTGGTACATGTAACCAGCTCCGAAAGTGTAACCGGCATTTTAACATACGTAAACTGAGGCATGATCGCGCTTAACTGGTGCTGAAAACCAGGAAGTCAGAACTTATAATTTGGTCGAATTGAAGCTTTTTGTGTAGGCTATGATGATTTAAACCTATATACCATCAAACTCTGAAAGCTTCAAGCTATTTTGATGAATTTCAACATTACACTGAGCCTATGCTTACGATTTAAACAATTCTTTTTTAATTGAATTAACTTGTCTATAATTCCTTATTTGATAATTTGATTTTGTTAGTGAATTTTTATTGATTTTGAGTCGTTGTAAGGCAACAAATTAGAGTCTCTGATGTGCTTTGACCCATTTCACCACGATCACCCGACTCCTTTTTCTAACAACCCCCAAATTGGTCCTCATTCCCCACCGGTGACGATCACCCGACTCCTTTTTCTAACAACCCCCCAAATACTTTGCAATCTGTTTTTTTTTTTTTTAATTTGTTTCTTTCTCTGGTAGTTCTTGTGAATCTCTAATAGACATATCTCATTTTCAAGAGCAAAATGCACGGATTGTTCCTGTGGTTTGGTGAAATTTCACCTTTAGTCTCTAACTTTTCAGAATTACACTCTTAGTCCCTGTGGTTTGACAAGTTGTTACTCGAATAGTCCCTAAAGCGGATAAAGGTTACTCGGATAGTCCATGTGGTTTGACAAGTTGTTACTCGGATAGTACTTGTCATTTCACACCCACTTAACCAGAAAAACTAACCTTCATCCACTTTGGAGACTATCCGAGTAACAACTTGTCAAACCACAGGGACTAAGAGTGTAATTTTGAAAAGTTGGGGACTAAAGGTGAAATTTCACCACACCACAGGGACTATCCGTGCATTTTACTCCATTTTCAATTTGAATTCTTTTTGTTAAATTTTTCTTTGTGAGAAAGGATGGTGCTCATCAATTAGGCTCCCATTGATTTCAAGAATGTAAAAATGATATGATTCTTACACGATTGAACTTTACTATGTAGTATGCATGTTACAGAGTTATATAAATACTAAAAATTTGTATACAATAAGCTCCTGCCTTAGGCAACAAAGTATGCAAATGGGACAGGAAAACCTTCTAAGATATTAATAAATATGCTGACGTATCTGAATTTATTTGACTTATCTCCAAGATGTACGGTTCCTAAGAAAAGTAGAACTTGTAACCACCATAAACTGATTTGTAACTATCAAAAACATTTTGCACCTTCAATTGGAACTTTAAAACAAGTGGCGAAGCTTGACGGAAGAGACGGGGGTCGAAAACGTATATACCCAAAAATTTCTATAGAACCGGCGGGTCGAAAACATATATACCAAAAAATTTCTATATGAAAACTACATATATAACACTACTGAGCGAAAAGTTCGGGGGTCGCCCCCCCCCCCCCCCCTCCCCCCTCAATCCTACGCCCCTGTTCAAAACCATATGTCATACATTCAAGATGTTAAACTTGATTCTGTTTATACTCCTTTTTTACACTTGAAATTCATTATCACTACTTTTAAATTCAAATGTAGAACTTAATAAATGCAGAATTTTTACAATCTACCAACAGTTTAACACAACAAATAATATTATGCAATGGACTATCCATTTGTTTGAAAGTACTAGTGGTAATCCTGAACACCACCTACGTTACTAACAATTTAGCCCATTTATAATAAATATATCCAAGGCCCAATTAATGTCCAAAGGTTAGGCATTGCGTTTTAATCCAAATGGTCAGATAGGCCCAACTGCAACCACTGAGGATGGGTGTTCGATTAAAAATTAAAACAAATTATCTATTTTATTTGTAAAATGGTGGTTATATTCCTTATGTTAAGACCATTTGGTGTGGTGGTGGGGCATGAACAGAGGGCGTTAAACGTTATGTGGTAGCCACGTAAGTAAGAGGGTGTGGTAAAAAAAGCATGGGATGGTGTTGGGTGTATAAAAGGGTCCCACCTAGTGTTAAAAAAACTAACCAATCACAAACTTTTGGTTTTCTGGCGCCAGAGGCTGTGGACCTACTTAGTCGAGTTCAAAGGGTCATGCATAGTAATGTTATGACCCCGAGATCTATGGACGTAGTTTTTAAAAGGCTTAGTTTTGCTATTCAAAAAGGGGTAGCGGCGCAGCTTGTTGCCAGTTTACCAACTATCTCGATGTAAATTATTTTGTATGATAAATACTATTCTAATGTTAAAAACATTATCACAAACCTTTTACCACAAACCACCAATCAACTCGTGCCACATCACCAACCAAATTGCCCTCCATGCTGGTGAAGAATCCTCTGCCCCCACACAACGGCGTGGAAAATGCCAAGCCCGGGGTGGTTTTGTGGGCGTTGACTGACCTCCACGCCAGATTTTCATGCCCACACCGTTGGTAACACCGATAACATCCGGATATCCAGTTTCCAGATATCCAGTCGAACATGGATAGCTTGGCAACCCTTGATTTGAGTTGGACTGATATAGAAATAATCCCATCGCCAGTGGGACGATTTTGTACCAACCTTGTGTCCTTAGATTTAAGGAATTGTAAAAACCTGAAAAGGATAGAGGGCAACTTTCATCTCTTAAAAAGTTTGAAAGACCTTCATCTCACCTATTGGAAGGGGCTAAAATCTTTCCATAAAGACCGGTTGGTGAGCCTTAAGCTTCCCCAGTTTCCACGTTTCTTAAGGAAGTTAAATCTTAGTAGGTGCAAATTGGGTGATGGAGACATCCCATCTGATATTTGTGAGTTAGTAAACCTACAGGTACTATACCTAAGTAGTAATAAATTTTCCCGGTTACATTCCGGCATCTCCCGACTCCCAGGTCTCAAGTGCCTTGATTTGTCATGGTGCGTGAGCCTTGTAGAATTGCCAGACCTCCCATCAAGCATAGCTATTCTCAAAGCACATGAGTGTCACTCACTTGAAATTGTAAGAGATTTATCAGACTATAAATGGTTGTGGGAAGTCTCACTTTGGAGGAGAGCGAATAAGAGTGTACTACTTTCTATGCTTGAGGTATAACTCTTATCTTGTTTTTTAATTTCAATTTTTTTTTTAACTTAGAAGATAATAATTATATTCATCATAATTGGAATGAAAACGTGGTAGGGAAATGCAACTGAAGATCGCTTTACGAGTTTCATAAGTCCCGTTGTTGAACCATCAAGCATTTTTACAAATTCTGTCACATTGCAACTTCCACACGAATGGTACAGTGCGTTTAGTGGATTTTTATTATCATTACGAGCTCGTAATTGCTTTTTCGGGATGTATAACATAGTTATTAAGCAGGAGATGTCCACGGATCAATCTGAGAAATTTGGTAACGATTGTAGGGAACCATTTAACTTTAAGTATGAAATGGTGGGTTATGTACCCTTTAGTTCATTGAGGCACATCCCATGGTTCAATCCTACATACACTAAAAATATTTCATTTCAGACTCATGGCGGTGGTCTTAATGTAGAACTTGCTCGTGGTAAAAGTAAAATAGGTGACTTAAACGAACTCCCAATCAATTACTCAGAATGTTGGGATGAAGAATATGAAGATACAAAGACATTTGAGATAATATATGATTCAAAGTCCACTGAAATTCAGATTGCATGGCGTCATTAATCGTTGACACCGACATTAATGTTGCAGGTAAACTCCAAGATTTTGTTTCTAGCATTGTCAAAAACCATTACTCAGTCTCAGTTTCAACATTATTAGGCCCACATTTTGTTACCATTTCTAGTTTGCTCTTTTGCTTCTCCAACATTATTGCAGTCTACAAAAAAAGTTGTAATAAAATTTTCTTTATTATCTCTTAAGACTTCACATTCTATATTTTGTTCATTAGTAGGTTTCATATCGTTTTTGTAGGTTGTTGCTCCTCTTTATGCATATTATCGTATGTGTAAGCACAGTGGCGGATGTAGCTTATACCAGGGGCAACGCCCGCTACGGCTTGGCGCGGAAAAATTTGGAAAAATTAGTGTAAATTTCGGAAAAATTTGACGTTTTTTCGATTTCGTTACGGCTTATTTATAAAACGTTACGGCTACGATCCGTTTCTAGATCCGCCATTGTGTAAGCAAAAAAGGTATGTTATTTATAGAGGAGGATACAAGACGGGTCAAAATGAGTTACGAGTTGAAACGACATGTTTATACAGGCCAAAATGGGGTTGATAAGAAAATACAAATGAAATCGACTAGTCGGTGATAAAAGGGGCTCTTGATACCGAACATATATCCGGCACCTACCAGCCATCCATATTTTTATGGGGTTGTAATAATGGTGTGGTGTGTGTATTTGGACTTTGGTGAACTGTTTTGCTTGTATGTATATTTTGGTTCTCCAGCTTAGCTAGCTTCTTGCTCGCCGGATCCTGGTGGATGAATGCAGCATCATCCGTGATCCTGCTTGAACCAACAGACAATGAAAGCGGTGTCGGTTTCAAATCGGTTCTTCTCTTAATAGCTGCCATGAAATCGTAGAAAATTGGCTTTGATTACCCGGCTGTAGTCGCTAATAATCCCAATTGTCTCTTCACTGTTCTTGCTGACTTTATTTCCTCTTTTTTGAAGAAAATTTTTCAAATCATTGAATTTTCCATACCGTGATGTAACAAAAACAAACTGTTAGCTAAATGGGTTAGCATATCCGAATCAAAGTTTTGTCAATTAGAAAGAAACCTTTCCGGGTTCTTGGGTTGGGGATTGCGACTTGCGAGTCAGTACTCGTGCATGATCCAATCGGTTCCTGACCCATGTGGGGGGTTTCCTTTGCAAAACACGAGTGTTTTCTTCATTCCCCAACTCGTAATCTGGTTGCTTTCCGATACCCCAATAAAGAAGCCCGATTCGTTCAGTTCTCATTCTGGTATTTGATTTCTTTTGTGCTAAAAGAAAATCGCAGTCACCGAACACAGAGAACCAAAAGCTTACTATAATGAATCGATTAAAGCTTTGTTTGTATGAAAAAAATGCTAAACATTTGATCTAGCATACCTTTGGACGTCTGGAGATTCCTTTTTTTTTTTTTTTTTTCTCTTTTGTGTTAAAGTTCATATGATAATCATATGTATAGTTATAGTTTAGACCGTGGGGTATCGTGGGGCGGGGGTTTGGGGCATGGGTTGACACGTGGAGTTCGAGCCCCCCGCTGGTGAATGACGTGTCCGTGGGGTATGGCGGGGCGTGGCTAGCCCGGCGTGGCTTGGCCATGTGTATTAAAATAAAAAAAAATCTAAAATTAAAAAATACACAACATTTAAAAAAAAAGCCTAAAATTTTATTAAAATTTCCTAAATATTACAAAATTCTACCAAAAAAAAAAAAAAAAAAATCCTAAAGCGTTAGGTAGATTTCGAAAAGGGCGAGCTTGTCAAACGGCTTCCGCTCCTTGCCCCGGAACTCGATGTTGGCCACCGCAACCCGGTCTTCGTGACTTATCTCACCGCCCGGGACTCTGTCGTAGTAGGCTTTAAAACCATCGAGTTTCGGCCGTAGCTCTCGCCACTTGTGTTGTCACGCGTTGTGCCGGCCGTTTCCCACGTTGTGCCAGTAGCTTGCGAAACTTCCGGCCAGTGACGGGTCTCACCCGGTTGGCGGCTGTCACACCCTCAAATTTCACATGCGGAGTATCACCGCGAGACGTGTGGCTGCATAGGATCAAGCCATCAATTACATAGAACATTTAACACAAGTAAGATAAAAACATAGTAGGTTTGTAATAAAGTTCCAAAACATAGCAAGTTTAACAAAATAAGGTTTGAGCATTTAGCGGAAGCGTTAAGTTCATAAGTAGCTTAAAACAATTATTCAAAAGTAGAAATCCGATAACAGATCCTAGACGACAACCACAGCGCTCAAAGCGGACTCCAGCATAGCATCTACGGACCTGCAAGCATGCAGTAGTGTGTCAACATAAAGTCGGCGAGTTCACGGGTTTCAAAAAGGTTTTCCACGTTATCCAAAAACATTCGTTTGTGAGTTATCATGTTATCAAAACATGTTGTGGGAAATCCATCCCAAAATGAGCTACTAAACTGTATAGTACCGAAACTTTGACGTAGTTGTTGTTCGCCCTCTTAGGTCAATGTCTACCGTCATTGACCCGTTAATCCAGATAATAGTTCACGCCCGGCTCCCCGCACGGTGTGAGGTTGTCAAACCTAATAGCGCTATCAACTAATATCCTGTTCGCTCCCCGCGATTAATCGGTATTAGTGTAAGGGACTTTCCTTGGTAGAGTTTTGTTTAGTATGGTAGCTCCCAAACAATTGGGAGTGCATGCTTTATGAGTTTTTATAAAGTTGTCACACCGTTACCTTGGTGTGAGCGAAGTTCCCAAGTCATTGGGAATGCGAGCGTTTAGTTTAAGTGTGAACTCAACTTTGATTGCTCAGTAGATAATACTTTATCCTAAACCGGGTCAACCACGTCCTATAACGATTACCCATCGTTAGGACCGTATGCAAATAATTCACATATAACAAGCATTTCATACATGTAGCAAGTAATCACGTATTTCACAGTAGTATACAAACAGTAGGTAGTTTACGACCAAACAGTGTGTGAACACGATCATTAATAATTGTGCGACTTATATACAGTGAAGGATATGATATAATAGATGTGTGAATGTTTTTGTGATTTGAATTACAATCAAACAGTGCATGACTAACACCCTGGCCCAAGTTATACAGCCCAACAAGGTGACTTGTGCGATCAGTACCCATTTGTGCGATTCAAGAGTATGTTGTACGATTAAAAGTCTTTGTGCGATCAACAAATTAAAGTGGTGGGGCCAGTTAATTTGAGTGTGCATTTATAAAAATTGTGCGACCAGTATTGTGCGATTGAATGGAAAATATAGGGGGTGCATGTGTATGTTCTAATTTGTGTGCATGATTTGAGACAATTGTGCGATTCAACTCAAAGAAAAATTGTGCGATCAATAGTGGTGGGACCCAAACATTTAATGTGCGTTCCTAGGTTTGTACGAACTTTATCATTTATACTCCTCACTATCCTAAAATCAAACCAACTAAGGACAAAACATGTATCACACCATTTTTGAATCATGAAACATTCATGTAGGTGGTACCTCATGCAAAGCCATTTGTACATTTTATGAAGAAAACCCAATTCATCAAACACCATTATGAGTATGCGATATTCTGTTTGTTCGATGATGATTGAGACAGCAGAATCATACATTTAACATTAATGTTTTTCAGGTATGTATTAATTCAGAAAGGACAATCGACTTTTATATTATGATTTCAAATTATCTCACATTTAGAGAGTTGTACCTTACGCATGAAAAGTTGTACACACCATAGTTTCAAGCTCACGAAAAGAAAACCCAGATCATATAATTCATACTATTTCATGTTTATGTTTGCAAATCTGCGTTATAAATCATCTAAGGCTCACAACATTCATGTCATCTTTATAAACACATACAACGTCAACATGAATCGTCCTAGCAATTACCAAGCATGACCAGGTTGTTCCATAAGCAAGTGCAGTTGTCCATTCAAAGAAAAAAAAACCCATATCAAGCATTCAAACAAAACCCAGTTCATCATCTTGCCTATTCATCCTTATTTCCCATGAAACATTGTCTTTATCACTATTATGGTGATTTAAGTGAACAGTAGTGACATCATCCTCAAAACATATAACAAGCAATTGTTCAAACATGGAAACCCAGATTTCCTACTCGGATTCAGAGTGAACATCAACATTAAGTTTTACACGGAATCAACATCAATCATCAACCTGAACATTAACGTTATGGCAACAAGTTTTACACAGAAACATCATTCACAAGTGTTTACATCTTAACATTTATTCGAGTGTGTGAACCGAGTGAAAGAAACTGAGCTCCAGGTGAGCTGCCGAAGGTTCTATCGGAGTAAAATATCGTTACTGGAAAATCGGAGTGCACGGTCGTTGGTGGTTCGATCGGAGACGATGATATTTGGTCGGAGTGAAGTTTTGTTGCAGGTTGTTCTCTTGGAGAAGAAGAGGATTAAGGAGAGAGAGTGTGTGGAAGGAATGATTTGGGGATTTGTGCATTAAAGTGGATGTCGGCTGGACTTATGGTTTATATAAGACTAAAGGGTATGGGGGCCGGCTAGGCCCGCCTAGGACCGGCGCCGGTCCCCACACCGCCCCCTGAGGAACGGCTCGGCCCAAACGGCCCCTCACAGCCGGTTTAGACGGGGCCCCACTTGTTGTTTATAGCCGTTTGGAAACGGCTCTTTTATATAAAAAAAATTCAACTTTTCAATTTAAATACCCTATATCTCATCATTTTTATACAATTATATCCCAATCTACTCCCATTCTTCACCAATTCTCTTCCTTTTTTATAAAAAACACTCCATATTTTTTATACCATTTTCTCTAATCATGAATCCTTTCAACCCAAACAACCCCAACCCGAATAATAACAACCCGAACCAACCTAACTTTTTTTCGACTCCCGCTTACACTCCGAATATGGATCATTCGTGGGGGGCTCCGTAATTTCCTTTTTCGGGTTTCCAACAAACACCCAACGCACGAATGTCTCAAGTTCAACAACTCCAACAATACCAAGCACTACAACAAATCATGCAACGCAACTCGTTTGAACAACTCCAATCGCAACCGCCAACTTCCCAACCGGTTCAACTTGACGATGATGATGATGAAGAAGTCGTCCCCGAATCGCCACCGCAAGAGCTCAACCGAAAAAAAAACCAAGGGGAAGGGGAAGAAGGTTGAAACCGTACCCGAAACCGCGTCAAAAAGCGGTTCGAGAGCAAAGGGGAGACCTTGGACGAAAGTAGAGGGGGAGGCGCTAGCAATGGCGTTTGCTAAGTCCTCTACTTGCCCGATAGTCGGTATGAACCAAAGTTTATATTTTTAATTTAAATTTTAAAAGTTTTTATTTTTTATTTTTACTAATGCATTATTTTTTAAAATTTAGGAAACAATCAAACGGGTAGTAGTTTTTGGAAGAAGACAACGGCTAAATTTCACGAGCTTATGGAGCATGGCTCGGATCGTGATGTAGAAGCCGTCTCGGGCAAGTGGCGTAAAATGATCAAGATCATCAATAACTTTAACGAAATTTATAACCAAATTTACACTTGTCCTCCTAGCGGGAGTAACGAGGCGGACATTCTTAACCTTGCTATCGCTAAGTGGGACTCTCAAAATTCAAAGCCTTTCCCGCACTTCCGAGCATGGAACGTTGTAAGGAAAGAACAAAAATGGACGCCGATTCCAAATGAGGTCGCAACCGCCAAACGGACTAAAACTTCCGAGTCCGGAAGTTATAGTGCGGGAGGCTCCACCGCTCATTGTCAAATCGACATAAACGACGACCCGGAAGATGACGAGGACGTGTTGCCCATTCACGAGTGGGAACGTCCCATCGGGAGGGACAAAGCAAAAAAAGAGGCGGTCGGAAAGCGCAAAGGGGCCGGCTCGAGTGGAGGGGGCGGCTCGGGTGGAGGGGGCGGCTCGGGTGGAGGGGGCGGCTCGAAGGCATCGGCGAAAATGGACGACTTGATAAACGAATTCCGTTCGTTCAAAGAGTTCGCGGCCGAAAAATACACTCACAAGAAAACCGTGTCGGCCGACTATGCTCGAGCGGAGGATTTTAGGATTATGAGGTTGGATCTCGACTCGGTTCCGGAGGATGAACGCGAGGTTTATCGGAGGATGAAAGAAGAGGTGAAGAAAAAATGGACGTCGTAGGTTTTTTTTTTATTTTTATGAAATGTATTTTTTTTTCGGTAATGTTTTTTTTTTAGGAAATGTAATTTTTTTAATGTTATGAAATGAATTTATTTATGTTGTTTTATGTTGTATTTTTAATTTTTATAAAGTTTTTATTAAGTTAATAAATAAAAACTTAGAAAATTATAAAATAATGAGGTGGTGTAGCCTCATCCTCCATCCCCCTCAAATGTGAAGGAGGCCCATCCCCCACGAGCCGCCTACGTGGCGCCTATGTGGAGGCTCATCCCCACGGGGATGAGCCTCACCATAACCTTTGGTCTAAGACCATGGGGTATGGATGGATAGATTCTTTGGAGACTACCTGTCACGTAGGCGTCACGTCATCAGGGGAGGAGTAGCATCCTCTGGGGACTACCCAATGGTGTGGAGGACTACCACTTTAATAAAAAATCAATATATATTCAAGGGGAGAGAGAAAATCCAGGAATGCTTAATGAAGGGGGCCCACAATTATCAAACTTTTGGTCTGTCTCCAACGTCTTGGAGAGGACGGAGGTGCTGCCGACGTGCCCAGGGGGCGGTGTGGGACGACCCACTTTGAGGGCGCCGGACCGGGGACGAGCCCCATACCCATCGGCCTAATAAACCCATGTTGGATCGCACAATTGACTAATCAAGCATTCCTTCACTTGTGCGATTAGGATTAGGGCAACTTGGAGAGGGGCTTGGGCTTATAGTTGGGCTGGATAATATTCAGGGTGTGGGATCCATTTAATGTTAAGTGTTATTAAAAAGATAAAAATTGTATTATTATGTAAACAATAGATAATTAAATAATAAAACAGAGTTATAATTTAGAATTTCTAATTTAATAGCTTGCTTAATCGTTTCGTACAATAAGTTTATGCGGGAAGAACCCAAAGTGTCACATTATCCCCAACTTATAGGAATATTCGTCCTGAAATTTAGCGTACACCAAAAGTGTTTTCACGGGGTGTCACAGCGGCCCTTCATCGCGTCCACGACGCTCGTGACAAGGGCTAGTTCTTCCTCGTGCGTCCAAGAGGC
Source organism: Helianthus tuberosus (assembly GCA_030545235.1). Classification (NCBI taxonomy): domain Eukaryota; kingdom Viridiplantae; phylum Streptophyta; class Magnoliopsida; order Asterales; family Asteraceae; genus Helianthus; species Helianthus tuberosus. Next base: position 6,740,230 of record CM060394.1, read on the forward strand.
CATAGATCAAGTGTTTGTTTGTGGGTAGCGATGGGGACATCCGGTGGGGTTGGGGGTTATATAGTGATGTGGACAGTTGGGGTGGGTGAACCGTTTGGCTTGGCTAATGGTTATATTTTAAAATTTAAAAAGGCCCGCTATGCCCTAGCCAACAAGCCAATAATAGCCGGCCACATAGGATCGCTAGCATGCCCCACGTCCGGCCTTAAATTCCCGCCCAAGGGGCCACACCCAAACCCAAGCCCACCCGGGGTGGTGATTTGGGCGTTTATGGCCAACCCACGCCCCAACCCCCGCCCCATAGTCTTAATAAGTTACATGTGACAAGTTGATGAAAAGAGTGCTCCTGATACCTGAAAAAATATCCGGGCCATACCACCCATTGATATTTTCTTAGGTAACTTTTTTCTCTAAATAATCAATACCCAAAAATACCCGGAACCGAAACGGTTATAGCAATAACAAATTCCAGCCATTAAAACGAGAAACCAGAACCGGTTCAATAACCGAAACCAGTTATTAAAAATAACCGATTTGTTTACCTCTACCTATATATGTGTTTTATAAACCTTGACTATCAATTTTTTTCCTAAAAGGCCTATGGATATATATAGCCTCAAATGGAGCCCAAAAACAATCCAATAACGTGGACTTACAACCCACTTAGAATACATTCAAGGCCCAATAATCGTTTAGCATCCTTTCTTCCTTTCCACAGTCCATACTTGTTTCATTTAATATGCGAAAAGCAGCTAGTTCATGATATTCGATTTTTCATATCTTCATATATACCGTAGTTTCTTTTCTCCCTTTTTTAACAAAGTCTTGTAGTTTCATGCAAACCAGATGTATGTATGATGAAATGCCTCAATGAACAATCTCACTTATTATGCTCCTATTCAACTTTAGTTTGTCTTCAACCCTTATTTTTAGTAGGTGGTATATGTAGCTGTTGTGATTATATTTTCGTGTTTCGATTCATATTCAAATTCATTTTTATGTTAATGTTATATGCTTAGTGAATTAAGAACCGAAAAGGTTGATGACATTGCAGCATCATCAAATTCATTGGAAATTTCTTAAATTAACATATAGGTACCCGTTCCGGTACCGGTTCAGAACGGTACCTGGTACCATTTGCTCAACTAGTTTCGAGTAGGCTTTTAGACCATATAATGTAAAGTTGATTGACAATTTTTATATTTGTTTCCCTTTTAGGCCTCCTCAGACTAAATAGATTTTGTCATCCTATTTTTATTTATATTTAAATACATCACATACTTTTAATTATTTAGTAATCTTTTCTTTCTTTCTCTAGCACTTGTGAATCTCTAACCTGTTTTTGTGTTTATTTTAATGCACTAAATATTTCTAAAATACTTTGCAATCTGTCTGTTTTTTTTATTTGTTTCTTTCTCTGGTGGTACTTGTGAATCTCTAATTGACATATCTCATTTTCAATTTGAATTCTTTTTGTTAAATTTTTCTTTGTGAGAAAGGATGGTGCTCATCAATTAGGCTCCCATTTATTTCTAGAATGTAAAAATGATATGATTCTTACACGATTGAAGTTTACTATGTAGTATGCATGTTACAGAGTTATATAAATAGTAAAAATTTGTGTACAATAAGCTCCTGCCTAAGGCAAGAAAATATGCAAATGGGACATGAAAAGAATATTGGACTTTAATAATCTCAACTATTCGTCGTTGGCCGCCAACAGTCCCAACTTTAAAAATAACCACTGGAGTCCTAACTTTTAATATATTGGCTTCCAATAGACCCTGACTAACAGAACTCTGACGCCGTTAGTCTCCGGTCGCCGGAAAAACGTTTTTTGGCCGGAAAACTCAACATTTTCGTCCTGAATCTCTTTGTAACCTTATTATGGACCTTTGGGAACCTTTTCTAGTAAAAACTCCAATTATTAAAGTCGCCGAAAAACTCCTTTTTCGTCGAAAAACTCTCTTTGTCAATAGTTGGGACTGCCAATGGTTATTTTTGAAGTTAGGACTGTTGACGGCCAACGACGAATAGTTGGAATTATTAAAATACAATATTCTGACACGAAAACCTTCTATGATATTAATAAATACACTGACTTATCTGAATTTATCTGTCTACCAAATTTGAAAATCCTTCATCTCCAAGATGTACGGTTCCTAAGAAAAGTAGAACTTGTAACCACCATAAACTGATTGGTAACTACGAAAAACATTTTGCACCTTCAATTGGAACTTCAAAACCATATGTCATACATTATTGATTCTGTTTATACTCCTTTTTTACACTTAAAATTCATTATCACTACTTTTAAATTCAAATGTAGAACTTAACAAATGCAGAATTTTTACAATCTACTAACAGTCTAACACAACAAATACAATTATGCAATGAACTATCCATTTGTTTGAAAGTGCTAGTGGTAATTCTGAACACCACCTACGTTACTAACAATTTAGCCCACTTATAATAAATATATCCAAGGCCCAATTAATGTCCAAAGGTTATGCATTGCGTTTTAATCCAAATGGTCAGATAGGCCCAACTGCAACCACTGAGGATGGGTGTTCGATTAAAAATCAAAACAAACTAGTTGTTTACCATGCGCGCCCGTTGCGGCGCGCTAAATCAAATCGTTCTATAAGAATGACAAAACATGTCAAATAACAAAAAGTAGCTCGAACTAAAACGTCAAGTATTTTCGGTACCGGTTCGGCACCGGTATTCACCGATTTTTACCCTCAAATACCGGTGCTGTACCAGTACCAACCGGTACCGAACCGTACCGTACCAGGTATATTCGGTACCGGTACATACTTTTGGGGATTTCGGTAACGGTATTTTCGGTACCGGTTGGTACCGAGCTCATCAAATCATATTGCAACGTAGCAATGCAAGTAATTGCACAGTTTAGATTACCTTTTATACACACAGTAAGTAAACTGACCGACATCATTCTTCAAACGATTCGAGATAAACGATGCGTAGCCAGCCATATCCGGCATCGTGGAGGGCATTATGAGGATTCATTTTTCGTATCGTGGTTCGATGAGATTTTTTTTAAAAATAAGATAGAGATCATTATAGAAGAGGTGGAGTAGTTGTGGTAAAAAATGAATAGAAGTGTGAGTATTTATAGTGAATAGATACATTTTTTTAAACACATAGCCGTTGGCCAACGGCTAGCCCAAACGACTACTTGTCTTGGCCAATGAGATTCCGCCATGTCATCTTGATAGCCCCGCCCAACGCCCGGGCTGAAACCCCCGCCCAAGGGGCCACGCCGAAACCCAAGCCCACCCGGGGTGGTGACTTGGGCGCTTGTACCCAACCCACGCCACAACCCCCGCTCCATACCCCCATATTCTAATATTTCCTAGATCTTTTTTTAAACACATAGCCGTTGGCCAACGGCTAGCCCAAACGGCTACTTGTCTTGGCCAATGAGATCCCGCCATGTCATCTTGATAACCCCGCCCAACGCCCGGGCTGAAACCCCCGCCCAAAGGGCCACGCCGAAACCCAAGCCCACCCGGGGTGGTGACTTGGGCGTTTGTACCCAACCCACGCCACAACCCCCGCCCCATACCCCATATTCTAATATTTCCTAGATCTTTTTTTTTAAAACACATAGCCGTTGGCCAGCGGCTAGCCCAAACGGCTACTTGTCTTGGCCAATGAGATCCCGCCATGTCATCTTGATAGCCCCGCCCAACGCCTGGGCTGAAACCCCCGCCCAAGGGGCCACGCCGAAACCCAAGCCCACCCGGGGTGGTGACTTAGGCGGTTGTACCAAACCCACGTCACAACCCCCGCCCCATCCCCCATATTCTTATATTTCCTAGATCACAATCACTATTCATTAAATAAATAATAAATCACTATTCAAATCACTATTCATTAAATAAATAATAAACCACTATTCAAATCACTATTCAACTTATTATTCATTCAGTTTCTTTTTTATTTGTACCAAACTCACGTCACAACCCCCGTCCCATCCCCCATATTCTTATATTTCCTAGATCACAATCACTATTCAAATCACTATTCATTAAATAAATAATAAATCACTATTCAAAGCACCATTCATTAAATAAAAATAAACCACTATTCAACTTACTATTCATTCAGTTTCTTTTTTATTAGTATTAGTATATAATATCTATTTTATTTGTAAAATGGTGGTTATATCCCTTATGTTAAGACCATTTGGTGTGGTGGAGGGGCATGAATAGAGGGTGGTAAACGTCATGTGGTAGCCACGTAAGTAAGAGGGTGTGGTAAAAAAAGCACGGGATGGTGTTGGGTGTGGAAAGGGCCCCACCTAGTGTTTAAAAAAAAACTAACCAATCACAAACCTTTTACCACAAACCACCAATCAACTCGCCCCACATCACCAACCAAATTGCCCTCAATGCCGGTGAAGAATCCTCCGCCCCCCACACAACGCCGTGGAAAATGCCAAGCCCGGGTGCTTTTGTGGGTGTGGACTGCCTCCACGCTAGATTTTCATGCCCACACCGTTGCTAACACCGATAACATCTAGAGGTCGCTTTTCATGTGAGAAATGCATACTGCTTGTTTCGTATCGTTTTTCTTTTAACTTAAGAGTTTTTGATTCATCGATATGTGTTCGATTAAGCAAGTAGTATTATACGGTGTTTATATGGTGTTATATAGTGTTATATACAGTGTTATAATACACTTGATGTGGGGTAAAATACACATATTTGTCCCGTGTAAATTGTATAATTTTTGTATAGTTTTTATTTATTATTTTTAGTTTTTAGTATCATATTACATTATTTTGTGTTGTGTCAGGTCCTGGTGCAAATGGAGCAAAAACGAATAATATGAAAATGACCACCCAGTTGGGCAGAGTGGTATGCCAGGAACCGAAGTAAAATTGTTGCTATTTTCCTTGATTGGGCGAAGCTCATTCTACTAGTAGGGTGTGACACAAGGAAAAAAAAAAGAAAAGGAATATTGTCATCACAATATTCATATCAATTAGTTTAAGGAAGTCAAAAGTGGATGCAAAGGAATCATACTTGGACAACGTCTGCATGTGCATCTATTTGGACAAAAACTTGGAATTAATTAAAGGCCAAAAATTGTGAAAACAAATGGTCTTTGGGCCGAGGAACATCAAAAGCCCAGCAGCATGTTTATGTGAACGATGATATGACCCTAATAATTCCTATTGGGCCACCAAAAGAAGCCATATATTGGGACGCAACTAAGGAAAACAGAGGGGAGGGGCGGCCATTAATATTCGCTGAATACATCAAGAGGGATTTTTTTTTAATTCCCATCAGACGAAAAACTAGGAGTTACGAATTAACAAACCCTGAGGCGACGTCTGGAGCAACTTGGGAGCATTCTTGGTGAGCAATTGGAGATTTCAAGGCAAGGGAATCATTGGTACGAGTCGAGAGCGAAGAATCGAAGAATCTATCGGGTTTTCTAATCCCTTGTTTTGTCGATTACTTTCTTGGAACTTTGTTACAATGAATTCTGTTTTAGACATCTTTGTTTTGTTTTCATTTACTGAGATGCTTGGCTAATTTCATAAACCACCTAGACTTGATGAATGGATTAATATAAAGATTTTACCGGTTTTTGTTATTTGCATGATTGTTATGGGTGATTGTGTTTAGTAAGAGGTTTGATTTAATGATTAGATGTGTATGCATACTTTGAATTGGTTTATTGTTATTACTTGCTTCATATGATTCTTAGTGACGGTCTATATCACAACATAGAGTCATATTAGGGTTTAGGGTTTCGGTGAGTGTCTATATCACGTTAGAAAACCTTAACTCTTTAGGGAGAATTGGCCAATAACCCCTAGAAGTAACTGATAATAATTTGCTAAGTCTTAGTGTTCTTCTAGTCCTAATACCTGGGAAGTGAGGGGCTATTGGTAGGTCTTACCCGGCGAATTGCTTTAGATAGGCCTTGGGAAAGGTTATGTCTTGGTTTACCTGTCGGTCTTATTAGTCTATCAAGTCAAATTAATTACTTCAAACTACCCTAGATCTAGGATTGGGAAAGAATAGGTCAACATTAGGGTACTTACACAATAATTAGACAACTGGGAAGACGTCTAATAACCGGTAGAATTAACGGCCTAGGTAGCTCTACAGGTTTCTCCTTGAGAAGGGTCGAGGGGCCTCGTTGGTTCTTAATAGGTTTAGTATTTTAAGATCCCGGTTCCATAACTCATGCATTTAACTTAATCGGTAATCTCTTAAAAACAATCCAGGATTCTTGTCTAGGTGGTCCCGGTCTCATATAAGAAAAGTCTTCAGTCTTTATTCGTGTTTAGTCTAGCTTTAGTCTATTTAGTAGTTTAATATAGATTTCCTAGATTTTCAGTAACACCCCCCCAAAACAAATAAACAAGTTAAGTCTTTATTCGTGTTTAGTCTAGCTTTAGTCTATGATGTAGAATATTCTGAAGGTAGATTTTTGGGCAAAGATTGATGAAAATTATAGACGATATGATGTAAAAATGATATGATGTTTTAAGCAATTGGAATTTACTATGCATGTTGTTATTATAAGATATTAAGATGGTAAAATTTGGGTATAAATCAAGAGCTCCTGCCTAATGATCAACGGGAAATGTGAAAGGAAATTGTTGTATACTTGCCGATTTATTTGACTTTTGCTACTTGTCTTGAAACAGCATCTACCAAATTTGAAAAGTCTTGATCTCTCTGATTCAAAAAACCTAATCACCACACCAGATTTTGAAGGCCTTCCATGTCTTGAAAGATTGATTTTTTATGGTTGTGAGAGTTTAAAAGAGATTCATCCATCAATTGGATCTCACAAAAAGCTTGTGTTTGTGAACATGGTATTGTGTAAAGCACTTAAAAGCTTTCCACCGATCATACAGATGGAAAACTTGGAGACTCTTTATCTCTGTGATTGCAAACAACTTCAACAGTTTCCGGATATCAAGTCGAACATGAAAAGCTTGGCAACCCTTGATTTGGGTGGTACTGATATAGAAACAATCCCAGAGTCAGTTGGACAATTTTGTACCAAACTTGTTTCCTTAAAGCTAAATGATTGTCCCAAACTGCGAAGTATAGACGAAAGCTTACGTCTCATAAGTAGTTTGAAAGACCTGAATCTCAGTGATTGGCTGGGGTTACAACCTTTTTATACTTACAAGTCGGTGAGCATGAAGCTACCTCAGTTTCCACATTCATTAAGAGAGTTGGATCTTAGTAGTTGCTTTTTGGGAAATAAAGACATCCCATCTGATTTTTGTGAGTTATTAAACCTAGAGGTACTACACCTATGCGGAAACCATTTTTCAAGATTACCTTCCAGCATCTCACGACTCCCAGGTCTCAAGCCCCTCAATTTGTCAGGGTGCCAGTCCCTTAAAAAATTGCCAGATCTCCCATCAAGCATAGCTATTCTCAAAGCAGAAGGTTGTGACTCACTTGAAATTGTAAGAGATTTATCAGACTATAAATGGTTGTGGAAAGTCTCACTTTGGAGGAGAGCCAAAAAGAGGGTACTACGTTCTATGCTTGAGGTATAACTCTTATCTTGTTTTTTAGTTTCAATCTTTTTTAGCTTACAATATAATAATAGGATTCATCATAATTGGAATGATAACGTGGCAGGGAAATGCAGCTGAAGATCGCTTTATGAGTGTCGTAAGTCCCAATGTTGAACCATCAGGCATTTTTACGAAATCTTTCACATTGCAACTTCCACACAACTGCTACAATGAGTTTAGTGGATTTTTAATATCATTACGTAGTCCTTATTATTACCAGAAGTATGACATAGTTATTAAGCTGGAGATGTCCACGGATCAATCTGAGAAGTTTGATGAAGATTGTAGGGAACAATGCAAGTATGAAAGGGTGGGTTATGTACCCTTTAGTTCATTGAGGCACATCCCATGGTCCCACATCCCATGGTTCAATCCTGCATACACTCAAAATATTACATTTCAGGTTAAATTTATAACAGCTTATCTTAATGTAGAACTTGTTCGTCGTAAAATTAAAAGAGGTGAGTTAAACGAACACAAGTGTTGGGATGAAGAATATGGAGATGAAAAGACATTTGAGATCCAATATGATTCAAAGTCCACTGAAATTCAGATTTCATGGCGTCATTAATCGTTGACCCCGACATTAAATGTTGCAGGTAAACTCCAAGATTTTGTTTCTAGCATCGTCAAAAACGATTACTCGGTCTCAGTTTCAACATTATTAGGCCCACATTTTGTTACCATTTCTAGTTTGCTCTTTGCTTCTCCAACATTATTGCAGTCTACAAAAAAAAAGTTGTAATAAACTTTTCTTTATTATCTCTTAAGACTTCACATTCTATACTTTGTTCATTACTAGGTTTCATATCGTTTTTGTTGGTTGTTGCTCCCCTTTATGCATATTATCGTATGTGTAAGCAACAAAGGTATGTTATTTATAGAGGAGGATACAAGACGGGTCAAAATGAGTTACGAGTTGAAACGACATGTTTATACAGGCCAAAATGGGGTTGATTCTCCCCTTTATGGGGTTGTATTGTAATAATGGTGTGGTGTGTGTTTTTGGACTTTGGTGAACTGTTTTGCTTGTATGTATATTTTGGTTCTCCAGCTTAGCTAGCTTCTTGCTAGCCCGATCCTGGTGGAATGAATGTAGCATCATCCGTGATCCTGCTTGAACCAGAAGACAATGAAACCGGTGTCGGATTCAAATCGGTTCTTCTCTTAATAGCAGCCATGAAATCATAGAAAATTGGCTTTGATTAACCTATTATAGTCGCTAATAATCCCAATTGTCTCTTCACTGTTCTTGCTAACTTTATTTCCTCCTTTTTTCCAGAAAATTCTTCAAATCATCGAATTTTCTATACCGTGATGTAACAAAAACAAACCATAAGCTAAATGGGTTAGCATATCCGAATCAAAGTTTTGTCAATTAGAAAGAAACCTTTCCGGGTTCTTGGGTTGGGGATTGCGACTTGCGAGTCAGTACTCGTGCATGATCCAATCGGTTCCTGACCCATGTGGGGGGTTTCCTTTGCAAAACACGAGTGTTTTCTTCATTCCCCAACTCGTAATCTGGTTGCTTTCCGATACCCCAATAAAGAAGCCCGATTCGTTCAGTTCTCATTCTGGTATTTGATTTCTTTTGTGCTAAAAGAAAATCGCAGTCACCGAACACATAGAACCGAAAGCTTACTATAATGAATCGATTAAAGCTTTGTTTGTATGAAAAAAATGCTAAACATTTGATCTAGCATACCTTTGGACGTCTGGAGATTCCTTTTTTTTTCTCTGTTAAAGTTCATATGATAATCATATGTATAGTTATAGTTTAGACCGTGGGGTATCGTGGGGCGGGGGTTTGGGGCATGGGTTGACACGTGGAGTTCGAGCCCACCCGCTGGTGAATGACATGTCCGTGGGGTATGGCGTGGCGGGGCGTGGCTAGCCCGGCGTGGCTTGCCAATGTGTATTAAAATAAAAAAAAATCTAAAATTAAAAAATACACACAACATTTAAAAAAAAGCCTAAAATTTTATTAAAATTTCCTAAATATTACAAAATTCTACAAAAAAAAAAAAAAAAAAAAAAAATCCTAAAGCACATTTAAAAAAAAAGCCTAAAATTTTATTAAAATTTCCTAAATATTACAAAATTCTACAAAAAAAGGATTAAAAAAAAAAAAAAATCCTAAAGCGTTAGGTAGATTTCGAAAAGGGCGAGCTTGTCAAACGGCTTCCGCTCCTTGCCCCGGAACTCGATGTTGGCCACCGCAACCCGGTCTTCGTGACTTATCTCACCGCCCGGGACTCTGTCGTAGTAGGCTTTAAAACGATCGAGTTTCGGCCATAGCTTGCGCCACTTGTGTTGTCACGCGTTTAAATTGTGCCGGCCGTTTCCCACGTTGTGCCAGTAGCTTGCGAAACTTCCGACCAGTAACGGGTCTCACCCGGTTGGCGGCTGTCACACCCTCAAATTCCACATGCAGAGTATCACCGCGAGACGTGTGACTGCCCAGGATCAAGCCATCAATTACATAGAACATTTAACACAAGTAAGATAAAAACATAGTAGGTTTGTAATAAAGTTCCAAAACATAGCAAGTTTAACAAAATAAGGTTCGAGCATTTAGCGGAAGCGTTAAGTTCATAAGTAGCTTAAAACAATTATTCAAAAGTAGAAATCCGATAACAGATCCTAGACGACAACCACAGCGCTCCAAGCGGACTCCAGCATAGCATCTACGGACCTGCAAGCATGCAGTAGTGTGTCAAGATAAAGTCGGCGAGTTCACGGTTTTCAAAAAGGTTTTCCACGTTATCCAAAAACACTCGTTTGTGAGTTATCATGTTATCAAAACATGTTGTGGGAAATCCATCCCAAAATGAGCTACTAAACTGTATAGTACCGAAACTTTGACGTAGTTGTTGTTCGCCCTCTTAGGTCAATGTCTACCGTCATTGACCCGTTAATCCAGATAATAGTTCACGCCCGGCTCCCCGCACGGTGTGAGGTTGTCAAACCTAATAGCGCTATCAACTAATATCCTGTTCGCTCCCCGCGATTAATCAGTATTAGTGTAAGGGACTTTCCTTGGTAGAGTTTTGTTTAGTATGGTAGCTCCCAAACAATTGGGAGTGCATGCTTTATGAGTTTTTATAAAGTTGTCACACCGTTACCTTGGTGTGAGTGAAGTTCCCAAGTCATTGGGAATGCGAGCATTTAGTTTAAGTGTGAACTCACCTTTGATTGCTCAGTAGATAATACTTTATCCTAAACCGGGTCAACCACGTCCTATAACGATTACCCATCGTTAGGACCGTATGCAAATAATTCACATATAACAAGCATTTCATACATGTAGCAAGTAATCACGTATTTCACAGTAGTATACAAACAGTAGGTAGTTTACGACCAAACAGTGTGTGAACACGATCATTAATAATTGTGCGACTTATATACGGTGAAGGGGATTAGGATCAAATACAAAGGATCCTAATTGTAAGAAGTGTAAGAAGGATTTATAGAGTGACAAGTGTCCAATAACCTAAAAAACCCACTACACAAAAAAACCCACTAAAAAAAAAAAAAAAAAACCTTAAACATCCACCACCACCAACCCCCCCCCCCCCCCCCACATCACCTACCCAAAAAAAAAAATTTTTTTTTTTTTTTTTGCCGAGGGGGTGGGGGTTTAGGTTTTTGGGTGGGGGGGGGGGGGTGGGTGTTTAGTTTTTTTTTTAGGTTTTTGGGGGGTGGGGGGGGGGGGGGGGTTAGGTTTTTTTGGTGAGGTATAGTTTTTTTTTTGTTTTTTTTTTTTTGCGGGGGGGGGGGGGGGGGGGGTTAGGTTTTTGGGTGGTGGTGGGGTGGGGGTGGGTGTTTTGGTTTTTGGTGGTGATGTAGTGGGTTTAGTTTTAGATTATTGTATACTTGTCACTCTATAAATCCTTCTTACACTTCTTACAATTAGAAGTCTTTGTAGAATAACTTGACCCACGGTGAAGGATATGATATAATAGATGTGTGAATGTTTTTGTGATTTGAATTACAATCAAACAGTGCATGACTAACACCCTGGCCCAAGTTGTACAGCCCAACAAGGTGACTTGTGCGATTCAAGAGTATGTTGTACGATTAAAAGTCTTTGTGCGATCAACAAATTAAAGTGGTGGGGCCAGTTAATTTGAGTGTTGTGCCATTGAATGGAAAATATAGTGGGTGCATGTGTATGTTCTAATTTGTGTGCATGATTTGAGACAATTGTGCGATTCAACTCAAAGAAAAATTGTGCGATCAATAGTGGTGGGACCCAAACATTTAATGTGCGTTCCTAGGTTTGTACGAACTTTATCATTTATACTCCTCACTATCCTAAAATCAAACCAACTAAGGACAAAACATGTATCACACCATTTTTGAATCATGAAACATTCATGTAGGTGGTACCTCATGCAAAGCCATTTGTACATTTTATGAAGAAAACCCAATTCATCAAACACCATTATGAGTATGCGATATTCTGTTTGTTCGATGATGATTGAGACAGCAGAATCATACATTTAACATTAATGTTTTTCAGGTATGTATTAATTCAGAAAGGACAATCGACTTTTATATTATGATTTCAAATTATCTCACATTTAGAGAGTTGTACCTTACGCATGAAAAGTTGTACACACCATAGTTTCAAGCTCACGAAAAGAAAACCCAGATAATATAATTCATACTGTTTCATGTCTATTTTTGCAAATCTGCGTTATAAATCATCTAAGGCTCACAACATTCATGTCATCTTTATTAACACATACAACTTCAACATGAATCGCCCTAGCAATTACCAAGCATGACCAGGTTGTTCCATAAGCAAGTGCAGTTGTCCATTCAAAGAAAAGAAAACCCATATCAAGCATTCAAACAAAACCCAGTTCATCATCTTGCCTATTCATCCTTATTTCCCATGAAACATTGTCTTTATCACTATTATGGTGATTTAAGTGAACAGTAGTGACATCATCCTCAAAACATATAACAAGCAATTGTTCAAACATGGAAACCCAGATTTCCTACTCGGATTCAGAGTGAACATCAACATCAAGTTTTACACGGAATCAACATCAATCATCAACCTGAACATTAACGTTATGGCAACAAGTTTTACACAGAAACATCATTCACTAGTGTTTACATCTTAACATTTATTCGAGTGTGTGAACCGAGTGAAAGAAACTGAGCTCCAGGTGAGCTGCCGAAGGTTCTATCGGAGTAAAATGGCGTTACTGGAAAATCGGAGTGCACGGTCGTTGGTGGTTCGGTTGGAGCCAAAAAGTTTGACCGGAGATTCGATCGGAGACGATGATATTTGGTCGGAGTGAAGTTTTGTTGCAGGTGTTCTCTTAGACCATGTGTAGTGGTAATGGGTTATAATGCCTCCACCATGGGGCATTATCCGACACGTGGCGTCCTAGTCAGCAATGGGGCATTATAGCAAAAGTGGCGTAGTGGGGCATTATGCCAATAACGCCCCTTCCAATTAAAAAAAAAAAAACAAAAACAAAATGGTCATGTGTATGCTTTCGGGTCCTGTGCATGTTAAAAAAAAAAAGGAAAATGGTCATTACTCCATTGGCTAGTCAACAAACAACAAATGCATGTTGTCAGGGCATTTAAAACAAAAGTGGGGTGGTCAAAAGTTGTCAGGGAATACTCAAAACTGATTGGCTCAAGCAAATGAAGCAAGGCGTTTTAATTAAAACCCGAATTCGATTTTTTTTCCAAAATAACGCCCCAAAACGCCGGGTGTAATGGGGTGGGGGGCGTTTTGGGGCGTTTTTTTTCAATTTTTTTAAAAAAAAACGCCCCACTACGGGGGGTCTTAGAGAAGAAGAGGATTAAGGAGAGAGAGTGTGTGGAAGGAATGATTTGGGGATTTGTGCATTAAAGTGGATGTCGGCTGGACTTATGGTTTATATAAGAATAAGACCATGGGAATGGATGGATACTTTATTTGGATACTACCTGTCACGTAGGCGTCACGTTATCAGGGGAGGAGGAGCATCCTCTAGGGACTACCCAATGGTGTGGAGGACTACTACTTTAATAAAAAATCAATATATATTCAAGGGGAGAGAGAGAATCCAGGAATGATTAATGAAGAGGGCCCACAATTATCAAACTTTTGGTCCGTCTCCAACGTCTTGGAGAGGACGGAGGTGCCGCTGACGTGCCCAGGGGGCAGTGTGGGACGATCCACTTTGAGGGCGCCGGACCGGGGACGAGCCCCATACCCATGGGCCTAATAAACCCATGTTAGATCGCACAATTGACTAATCAAGCATTCCTTCACTTGTGCGATTAGGATTTGGGCAACTTGGAGAGGGCCTTGGGCTTATAGTTGGGCTGGACAATATTCAGGGTGTGGGATCCATTTAATGTTAAGTGTTATTCAAAAGATAAAATTTTTATTATTATGTAAACAATAGATAATTAAATAATAAAACAGAGTTATAATTTAGAATTTCTAATTTAATAGCTTGCTTAATCGTTTCGTACAATAAGTTTATGCGGGAAGAACCCAAAGTGTCACATTATCCCCAAGTTATAGGAATATTCGTCCTGAAATTTAGCGTACACCAAAAGTGTTTTCACGGGGTGTCACAGCAGCCCTTCATTGAGTCCACGACGCTCGTGACAAGGGCTAGCTCTTCCTCGTGCGTCCAAGAGTGTCACACCCCGACTTTCCACGTAATACCGATGGGGGAGTATCGTGATGTGGTTGGCAACGTTACAGTCAAACAACACAATATTTAAATGCATAGCGGAAGCAAATGAAAGATATATTTCAACCGAATATAATATTGTAATATCAAGTATCACAACAGTCGAAAGTTTATCCACAGGTGGATTAAAATAAAATGGAAACAGTAGTTCAATAGACTTTAGGCATCTTAAGCTTGCGAGACTCTTTATTGATGCTAGGAGTAGCCAGCCTAGTTCGCGTAGTACCTGCACTTAACCTTTTTGGGAAAATACGTCAGTTTACACTGGTAAATACAATCAACTGACTCATTTTAAAAATGATTAAAAATTGATTTGGATGCACGTGGCACAAATATCTTTTATAACTTGGGATAATTATTTAAATACATAAACTTGTAAAAGGATTACATGTTCCTTATGCGTTCAGTAGCCCGGTTCGTGCCGGGTTAAAGATCAATAGACACACCACATTATTTATTTATGCACTGACGGGTGTACGCCTACACCCCGCGCTTAGGTCGTGGCCATTTCGTAAAATGATGCCAAGGATATCCGGGACATGGTCATTAACCCCCCAAAGGCGTTAAGCAAACAAAACATATTTAAACGGGTCATCTCGATAATACTTAACCACCAATCGATTAAGGTCAAATGCCCGACCAAGCGGTATTTTATATACCGTACCCCAAGCCCGTATAAGGGAAAATAAGTTAAAAGTATTTACCTTTGCAAGTATAATTCACAAACAACAAATGCAAGTAGCTTTTACTGGTCCTCCTATTCTGGAACGAAGGTTTATAATAACCTATTAGTATCCTAACGGTTCTTTAATTAAGCCTAAACTTAGACCGGTTAGTTTTAAAGATACGGTTCGTACGCACGATTAAGCGAAGACCGGAATAGAATGTGATTTAGACCCGACAAGTTTGAAGACTTGTATAATATGGGTATACTAAACACATTCTGGACTTTGAGATAAAAACGATAAGGTTTGACCCGTTTCGGCTAATTTACGTAAACTAGTTACATAAACCGAACCGAACGCGAAGGATGCGTAACGGGTAACCATAAGAGCCATATACAGGTTTCCTAAGTTAATATGCCTAAAATATGTTGTGACATCAGTAAGATATCTTTTATTATGCCCGAAACGAATTTAAACACAAACTATGCCCCGTATGGGCATTTTGGTCATTTATAAGGTTATAAAAGAGTTCAAGTATTAACCTGAGTTACAGGTCTGATATCATTAGTAAAAATACTTAATTTAACAAGTCAAAACAGTAGGGTATTGCATATATGTGAAATTTATCAATTATAACCAAACTATGCACCGTTGGGGCATTTTGGTAATTTCACATAAGCCGAAAAGCTCAAAACTGAAGTCTAAGTTAAACAACTTTTGCTTACTGTTAAATTATTATAATTTACCTAAAATATCAGTAGGTATCAACCCTTGTATGTTTAAAATAGTTTTAGTACATACTATGCGTTAAAAACGCTTAAAAGGCGATTAGAAACCATTTCCGGGTTCTATAAATAAAGCTGATATTTTTATTATTCCATAAGGTCTAAAATGATTTATTTATCATACAAAATTAGTAGCAAAAGGTTTGGGGTCAAAAAGATATGTAAAACTCATTTTATAGCCCAAAAGGGCAAAACCGACAATTACCGAGTCAAGCTTATAACTCTAAGTTATGCTCAGCCTAAAATTAATTAAAAATCTTCAAAAATCCCAAAATATTATATTATATCAGTGGGTTATAAGTTTGATATCAAAAAGTAGGTTTAAATAGGCTATATGCTAATTATGTCGTTTAATCGCTAAAAAGCTTTCTAATTACGCTAATGAGAATAACTCTCAATCTACACCTCAAACTGATGTCAAATTTTGGGTGCAAGTTTATAAATCAGTAACTAAGGT
This sequence comes from Helianthus tuberosus, assembly GCA_030545235.1. Classification (NCBI taxonomy): domain Eukaryota; kingdom Viridiplantae; phylum Streptophyta; class Magnoliopsida; order Asterales; family Asteraceae; genus Helianthus; species Helianthus tuberosus. The sequence goes on from CM060394.1 coordinate 6,756,453, forward strand.
TTCTACTATTTTACATTTTTAAAAATCATGTTTTATGGTGAAAAGGGCATAATAGTCAACATATAGGCAATTAACGGAATCATGCATATTAGTTGGATAACTAATGAACCAAGGTGTATAATCACAGAGGGTTATACTAGCATGTAACCTGGTCCTAAGGAAGCTCTATGGTATTTCCAAATCATACTAAATCGGGTCAGAACTGAAGTTAAAGCAAAAGTCAAAGTTTTGCGACTTTCGGTTCCGAACCGGGTCTAAACAGAAAATTGTCGGATCAAACAAGCTTAGACCGGTTATAATACTTATTACCAAGTTATATGAGTGATAAAATACGTTATACACCTTCTGCATTGTTAATTATGCGTTAATTAGAATTTTAGCATTCTGTTGACTTTTTCTAATCAACTTTGACCCGACAAATGGTCTAGATAGAGTGGGAATTAGAGGGTGCCCTTTTAAGGGTTTAATGCCCACATAATTACCAACTTATAACCACCTTCAATTCGACTAATCACTGGACCATTAATGATTACTCGCTAAGTCAAACAGTAATTACGACGGTTTGACTTTTAAGCTAAAACTAAGTAAAAACTCAACTAAGAAAGGTTAAGCATACTTACTGAAGTCCTATGCACGATTAGGAAAGACTTGGGTCTGCTCTTAAGCTCCAGGAAGCTCCAGAAATGCAGAAGAAAGGTGTGATCAAATGGTTGCAACAAGAGGCCTTTATATAGTGTTTAATCTCACTTAGATCATTGACACACAAGCCTAGCAATGGCCATGGATCATCCACAGATGTCCCTAAGTGCCTAGGACTGTTTAGGGGTCGCCCATGTAGTGAAAATATCTGTTTTGGGTCGGTTATCGCGTGAAAACAGGCTGCTGTCTAAATTTTCTGCATCTGGGGATCGGACGGGGCCCGCGTAAGATGTTAACATGTCTTACGCGGCCCGCCTAAGACCTGTTGTCAGATTAAACATTTTCTAGTTGTTGCATCTTGTCTCTTGGCCCTTCGAAAAGTCAACCAACTTTATTTCTTGGACTTTGAGCCCCTCAACTTGACTTATAAGGGGTTCATGACTTATACCCACTTTGTTAAGTCCTTGGTCCCTTCATGTTTACCCGAAAAGTCATAATTTTCAACGTTGACGCTTTAACCCCTTGTATACGAATTTGATCATAACTTTCTCATACGATAACGAAACTTTATGAAATTTATATCGTGCATTCTAGTGAGCATAATTTACCGTTACAAAGCTTCAGGTTTGCTAAAAGGTCACTCAGAGGTATACTTTAAACATGTTGACACATTTAACCCCTGTAGTTTGTAATCTCTCACTTTCTTTCATATTTAGCTTCGTATGATCCATGATTTATTCGTTTGAAGGTATGAGCATCATGTAGGGTTATTGTAAAGTATATTTATCCCTTGTTGACAAATTAAACCCTTATATTCACATACTTTCCAGGTTTGTCAACTTTAGTCCATCTAGAACATTCGTTCACACGTTCAAACCTATGACACGTGTCAATACATTATATGACGTGAATTTTTGAGGTGTTACAAAGAGGCCATAGATCAAGTGTTTGTTTGTGGGTAGCGGTTCGGGTGGGTGACTTGGGTTGGGTTAGCGATGGGGACAGCCGATGGGGTTGGGGGTTATATAGTGATGTGGACAGTTGGGGTGGGTGAACCGTTTGGCTTGGCCAATGGTTATATTTTAAAATTTAAAAAGGGCCGCTATGCCCTAGCCAACAAGCCAATAATAGCCGGCCACATAGGATCGCTAGCATGCCCCACGTCCGGCCTTAAATTCCCGCCCAAGGGGCCACACCCAAACCCAAGCCCACCCGGGGTGATGATTTGGGCGTATATGGCCAACCCACGCCCCAACCCCCGCCCCATACCCCATAGTCTTAATAAGTTACATGTGACAAGTTGATGAAAAGAGTGCTCCTGATACCCAAAAAAAATATCCGGGCCATACCACCCATTGATATTTTCTTAGGTAACTTTTTTCTCTAAATAATCAATACCCAAAAATACCCGGAACCGAAACGGTTATAGCAATAACAAATTCCAGCCATTAAAACGAGAAACCAGAACCGGTTCAATAACCGAAACCAGTTATTAAAAATAACCGATTTGTGTACCTCTACCTATATATGTGTTTTATAAACCTTGACTATCAATTTTTTTTCCTAAAAGGTCTATGGATATATATAGCCTCAAATGGAGCCCAAAAACAATCCAATAACGTAAGCCCACTTAGAATACATTCAAGGTCCAATAATCGTTTAGCATCCTTTCCACGGTCCATACTTGTTTCATTTAATATGCGAAAAGCAGCTAGATCATGATATTCGATTTTTCATATCTTCATATACCGCAGTTTCTTTTCTCCCTTTTTTAACAAAGTCTTGTAGTTTCATACAAACCAGATGTATGATGAAATGCCTCAATGAACAATCTCACTTATTATGCTCCTATTCAACTTTAGTTTGTCTTCAACCCTTATTTTTTGTAGGTGGTATATGTAGCTGTTGTGATTATATTTTCGTGTTTCGATTCATATTCAAATTCATTTTTAAGTTAATGTTATATGCTTAGTGAATTAAGAACCGAAAAGGTTGATGACATTGCAGCATCATCAAATTCATTGGAAATTTCTTAAATTAACATATAGGTACCCGTTCCGGTACCGGTTCGGAACGATACCTGGTACCATTTGCTCAACTAGTTTCGAGTAGGCTTTTAGACCATATAATGTAAAGTTGATTGACAATTTTTATATTTGTTTCCCTTTTAGGCCTCCTCAGACTAAATAGATTTTGGAGTGAATTGCAAGTTTTGTTCTTTATCTTTATACCATTTTGCAGGCGCTGTCCTTTATGTTTAAAATTGACGAGTTTTGTACTTTATGTTTTCAAATCATACACGTTTTGTCCTTTAGCCCTAACCCAGTTAGATTTTTCTGTCAAATCTAGTCACATAAGGGTAATTTAGTCTTTTTACCTGTATATATAAATATTTAAATTAACAATAAAACAAAAGGCCATGAAAACCTACAAGGCTACAAATCAAATCAAAAATGATCTACAAGATAAGATCAGGAACCCCCTCTTCTACAACCCCCCTTCCCCCTCGTTGACTGACCGACGAACGCCGACCATGTCACACCCCGATATTTCCACATATCACCGGTGGGCCCGGTGGGGTATCGTGACGTAGTTGATATCATCATGGTCAAACACACACAGAATAGCACAGCGGAAGTCTTGGAATAAAATATTATTACAAACTCAAATGTCTGAAAATATCAAAGTATTTATTATAGACGAGTCTGTAATATCAAATCCACAGGAGGATCATTACCATTTGTTTAAAATGAAGCTTAGCAGACTTCATGGCATCTTTAAGGATTTGCAAGATCCTCTTTTTCGACACCGAGCAACTCCCAGCCTATTACGAGTAGTACCTGCCACTTAGCCTTTTGAAAATACGTCAGTTTTCACTGGTAAATACAATTTAACCGACTCATTTGAAAAGAGTTTATGAAAATTGATTTAAGTGCACAAGGCACAAAACCTTTTATAACTTGGGACAATTCTTAATAAAAATCTTGTATACTGAATTACATGTTTACCGTACATCTGGGGCCCAGTACAGAGACTGAGACATGATTAAACGACACACCACTTTTAAAACCCATAAAGGAGTTATCCCCAACTTGTGGGTAATTAATAATTTATTATTGGCATCTTTTCGGTGTATGCCTACACCCTGCGCATAAGTCGTGGCCATTTACAAATGAATGAGCCAAGGATATATCCAGGACACGGTCGTTAACCCCCAATGTTTAAGTCATTAACAGAACAGTATCAAAACAGGTTTTGTGGATTTACTAGCCACAATCCGGCATTTGATTGATCCACACCCGACCAAGCGGTATTAATCTACCGTATCCCAAGCCCGTATAAGGGAAAATAAGTTAAAAGTATTTACCTGAGCTAATACTTGATTCACAGCAAAATAACTCAGTCGTATCCAATCTATCTAAATGCAGGTAGCTTTTACCGGATGGCTCTAGTCTGGAGGGATGGTAATATATAACCAATTCAGAATGCTAATGGTCTTTATTTAAGTCGCAGACTTAGACCGGCTAGCTTAAAGTATCTAAAGTTGTACGATACGCTAGATTAAGCGATGACCGGAATAGAATGTTATTTAGACCCAACAAGTTTGGATACTTGTATAATATGGGTATACTAAACACATTCCGGATTTTGAGACAAAAACGATAAGGTTAAACCCGTTTCGGCAAACATACGTAAACTAGTTACATAAACCGATCCGAACGGGTAGAATGCGTAACGGGTAACCAAATGAATCATATACAAGTTCCATATGTTATTATGCTTAGAATATGTCAATACATCAGTAGGATGTCAACATATATGCCCAAAAAGTATTTAAAACCATTTTAAGTCCCGTAAGGGCATTTTGGTAATTTTAATACTTATAAAAGAGATTTTATGACAAACTGTAGTTCTGGTCCTTTCTAATCAGTAAAAATATTTAATTTATCTCATTACATCAGTAAGATATCATACATATGTGAGGTTTACCATTTATGGCCAAACTATGCCCCGAAAGGGTATTTTGGTCATTTCACATATGCTTTTACGGGCATTTTTGGAAGTCTGAGTTCACGACTTATGCCTACTGAAATAATATTAAAATTTGTTTAAAAATTCAGTAGGTAACAAGTCTTAGGTGTTAATTATGGTTTAAAACCATACTATGCACTTAAATAGTGTAAAAATCGCTAATTGACGATAATTAAGGGGTTTTATGGAAATCTGGGGTTTTGATCAGTTTTGGATGCTCAAAATAATTTGTTTAATATATGAAATCAGTAGGAAAAGGTTTGTCATTCAAATCATTTGTAAATTTCATCTTATGCATGAAAAGGGTATTATCGTCATTTACCGAATAATACAAGAACTCTATGACACGATCAGTTTATAATCTGATCAATAACTCCAACAATCCCTAAAAATAATATCTTAATAGTAGGTAATGAGTTTTGGGTCAAAATCCAAGTTTAAACATGCTTTATACAAGATATCGCAACTTACTTAGTTAAAAGCTTCTAATTACGATATCGAGCATAACTCCTATTTGGGACCAAGAACTGATGTTAAATTTTCGGGACAAGCTTATATATCAGTAACAAAGGTTTTTGTCCTCTCACATTTCTAAAAATCTCATTCTTATGTCAAAAGGGCAAAATGGGCGTTTATAAGCATAATAGCGGAAACTAGCGTATAATTCAAACCACAAGGAACCATGCAATATAACTCCAGAGGGTTATACTACTGAATAATATGGTCCTAATGGAAGCTTAAAACATGGAAGAATCAAGCTTAATCGGGCCAGAACTGAAAAGTCAAAGCAAAGTCAAGCTTTTGCGACTTTCGGTTGTGAACCGACCTTAAACTTAGAATTGTCGAGTTGGACCAGCTTAGACATGTTTTAATAATCATTAACAAGTTATTAGAGTGTTAAAATATCATTTATAACATCTGCATCTATGGTTTAATTAATATGCACTAAGCTACTAAGTTTGACTTTTTACCTAAACGGTTTGACCCGTCAATTAACTAAGCAAACGAAGGAATTAGGAGGTGCCCTTTCAGGGGTTAATCACCTACCTAACTATGGTCTTATACCCACTTTTAATTTGGTTAGTGGCTGGACCATGAGAGTCTAATCCGAAAGTCAAAGTTATTACATGATATCTTGACTTTTCGGTTATTAAAATATAAATCTGAACTATAAGGTGGGCTAGGACACTTACAAATGGTCCATGCTATATTTTCTACAAGAATACAAGTCCCATTCAGATCCTAAAGCTCCAGATTTGAGAGAAGCAAAGAAGGAATGAAAACGTGTAAATGAATTGGATGGGTTCGTGGCCTATTTATAGTTTTTGGATTTGAATTGGATCAATACATGTGTTAGGAGGATTAATCAGGTCCTTACACCTGTTATAACAGCTGTTACTAATGTCTTGATGGCCAAGGATTCGTTTATGATTGGTTGGAAGATGATAGGAGTGGTCACCAAGCAAAACAAGAAAGGAAAAAAAAATAAACTGCAGATAGGGGCCTCGAGGCCCGCATAAAGAACAGCCCAGGCCTTACACAGGCCGCCTGGGTTTCAGGTTCAGTTTCAAAGTTTGGCAGCTTGGCGGTTTTAGTCCCTGCACTTACTTAATGCCATTTTCCACACCTCTGAGGCCCGCCAAGCCATGTTTAAGGCTCCACAAGGTCAATAATGTTTAGAGGATTCAAAATATGCCCGAAAGTATCTCGGATGTCGGTTCGTTTGGCCGTACGGTCGCGTTATGCGTTTAATTACGACGAAACACGAACGGACGCTAAAAATGGTCCAAAACACGCGACGAGTGGAATTTTATCATGCCACACACTAAAATAAAATATTTTAGTGCTTACATAAATTTTTGGGTGTCCGGGGATATTCAGAATGCGAGATATGCGCGAAAGTGCAAACTTGTGCACTTTTTGACACTTTTAGTCCCTATATGACATAAAAGTTTATTTCTGCGCACCAAACACCTCTAAGCCTATATCTAAGCTATAAGAAGGATAAATAGGGTATGTTTAACTCATGGACATATTTCGGAAGGTCCGTTATCAAATGATTCGACCTATATTTGCAGTTTGACGCAATTAGTCCTTTAATTGCGCTAAGTAGTGCGAAATGTCTTTTAATGATATCCAAGCCTTCTTTAGCCCATAATGGGCATCCCCGAATGTATGTCCAATTATTAGAACACTCTGGTTCGCTTAAAAGGTCCCCGAGAGGCGTAGATTCAAAAGTTGACGCTTCTGGTCCCTCTAATGCGCAAACTTGCGCATATCATCGTTTAATAGCATTGAAGCCTTATCTAATCCATGTTAGGCATTCTTAAGAGTATTATAATACATCATGATGCTCCGGGTTTGTTAAAAGGTCATTCAGAGGTGTAATTTAACATGTTGACGCTTTTAACCCCTCTAACTTACAAACTTGCGCGTTACTTCACTTTTTGGCATAAAAGCCTTACATTGCCAATATTTGGCATTCCCGAGAATATGATGAAACATAATGAAGCTCTCGGTTTGTTAAAAGGTCACTCAGAGGTAAGAATTAACATGTTGACACTTTTAACCCTTCGACGCGCAAATTTTCACATAATTACGCAAACGGCTCCTCCCGTCCAACAAGTGGCTCGTCTGAGAATACGGACATCACATAAGGTCGCTCAGAGGCCTAGTTTAGGCATGTTGACACTTTCAGTCCTTCTATAAACAAAGTTTTCGATTTTGACAAAATTAGTCCCTCATAGTCAACGTTTGACTTTATTAGGGTTCATTACACGTGTCACCACATCATTGGACACGATTTTACGAGGTGTCACATCCTCACCCCCTTAAAATAAATCTCGACCCCGAGATTTGCTCAAAAAAAATGGAAGTACTTTCTGTCGTAAACTGAACTTAACTTCCACAGTCATTTTGGGACCCTTACGGGTATTCCAGTTGACCTATCCAATAGGTACATGCTCCTTTTCGGAGTTTCTTAACCTGTCGATCCTTGATCGATATAGGTCTTTCCATAAACCTCAGGCTTTCATCAATCTATACGTCTTCATGAGACATTTCTAGCGATTTATCAGCTAGGCATTTCTTTAAGTTAGAAATGTGGAACACATCGTGAATTCCACTGAGCTCCTTAGGCAAGTTTAGCTTATGAGCTATACTGCCGTCACATTCGATGATCTCGAATGATTTATATATCCAAGGCTTAACTTGCTCTATATATCGAAACATATTGTACTCCTTCATATTTGATATTTTCGATAGAGCCTTGTTCCCCATTTGGAACTTTAAAAGATTTGCGCCTCTTGCTCGCATTGCTCTTCTGCCAATTATTGGCAGTTTTTAGATGATCACGGATCCATAATATCCTATCCGTCGTCCTAAAGACAAATCTCAGATCCAGATAAAAGAGCTTTCCCAATTTCCTGCCCAACAATTGGGCGTTTAGCTATTTCTCCCAAACAAGGTCTCCAGAGGAGTAACCTTGATGCTTATATAATGCTATTGGTTATAGAAGAACTTATTCAGGGTGAGGTAGTTATTCCAACTACTACCCGAATCAATCTTAAGGAATTAATTACCCTCATGGTTAGTCGAACCAATCGACGATCCTGGGCATCTAATAACGATTCTTAATCGTTTCTTAGCTAGGTTGCAGTAACCAATGCACAAGGGTATTGCATTGTGCTTTCCTTTATCAACAATAATAGTCGGGGCTCCTAGACAACGAGCTAGGCTGTACAAGCCTTTCTTTATAACTCATCTGGTTAGCCTCAGTTCTTCCATTTCTGTTGACGCTAACCGATATGGAGCTTCTGTAACAGATACAGTTCCTAATAGGATGTCAATCCTAACTTCACTTTGCTCCTCAGGGGTATAACAAGGTAGTTCTACTGAGAAGGAAACAAGTTATCTAACTATGATAGAGGTAGCTTCAATCCTTGACCTTGGTCCACTTACTGACGATTGTGTCATGCAAATGACATATCTGTTCTACGAGTGCATGAACGCCTTAAGTAGAGACGCCTACTTAGGCATTTTCTATTATGGATATCTCCTTTGAATACCACTAGCTGACTTTAGTACAATATGACCATTGGTATATCTTGGTGGCCCCATGCATTAAACTTCCATACTGATCAGGCATGGACATAATCTATGGGCCGCATTGGGATATGCCAATCCTCACATGACGCTTTTGTCAAGCATAGTTGGCACTTGTAGTTGATATAAATCAACGAGAAAAGAAAATAATTAAAATAACATATATTGTCGTACTCTATTCAAAGAAAGAGTACTCTTAGATTATACAGAAAGATTATTGCCGATAATAGGAGAATCGGTCTCTCAGGTTTCATTGGTAAGTTCTACCTGACTAAGAATCTGGAGTTCTTATGAATACCATCATAAGTTTGCCAAGCTTTTGGTCTATGAAAGACTTATTATTGCCTGTATTTAAAACAGGATACTTGGCAGAAATTATCATTGTCCAAATGATAAGAAAAGTACTGGATAACATCATGTACTCTCTCTTGACATTCTTCAGGTGAGTTTAGGCATTTCCTTTCTTAGCCTTTCCAGACTTAGTTGCGCCTCTTTGGCAGCTTTATGGCATTTAGTTCTAATATGGCCTTTCTCACCACAGTCGTAACAGACTGTATTCTTTCTGTCCCTATATTCATGGGACTGATGACCAGTTTCTTTGCAAATGCACACTGCTTTGGTCTTCGATCTATTTGACACTGTCCTCGGTGTCTTTTATAGCAATTCTTACATACAGGCTTCTTGCTGAACTTATGATAGTCCTTATTAAGCCCGTAATTTGCTCTTTTTCTTCGATTTCTGGGAGTTATCCTCCTCCCTTGTTCATCCTTCACATTCGAAGTGCGAACAAACTCTTTTCACGAGCAATTGATTGAGGTTTTGAATGAAATTCAGAGCGAGAGGCATTCGGCTTTTTGAATTGTTTCATGACCTTTTCCATGGCCTTTCAAACTGCTGCGTCAATCGCAGTTTGGAGATTAACTCCATTAATATTGAGGCTTACGTTTGTAGCATTATTAGCTTTTGTCGCCTTAATAGTATCGCGACTGCTATCCACATCATTCGAGTTTGCCATACTCGAAATTTGGTACTAGTGAATTTGTTAGTCATCACCCTGATGACCTGACATAGATCAGCCACGGCATCCATAAACCGTATGGGCTATTGTTTTCCAAACATTCCTAGTGAATGTTATTTGAATGTATATCCATTACATTTGGCCTAGGTCACCAAAGGACCATTAATGGCACTTAAGGTTTAGAGCGACTCCATTACCTGTTCGACAGAGGATCATAACGTCACTACTGTCTTTGTCACAAGGACGATTATGAATAGCTCGAAGGCTAGCCTTACATGACTTTTATTATATATATATATATATATATATATATATACATATGGCATAGAAGCCCGTCGCGAGGGACGTAGAAAAATATGGCATAAAGCCTAGTCATGAAAGACACAACGGATTATATGGCACGAAGGCCTTGTCGCAAAGGACATTTAGATATGGCTCAAAGTGGCCTTGTCACAATGACGTTATAAAATATGGCACCAAGGCCTGATACGGAGGACAATTACCAATGTTGGCACAAAAGGCCCGTGACTAGGAATGTTAACATTTAATATGTTAACTTGTCACTAATGTCATACTATAGTACATTGACTTGTCATGGATGACTTTAAAACATATCCTATTGTCTTGTCACCAAGGACATTAGTTGATAAGCCGCAATCTTATCGGATTAGGGGCTTCCAGGTTTGAACATAGTTCTTCACCTTTGGACAAGGAGTCATAAACTACAACTGTCATTGTCTCTAAAGATGACTTATTTGGCACAAAGGTAAACTAATTGACATCACTAATGGATGTTCATATATCACCATTGCATTTGATGATATCAGTCATGATCACGCTGATTATATAGACTGTTAGGGTTGGGTATAACCCACCCTTTGGATAGGGGATTTTGAGGATCACCACTATCTTTGTCTTATTGACAATAAAGTAAAGTGTAGCCCATAGGCATTCCATTACAAGGGATGTTAATATTATGATTATCATATTAATGATACTAGTCAGGATCGCAATGATCATACAGACTATGGGATTTGAGCATAGCTCACCCCCTTGGGCAAAGAATCACAAAAGATCACAATTGCCTAGTCTCAGATGGATAATATAATATAGCCCTTAAGCAAAACATCATTAAGGATGTCAGATTTAATCATCGCATTGATGATTTTAGTCATGGTCGCATTGACCACGTATTAGGCTTGAGCACAGCTCATTACCTTGGACAGGGGATCATAAAGATCACAATGTCAATGTCATAGAGACATCCTCATATAGCACAAGACTTGCTTCAAGGGACAGTTAGATGGCACAAAAGGCCTTGTCACAAGGACAATTTAAAACAAAATCAACGATCTCTTGGATCAGTGATCTTTAAGGGTCGAACATAGTTCATCGCCTTTTGACAAGAAGTTTATAAAATAAAACTATCATTGTCATGTATACACCTTCGCCCACAGGCATACATCTTAATTAGATGTTTTGATGTATACTTCATATTGTTGTTTGATAGCCGTGATTCGTATTGATCATATAGGCTATGAAGGTGGCTTGGAAAAGTCCAAGTACTTTTGGAAGCTAGTGTGGTCTCTCAAGTCACACAGCCAGGAATGTTAACATGTTCTTAGATGTTAACAAAGATTAATTATCTTAAGAGGGTTTTACCATCATAGCCATGTTCATAAACATATAGGCTAGGTTATACCATTAAGAGGATCTTTTTGAAATTTTCAGCTGATCAATAAAGTTTGAGTAAAACTCAGAACTATTGTTGGATAAAGGATGAAATGAATACCTACATGAAATTTTTCAAAACTTTCCTAAATCATTAGGAATTTTCAATAGTGCCTTTATCAGGACTTCTAGTAATATATTTGCCCACAGAGGACTTAAAGAAAAATATAAGTCCGTATGAGGACTATAAAATATTTACAAATCCAAATATGGATTATAATGAAATATCAATGTCCTTAAAAGGAACTAATTTAAAATAACATATCCCCAAAGGGATCTTAATGAAATAACATGTCCATAAAAGGACTATATTGGTACAGCGTGCACACAAAAGGGCTTTGCTGTACAGGTGTCCTCACAGGGACTTTTAAATAACTCTAGTCCACACAGGAACCAAAAGGGAAGTATAAGTCCGAAAAGGAACTTTATAATACGTCCGTATAAGGACTTTTATGATATAACAAGTCCATGAAGGGACGTCGATATGCAATTGCCCTCGAAGGGACTTTATGATGAAATAATATATCCGCGAAAGGACTATAATGAATTATTATGTCCGCCAGGGAACTCTGATAAATTAAATATGTCTATGAAAAGACTTTTAATGAAATACCATGTCCATGAAAGGACTATGAAGGAATATAATGTCCATAAGAGGACTATATCGAGATATCAAGTCCAGGAGAGGACTAAATAGCAAATACCCATATAGGGTCTTAAGTCGAAGGTATGTCCACACAGGGACTAAATAGAAGAGATAGGTCCTTATAAGGACTTAAAAGAATTTATGAAAGAAGGATTCTCTAACGCTTTCCTTGCTCCATTCGATTGTTTCTCTTCTGGGTTTACTATACACAGTGAAGGTACAAAAGACCTCAGTGAATAATGTAGATATTCCAATCAGGATCCGTTACAGAAGTAGAATTCAAGGATTCAATGGTTAAAGAATGATATGGATCACGGATTGGGTTTTGACTGATATAATCCAAGTCTGGGATTCCAAACTTGAAGGTAAGAAACAAGGGTTATCAGTAAAAACGGGAGTCTCAGGGACCACCTGGTATGGACTCCACTGGCACAGACTTTAAAATTTGAGCCTCAGGGACTTCCGATATGGGCTCTGAAGTCTGATTCCAAATCAAATGAGTTTGGTTTTGGGAATGAATCCATAAAGATCTTCCTCCAAACCGGTCGCACGCTTATTCTAGTCGTATGGTGAAGCTTGGTATTCCTTGGCTTCGGATGAGAAAAATCTCTATCAACAGCTTCCTTGCTTGGCGACTTATTTAAAATACACAAAATCGAAAACAATGTTTACTTAATAGGGATGAGAGCATTCCTATATTAAGTCTAGACTCAAAAGGTCTAAGGAATATGCTACTGTGTCATTGAGATTAAACACAAAAGACAAGTGTTTAATTCACTCAATGTTGGCTCTGATACCAACCTGTCACACCCCGATATTTCCACATATCACCGGTGGGCCCGGTGGGGTATCGTGACGTAGTTGATATCATCATGGTCAAACACACACAGAATAGCACAGCGGAAGTCTTGGAATAAAATATTATTACAAACTCAAATGTCTGAAAATATCAAAGTATTTATTATAGACGAGTCTGTAATATCAAATCCACAGGAGGATCATTACCATTTGTTTAAAATGAAGCTTAGCAGACTTCATGGCATCTTTAAGGATTTGCAAGATCCTCTTTTTCGACACCGAGCAACTCCCAGCCTATTACGAGTAGTACCTGCCACTTAGCCTTTTGAAAATACGTCAGTTTTCACTGGTAAATACAATTTAACCGACTCATTTGAAAAGAGTTTATGAAAATTGATTTAAGTGCACAAGGCACAAAACCTTTTATAACTTGGGACAATTCTTAATAAAAATCTTGTATACTGAATTACATGTTTACCGTACATCTGGGGCCCAGTACAGAGACTGAGACATGATTAAACGACACACCACTTTTAAAACCCATAAAGGAGTTATCCCCAACTTGTGGGTAATTAATAATTTATTATTGGCATCTTTTCGGTGTATGCCTACACCCTGCGCATAAGTCGTGGCCATTTACAAATGAATGAGCCAAGGATATATCCAGGACACGGTCGTTAACCCCCAATGTTTAAGTCATTAACAGAACAGTATCAAAACAGGTTTTGTGGATTTACTAGCCACAATCCGGCATTTGATTGATCCACACCCGACCAAGCGGTATTAATCTACCGTATCCCAAGCCCGTATAAGGGAAAATAAGTTAAAAGTATTTACCTGAGCTAATACTTGATTCACAGCAAAATAACTCAGTCGTATCCAATCTATCTAAATGCAGGTAGCTTTTACCGGATGGCTCTAGTCTGGAGGGATGGTAATATATAACCAATTCAGAATGCTAATGGTCTTTATTTAAGTCGCAGACTTAGACCGGCTAGCTTAAAGTATCTAAAGTTGTACGATACGCTAGATTAAGCGATGACCGGAATAGAATGTTATTTAGACCCAACAAGTTTGGATACTTGTATAATATGGGTATACTAAACACATTCCGGATTTTGAGACAAAAACGATAAGGTTAAACCCGTTTCGGCAAACATACGTAAACTAGTTACATAAACCGATCCGAACGGGTAGAATGCGTAACGGGTAACCAAATGAATCATATACAAGTTCCATATGTTATTATGCTTAGAATATGTCAATACATCAGTAGGATGTCAACATATATGCCCAAAAAGTATTTAAAACCATTTTAAGTCCCGTAAGGGCATTTTGGTAATTTTAATACTTATAAAAGAGATTTTATGACAAACTGTAGTTCTGGTCCTTTCTAATCAGTAAAAATATTTAATTTATCTCATTACATCAGTAAGATATCATACATATGTGAGGTTTACCATTTATGGCCAAACTATGCCCCGAAAGGGTATTTTGGTCATTTCACATATGCTTTTACGGGCATTTTTGGAAGTCTGAGTTCACGACTTATGCCTACTGAAATAATATTAAAATTTGTTTAAAAATTCAGTAGGTAACAAGTCTTAGGTGTTAATTATGGTTTAAAACCATACTATGCACTTAAATAGTGTAAAAATCGCTAATTGACGATAATTAAGGGGTTTTATGGAAATCTGGGGTTTTGATCAGTTTTGGATGCTCAAAATAATTTGTTTAATATATGAAATCAGTAGGAAAAGGTTTGTCATTCAAATCATTTGTAAATTTCATCTTATGCATGAAAAGGGTATTATCGTCATTTACCGAATAATACAAGAACTCTATGACACGATCAGTTTATAATCTGATCAATAACTCCAACAATCCCTAAAAATAATATCTTAATAGTAGGTAATGAGTTTTGGGTCAAAATCCAAGTTTAAACATGCTTTATACAAGATATCGCAACTTACTTAGTTAAAAGCTTCTAATTACGATATCGAGCATAACTCCTATTTGGGACCAAGAACTGATGTTAAATTTTCGGGACAAGCTTATATATCAGTAACAAAGGTTTTTGTCCTCTCACATTTCTAAAAATCTCATTCTTATGTCAAAAGGGCAAAATGGGCGTTTATAAGCATAATAGCGGAAACTAGCGTATAATTCAAACCACAAGGAACCATGCAATATAACTCCAGAGGGTTATACTACTGAATAATATGGTCCTAATGGAAGCTTAAAACATGGAAGAATCAAGCTTAATCGGGCCAGAACTGAAAAGTCAAAGCAAAGTCAAGCTTTTGCGACTTTCGGTTGTGAACCGACCTTAAACTTAGAATTGTCGAGTTGGACCAGCTTAGACATGTTTTAATAATCATTACCAAGTTATTAGAGTGTTAAAATATCATTTATAACATCTGCATCTATGGTTTAATTAATATGCACTAAGCTGCCAAGTTTGACTTTTTACCTAAACGGTTTGACCCGTCAATTAACTAAGCAAACGAAGGAATTAGGAGGTGCCCTTTCAGGGGTTAATCACCTACCTAACTATGGTCTTATACCCACTTTTAATTTGGTTAGTGGCTGGACCATGAGAGTCTAATCCGAAAGTCAAAGTTATTACATGATATCTTGACTTTTCGGTTATTAAAATATAAATCTGAACTATAAGGTGGGCTAGGACACTTACAAATGGTCCATGCTATCTTTTCTACAAGAATACAAGTCCCATTCAGATCCTAAAGCTCCAGATTTGAGAGAAGCAAAGAAGGAATGAAAATGTGCAAATGAATTGGATGGGTTCTTGGCCTATTTATAGTTTTTGGATTTGAATTGGATCAATACATGTGTTAGGAGGATTAATCAGGTCCTTACACCTGTTATAACAGCTGTTACTAATGTCTTGATGGCCAAGGATTCGTTTATGATTGGTTGGAAGATGATAGGAGTGGTCACCAAGCAAAACAAGAAAGGAAAAAAAAATAAACTGCAGATAGGGGCCTCGAGGCCCGCGTAAAGAACAGCCCAGGCCTTACGTGGCCCGCCTGGGTTTCAGGTTCAGTTTCAAAGTTTGGCAGCTTGGCGGTTTTAGTCCCTGCACTAACTTAATGCCATTTTCCACACCTCTGAGGCCCGCCAAGCCATGTTTAAGGCTCCACAAGGTCAATAATGTTTATAGGATTCAAAATATGCCCTAAAGTATCTCGGATGTCGGTTCGTTTGGCCGTACGGTCGCGTTATGTGTTTAATTACGACGAAACACGAACGGACGCTAAAAATGGTCCAAAACACGCGACGAGTGGAATTTTATCATGCCACACACTAAAATAAAATATTTTAGTACTTACATAAATTTTTGGGTGTCCAGGGATATTCAGAATGCGAGATATGCGCGAAAGTGGAAACTTGTGCACTTTTTGACACTTTTAGTCCCTGTATGACATAAAAGTTTATTTATGCACACCAAACACCTCTAAGCCTATATCTAAGCTATAAGAAGGATAAATAGGGTATGTTTAACTCATGGACATATTTCGGAAGGTCCGTTATCAAATGATTCGACCTATATTTGCAGTTTGATGCAATTAGTCCTTTAATTGCGCTAAGTAGCGCGAAATACCGTTTAATGATATCCATGCCTTCTATAGCCCATAATGGGCATCCCCGAATGTATGTCCAATTATTAGAACACTCCGGTTAGCTTAAAAGGTCCCCGAGAGGCGTAGATTCAAAATTTGACGCTTCTGGTCCCTCTAATGCGCAAACTTGCGCATATCATCGTTTAATAGCATTGAAGCCTTATCTAATCCATGTTAGGAATTCTTAAGAGTATTATAATACATCATGATGCTTCGGGTTTGTTAAAAGGTCATTCAGAGGTGTAATTTAACATGTTGACGCTTTTAACCCCTCTAACTTACAAACTTGCGCGTTACTTCACTTTTTGGCATAAAAGCCTTACATAGCCAATATTTGGCATTCCCGAGAATATGATGAAACATAATGAAGCTCTCGGTTTGTTAAAAGGTCACTCAGAGGTAAGAATTAACATGTTGACACTTTTAACCCTTCGACGCGCAAATTTTCACATAATTACGCAAACGGCTCCTCCCGTCCAACAAGTGGCTCGTCTGAGAATACGGACATCGCATAAGGTCGCTCAGAGGCCTAGTTTAGGCATGTTGACACTTTCAGTCCTTCTATAAACAAATTTTTCGATTTTGACGAAATTAGTCCCTCATAGTCAACGTTTGACTTTATTAGGGTTCATTACACGTGTCACCACATCATTGGACACGATTTTACGAGGTGTTACAGACCACCACCACCGCCGTCTGGTGGTGGCGTGGTGACAAGAAAAAGAGACAGAGAGACAAAAAGAAAGACCGAGAAGAGGGGTAACCACTGTGGCTTGACGACGTACGGCGGCGATGAAGTCGTCTGCAGCGGCGACGGTGGCGGCGATGCTTGTGTCCTTCCGACGACTTCATGGTGGTGGTACGCAATTTTAACGGCGATGCTTGTGTCCTTCCGACGACTTCGCGATCGGATTTCTACACGTTTTATATTCCCTCTATTAATTTATAAACCAAAACCTTACACTGAAACACTCTAATCATCCAACAAATACATTACCGTCCTCCGTCGCATCGCCGCCGTGGAGTGATAAATACCTAACTTTTACTCACCGACTCTTGCTATTTCAAGTAACCTCAAGCCTATTTCAGCGATCGAAGTTGCTCGCCACATCCTCACAAATCTCGAAGTCAGATATGGCGATCTCGATACCGTTTCGTCAGTTATTCATTGACGGAGAATGGAGAGAACCTGTTAGGAAGAATCGCATCCCTGTCATTAATCCTGCTACCGAAGAGATCGTCGGTATATTTATTTTCGCGAATTTAATTACTTTTATGTGTTATTGAATCGAATAGGTAGTTGTTCTGCTATGGATTTGTGGTTTATTGCATTTGGGGAAGAAGAAGGTTTTGATATGATATATATAATATATTTTTTTATATGTATTTTTAAAGAATAGGGTGAAAAGACAATTTTACCCTCATGTGCATTGCACATGACCAGATTTGACAGAAAAATCTAACTGGCTTAGGGCTAAAGGACAAAACGTGTATGATTTGAAAACATAAAGTACAAAACTCATCAATTTTAGGGGCTGTTTGGCTAAGCTTATTTTAGTGACTTATTTACTTATTTACTTTTTGAAAAGTTAAAAGGTGTTTGGGTTAGCTTATTTTGTGAGAGGAATAAGTAAATAAGTCATTCCATTATGACTTATTTGCTTTTCAAATAAGCAAATAAGTAAATAAGTAAAAAAAATAAGCTTAGCCAAACAGCCCCTTAAACATAAAGGACAGCGCCTGCAAAATGATATAAAGATAAAGGACAAAACTTGCAATTCACTCTAGATTTTGTCATCCTATTTTTTTTTATATTTAAATACATCAAATACTTTTAATTATTTAGTAATCTTTTTTTTTTCTTTCTCTAGCACTTGTGAATCTCTAACCTGTTTTTGTGTTTATTTTAATGCACTAAATATTTCTAAAATACTTTGCAATCTGTCTGTTTTTTTTATTTGTTTCTTTCTCTGGTGGTACTTGTGAATCTCTAATTGACATATCTCATTTTCAATTTGAATTCTTTTTGTTAAATTTTTCTTTGTGAGAAAGGATGGTGCTCATCAATTAGGCTCCCATTTATTTCTAGAATGTAAAAATGATATGATTCTTACACGATTGAAGTTTACTATGTAGTATGCATGTTACAGAGTTATATAAATAGTAAAAATGTGTGTACAATAAGCTCCTGCCTAAGGCAACAAAATATGCAAATGGGACATGAAAAGAATATTGGACTTTAATAATCCCAACTATTCGTCGTTGGCCGCCAACAGTCCCAACTTTAAAAATAACCACTGGGAGTCCTAACTTTTAACATATTGGCCTCCAATAGACCCTGACTAACAGAACCCTGACGCCGTTAGTCTCCGGTCGCCGGAAAAACGTTTTTTGGCCGGAAAATCTCTTTGTAACCTTATTATGGACCTTTGGGAACCTTTTTCTAGTAAAAGCTCCAATTATTCAAGTCGTCGAAAAACTCCTTTTTCGTCGAAAAACTCCTTTGTCGTCGAAAAACTCTTTTTGTCAATAGTTGGGACTGCCAATGGTTATTTTTTAAGTTAAGACTGTTTACGGCCAACGACGAATAGTTGGAATTATTAAAATACAATATTCTGACACCAAAACCTTCTATGATATTAATAAATACACTGACTTGTCTGAATTTATTTGTCTACCAAATTTGAAAATCCTTCATCTCCAAGATGTACGGTTCCTAAGAAAAGTAGAACTTGTAACCACCATAAACTGATTTGTAACTATCAATAACATTTTGCACCTTCAATTGGAACTTTAAAACAAGTGGCGAAGCTTGACGGAAGAGACGGGGGTTCGAAAACGTATATATACCCAAAAATTTCTATAGAATCGGGGGGTCGAAAACGTATATACCCAAAAATTTCTATATGAAAACTACATATATAACACTACTGAGCGAAAAATTCGGAGGTCGCCCCCCCCCCCCAATCCTGCGCCCCTGTTCAAAACCATATGTCATACATTCAAGATGTTAAACTTGATTCTGTTTATACTCCTTTTTTACACTTGAAATTCATTATCACTACTTTTAAATTCAAATGTAGAACTTAATAAATGCAGAATTTTTACAATCTACTAACAGTTTAACACAACAAATAATATTATGCAATGGCCTATCCATTTGTTTGAAAGTACTAGTGGAAATTCTGAACACCACCTACGTTGCTAACAATTTGGCCCACTTATAATAAATATATCCAAGGCCCAACTAATGTCCAAAGGTTATGCATTGCGTTTTAATCCAAATGGTCAGATAGCCCCAACTGCAACCACAGAGGATGGGTGTTCGATTAAAAATTAAAACAAATTATCTATTTTATTTGTAAAATGGTGGTTATATCACTTATGTTAAGACCATTTGATGTGGTGGTGGGGCTTAACAGAGGGCGGTAAACGTCATGTGGTAGCCACGTAAGTAAGAGGGTGTGGTAAAAAAAAGCACGGGATGGTGTTGGGTATGGAAAGGTCCCCACCTAGTGTTTAAAAAAAACTAACCAATCACAAACCTTTTACCACAAACCACCAATCAACTCGCGCCACATCACCAACCAAATTGCCCTCAATGCCGGTTAAGAATCCTCCGCCCCCCACACAACGCCGTGGAAAATGCCAAGCCCGGGTGCTTTTGTGGGTGTGGACTGCCTCCACGCTAGATTTTCATGCCCACACCGTTGGTAACACCGATAACATCTAGAGGTCGCTTTTCATGTGAGAAATGCATACTGCTTGTTTCGTATCGTTTTTCTTTTAACTTAAGAGTTTTTGATTCGTCGATATGTGTTCGATTAAGCAAGTAGTTTTTGTTTCGTATCGTTTTTCTTTTAACTTAAAGAGTTTTTTATTCGTCAATATGTGTTCAACTAAGCAAGTTAATTAATTCATGTTATCACCGGATTTCAAATATTTAGTTTGTATCATCAACAAAGTCAACATCAGTCATATATATATATATATATATATTACAAGTTTTGTCCTTTATCTTTATACCACTTTTCAGGTTGTTGGTGCAGTTTTGTGTCTGTCGCTTGTTCTTATTACGTAGTAATTTGTACGGTCTTTATTTACGGTCTGTATAGTTTTGGTCGAGTCGGCCAAGTCAGATATGTGACAACTGTCAAAATTTCAGGTATCCGTGCAACTATTAAACCATGATTAGTGCTTAATGATTGTGCTAAATTACAATTAATTACTTGAACTGCTTTCTGATTATTGCCATATACATACATGTGCATCGTATATTACAAATGATATATCATTATTTCACGAGAACTTTAGTGACTCAAATGATGCATGAAACACGGCTAGCACTGTTATCAGACAAATCAGGAAAATGCTGACGGAGTTCGGTAGATAGACAGACATTGTATTAAGACACAGAATGAGACAGAAATCAAGTATTACACTAGTATAGTGTGTAGGAAAGTAAGGATCACAAAACTGCTTTCCTAGTGATAGTTTAAGTGCCGGAAAGTGCCTAAAACTCACATAAACTGCAGAAATCTGCATAAATTCAGCATTTAAACACACTAACATTATGCAGAAATATGGATAAATGGTCCTGAATGCTTTCCTAAGTGTCAGGAATTAAAAGTGTCACAAAAGGGTACATAAAGCACACTAAACTACATAGTTTAGCACCTTAATGAACCGGTAACCAACCGAATAACCGGACACTACCCGAAACACCAAACTTACACTAGAAGCATTGTTTTAACATTACCAAGCTAGTTATGGTCCCCGAACATCATAACACATCATATAAATACCTAATAACTAATCACCTAACTAGACACTTACATTCCAACCATAAACTAACTATAAGGTTAAAACCTAGTCTACACACCCTCCCCCCATACCTACGGCCTCAACAAGGGACCCACCTAGAGATTTTGTTTCAATTCTTTAATGGATATTGTAGGATCTTGTGCTCACTTTACTAAACATAATACACAATGGGCTAATGGTGTGGAAGGATTATCTAAGGAACCATAAGAGTAAACAAACTCATTTTTCACTAACATCACCACACCACACTTCTCCCTCTCCTCCTCCTAGTCTCGGCCTAGATCAAGGTCACCACCACCACCATCTTTCACTTCCATCCCATCCAAACTCTAGTGATACAAAGGTGTTAGAAGGTGCATAGAGAAGCTAGGAGCTTTCGGAAGTTCAAGGACCTCCTTCATTTGCTATTATCCACTTGTTTTCTTCTCTTGAATCATCCCTGGCCTTGAGCTAGTGGTAAGAACATTATACACTCCATTTTACATCTTATATTAGTGGTTAAAAGATGTTACATATTGATAATCTTGAAGAACACTAAGAATCACAAGAAAGAAACTTGAACATAAACTTAAATCATGAAGAAATCTTAATGTTTATGTGTTGTAATACTTGTTGAATGTTGATTGCTTGTTGATCATCGTATGATCTTGCTAGATCATGATTAAAAACATAATCTAGCAAGATGAGATGATAACATAGTAGAAGTTAATGGATCATCTTCATGAGAAGCATGAACTTGAAAGAATATGTGGTTTTCTTGTAAAATAATGATCAAAGTAAGTTGTAATAATTATAGATCTAAAATTTCATGGATGATTTCTCAAGAAACCAAATTAAAAATACAAGTTTTACTAAATCTTGGTTCTTAGACAAATAAACCTTATTTTTTGTGGTTAATAAAGTGTAGAAGTATATGTGTAACAAGAAAAATCCATAAACATTTTTAGAAATTGTGATCATAAGTTGTAAAGATCTATCTTCTTTAAAAATAAAGTTTTTAAAGAACCAACCACACTTTAAAGGGTAGCAAGGCTTACTAATAACACTAGTAAGTAACTACAAATTTTTATAAATTTTCAAATTCATGAAGTGGTAGTTTATGCTTGTTTTTGGCAAAATTGGTAAGTTAAGATTGTTTGTTGTTGATTGTGGATTGATTGTGTTGATTTTTACAAAAGAAAATGATATACCTTCAATGTATGGAAACCTCCATTTTTAGGGGAAACTATGCCAAAATTTTTCTAGAAATTAAACACTTAGAAGAATATTTCCAAATAAATATTTACAAGTGTATTTTAAACCATGGATTTTCACATAAAGTTTGCCATATAAGTTTTGTTCAAAAATATAAATATTGGAGGTTGGTTTTTTTATAAATAAAAGTGACTAAATATGTATTTAGGAAATATATATTTAGAAGCCACCATGTTTGTGATTATTTGTATATTATGTGTATTAGTTATATTATTTTAGGACTTGAAATAATATAACTCATCATAATACCAAAAATTACAATCCAAAATATTACCAAAATTTCAAGAATATGAATATACAAGTTATACACAAGATATTGGTGAAACCGAACTAAGGAATATAACTTACAAAATATTCCGGAAATATTATTCATATGTATATATTGGTAAATGATATTTTGGACACCAAAGGAAACAAAAATATGATTTTTACAATTAGTACAAATTTATATCATATTTTTTACCAGAAGAAAATATATTAGTTTTAGGTGAATAAAAATATATATGTTTTCTTGGGGAGGTAGAGGATCCTGTACATTAATCCAGAAGTGTGAGAAGTGTATTATAACACTATATATAACACTATATGACACCATATAAACACCGTATAACACTATGTAACATCATATAACACTATGGAACACTATATAACAAATATAACACTATATTTTGTCTGATAGCATGTCTATGATAGATGTATAGTGTTATATATTGTTATATAGTGTTATATAGTGTTACATAATGTTATATGGTCTTACATAGTATTATACGGTGTTTATATGGTGTTATATAGTGTTATATACAGTGTTATAATACACTTTTCACACTTCTGAATTAATGTACACTATCGCTACCCTTCTTGGGGATATTAGAAGATATATTATTTTTTAAAGAAATATATATTTTCTCAAACAAACATCAAATATATTATTTTTGAGAGAAAAATAAGTTTATATATATATTTTTTAAGTTGGACTTGAAAATATATTATTTTTGGAACTTATATGAAAATACAAATATTTTTGCCCAAGGGAAAAATTATAACTAATTTTTCTAAGTAGTATTTCTTAAAGTATATATATTTTGGAAATATATATTGGTGAACTTTTATTAAAGATAATATTCCGGAATAATTAATACGAAATTAAGTATAAGAATACTTAATGAATACAATAAAAATACGTATTCTCATACGTATAAATACACACCGGAATACGACCCCGATACATGGCAAAAATATACAAGTATAAGAATGCGAATACAAATACACCCATCCTTGGGAAGGATATACAAGTATAAATACTTGAAGAATATCAAGTTAAAATATATTATTATTCCAAACTTTAATAAATATAATTTAAGTTAAAATATTTATTATTTTAACAAATAATTATATAACTTGGAATAGTATCGAAGACACGAAGAAACGTAACTCAAAGACACTAATTAATTCTAAGTCAAGGCACTACCCGCTCGTCTAATAGACCTTAGTACGTTGTAGGTAGTTGTGTACGCCAGGCAAAACTTGAGTTACGGTGATACGAATACGCAAGACTGTGAGTTCATGTTCCCCCTTTTCTTTTAACTGTTTTTGGCTTTATAACTTCGGGGGTGAAGTACATGTTACAAACTGTTTATAAACGTTATTATTTGGTATGGTTAGCTAAGGAAGGGTACTGCTAGATCATGTGAGTGGTGGGTATGATGATTAAGACCATTAATCCTCTTTGTAGGACCAAGGGACATGAGTGATAGATCTATTTGGGTGTAGCGAGCCCACACCCATGTGGACCGGGGTTTGGCCCATGAGGTGACTATGTCTTCAAACTGAAGCCGTGGCAAAATCTGCTACGATTAAGTCTTCCTGCATCACGTCACACATATTAATGGCCTTGCAAACCATTAATGATCTGTTTTCCTTGTTGCTTTCATACCAGGGTTTGCAAATACATACTTACTTACAATGATTTCCAAGTTGATTCGAGCTCACACACTAAACACATGAACTCGCTCAACTTTTGTTGATGTTTACAAACTACATGTATTTCAGGGAATTAAAAATGGATCTGGCGGGCGTTTGGATGTTTCAAGTGAGGTTGAGAATAAAAGGTGTCATCCGATGTCTGAGGATTTGAATTGTGTGTTTTATCCTAGATAAGACACAACTATCAAAGCCTAGTTTTAGTTAATGTTTTTTTTTCGAGTCTTTGTGAACTCTAAAAACAAGTTGCATGGGTTGTACTACAATTTGAAGTCTATGTTCAAACAATGTCGTTATGTTTTTAAACTTATTTAATGGATGAACATCTTCGGTTTTATCATATAGTTGTTGTTATGATTGAAAGCAATGATATTAAGCAGGTCACACATAATCACGCTTCCGCAAAAGTCAGGGTGTGACAAGATATCCTCCTATCTTGACTTAGCACGACGTTTATTTTGCCAGCGTTGTAAAACAGTTTGCTGTGTGCAACTGTTAGTTGTGTTTGTGTTTGGCTCTTACTGTTTGGTTGCTGCAAGTATCTGTCTGCATATGGGTTCCCCACGAAGAATCCTTATTCTTCGTGGGATTGCTTGTCACGAACCATGCCTTCAATGGATTGTTCACCATGAAGAATCATTGTTCACCATGAAGAATCAATGTTCACCACGAAGACTTGATTGTTCGTGGTCTTCTGAAGGTTCGTTGATATTGTCCACGAAGACTCCTAGTCTTCGTGGGAGTGTTGATTGTTCGTGGCCCAGCAACCATTCTTCGTAGGGTTACTGGGTGTTGGGCCTATAAATACAGACACTTGTTTTTCATTCAGACAGACAGAGAGCACACACCAGAGAGTTGAGAGTTTATTGTGTAATCTTGTACTGATACTTTTCTGGTTGATATATATTGAAGCTTTTAAAAGTTGAATCTTTGTGTATTGTGTGTTCTTGATCTCGGTTTGCATACCCGTTTGGTTTCCGCACAACCGGGTTTGTCGTATAACAAGGATAAGGTTACTAGATCCTCCGCTAGTGGACCTACAAGTGGTATCAGAGCATTGGCTCTCGTCCTTGTTGAAACCGAGCTGTGTGTCGAGGTTTCGAACACTTTCTTGAAGCTTTGTTCAGTAAATTTTATGTGTTTTTTTTAAAGATAAATGGTTTAAAACTTATGAAAAACTTGTTGTTTTGCTTAAAATTTTACTAAAACCTTGTTCAATTACATGGAGGCATGTTAATATAGGGGTTTTCTTGAAATTTTCGTGCAAAATCTTGTTCGGAAAATTTTCCGGTGAGTGGTTTAATCGGAATTTTCTGTTTGTTTAAAAGGGTTCTTCATCAACTTTTCTTTGTGTTGAAGAAAAGGTTTACCTAATTTGGATAAAACTTACCAACTTTCACCAACTTACACAGTCTCCCATTCCTGCGAAAACCTTTTCAAACATTTGAGTCAATGAAAAATTGATAGGGTCAAAGTTGAACCAAGTTGCTTGTCCTTTTCTGATTTTTTTTTATTCCCGCCAAACTTTCTGAAAGTCTACGAAGAATCCTTAATTGTCAACAATATACCAATTGTCTTGTCCCATTCACAAGCAAGACATACTCACGAAAGACTTAAGTCTTTATCTCCTGGGTCAATAATAACGAAAGACTTGAGGTCTGCTATTTGTTCTTTGGACTTTCTAAACTTCACAAAACCATTAGTGGGCTGTTATTTAATCTTTAATTTGTTGTTGGACCACATTTGATAATTGGACTTGGAACACATTTAGTGGACTTGTTTGTTCCAGTGGGCCTGTCCATATCTTTCACGAAAAACAAGTGGACTTGAAACTAATTTTGGGCCATTCATTTTTCATGGACTTGGGGGTTGTATATCTTTCTGATTTGAGATTTTCGTGGGCCATCTATTGTTCGTGGGCTGGTCTAGTGTTTCACAGTTGCTTCACAGTGAGCGTGTTAGTTGGTTTTAAGTTGTTATTTTCTATACATCATGACTTCAGACTGGTGGGGTTGGAAACCTGATCCTAATGTAGATATGTATACGAGTAAAGGTTCAGGTCCAGTTCCTTCATGGGCCCAGTCTCCCACACCCTCGTCCTCATCACAAGCGTGTTCAATTACGGCAAATCAGTAGGCATTGGTTACTAACCAAAATCAAAGTAAACCAAAAATGGAAAGAAATATGTATGGTGAACCAATACCAGTTGCCTCGGAGCAAAGCTATCGGTCTACTGGAGTACCATCATTTCTTGATACAAACTACAATGGTCAAACAAGAACTGCGTTTTATGCCAAAATTGTCAAGGATGTCAGCAATGATGAGTTCTCGGGAAATGAAGACAGTTCTAAACATGGCGGTAGCTCAGTTGAAGATGTTACAAGTTCAGTTGAAAATGGTACAAGTTCAAGTTCAAGCGAGGATGGATCTGAATGTGAATCATTAAGGGAGGTTGTAGATTCTGAAGCAAATGAGTCAATATCTGAGAGTGAATCCAGTCAGGTATGTGTCGATGAACCAAAATCTGATAGGTGCGATAGTTGTGTTGAATTTAGTGCTAAATTTGTCTGATTTGCAAAGCAAATTGTCTGATTTTCAAAGAAAATATGACGATTTGCAAAGCAAGTATGACGTGACATTTATCCACAATCAAAGTTTGATCGTGGATCTCGCAAAATGCACAGAGGCCAACTTGTTTCATAAAAATCATGTAAAACAATTTAAGAAAGTAATTGACGCATTAAGGGAAGACAAGTCCGAGCTAGTAAAAGCAGTTTCAAGAAAACAAACTACCATAAACAATTACATCACTAGGCTCGAGGAAGCACAAAAATAGTTGGCTTGTGTCAAGTGTGAAAATGAGGGGATCCAGCTTAGGTTAGATAGTTACTCAAACTCTAAGTATGTGCTGGATCACATCATTAACATACAGAAAAAGAAAAATGATGTCACGTGCAGCTGGACTTAGTTACAAAAAGGAAGTATCATCAGATTCGGATGTGTCAGCAGATATGAAAGTATCAATTGCTGAACAAAATCAGGATCCTCCGGTCATTGTTGAGGATGCTGATTCTTCAGATGATGAATCCGATGATATTGACTCTACACAGTCTGATGTAGTTATCAAAGAAGAGGACATACCTCTCGGGAATCACATTTTGTGTGATCCTCCCGCAAAACCTACTAAGACTGTTCGGTTTGAGTCCACTTCTGCACAAGATTCTGAGAGTGTGAATTTGCTATACACTCTAGTTGGTGATGATAAAGTTTATTCAAACAAAGATTTTCCGATTAAGAATGTAAATCAATCATTGATTGATAAAGTGTTTGAGGATTCTACTAGTAAGTTTTTGGGAAAGTCGAGCCCAGGAGTTGTAGTAACTCAGTGTGCTCCTATCCCAAAATCCGAAGTTAGAAAGAAATATGGGAATCAAAAATTGCAATCTCAAAACAATCAACGAAAGCAAAGTCACGCTCACCAAGAAAAGGGAAAAGGCAAACAAAGAGCTCAGAACAAGAAGAAGTTTCAAAAGATAAACTTCGTGAAATCCAGAAGGACTGATAAAATTGAATCTTTTGAAAACAAATCAAACACAGATTTTGTTGTGCAAAAGAAAATTTTGAAAAGAAATAGTCAAAACAATTACACACAACACACAAACTGTTGTGATGTAGGACCAAGTACCTTAAGATCACGAAGTTCATCATCAAGCTCCTACAGTTATGATACTCTGAGGTTTGTTGAGCGGAGATCATGTTTTGAATGTCGTAAGTATGGGCACATTGTCAGAAACTGTCCATATCTCATGAAAGGAAAGGCAAAAGTTGATGCCCCCCGTGGTAACTAAAAACTAACCTAATCTAGACACCCTAGTTTTAAATTTATAAACTAAGACTCTCTAAATGATAGACCACTGACAGGCAAGTGTACCTATCGTACGTAGTAAAGCCTAATGAAGTCCGAGTATCGAACCCACGAGGCACTAGCGACGCTAAACTAGACTCTGACTCAACTAATTACTTAAATGGTTTAATTTGTTTTGGGGTTTTAATTAACTAATATCTAAATTAAACTAAAGCGAGTAAACAAGAGAACAAAGAAAGCAAGCAAGATGGTGAAGTGATGGGAAACAGACAATGATGAGAAAGAACTACCCAGGCTTCGAATCCCTATGACTAACCCATGACCTCTAGTCCTGACCAATAGCTAAAGCTTCGAATCTACCCAGGAAACCTCCCGCTAAGGATGATCAACCAAAATAGAAGATGGAACAAAGTCATGAAGTGCTAAATTGGAAATGACTCGAGCTATCGATACCGAATCCCACGACTGGCAGATTAAAAACAACTATGGTGCTAAAATTCTCCGGTCATGAAGCTAAACCTGTTAAATAACTGAAAACCTAGGAAACCCTAAACAATAAGTAGCCAGATCCGAGCTATCGGTCACCCAAACTACCAAACAACGCCTAGCTAATAACCTAGCAATCCTGACTCGTCCCTAGAGTTGCCAGAAAAGGATGCACACTATACTCAGTTGATTTTAATTAATTTAGTTAAACTTGAATTATCTCTAATCTCAAGCTCTAGACTGAAAACCTAATAGATTAACGAACCTAGAATGATCTAAATAGTTCCAGACCAGACTAACAAGATTACCTAACCAAACAACCAATCACAGGCAAGACAAGCACACAAATTCATAAACAATCATAAAACAGGAATATGTAAATCATCTCAATTTAAGCATTAGTCCGAACCGAATAGTCAAAAAATTAAATTATAGTTCCTCTAGGCCTAGGTAGTCTTTCCCACCGTTTCCTCCCAAATCGGAAGGAAAGAAAAATTAAAGAATTTAGCCTAGTTTTCCTTTCATTTCCTTTCTTTTCCTTCCTTAAATGAAACTCAGGAACACGACATGTTTTATTTTCCTTTCTTTTCCTTCCTTAAATGAAACTCTGGAACACAAAATATTTTTACTTTCTTTTTGCTTCCTTTCCTTTCCTTTCGTTAGTAAACTCTGGAACACAGTGTAAAAAGAAACAAGTCTCAAATAATAAATAAAGCATAGTATCAAATCTGAAAACACAAAGTCTTAACAAAATAGAATACTAATAAATATCAAACCCGGACTTAAATCTTGATCGCGGCTTAAACCCTCGAACCAATTAACTTCTTTTTTTCTCTCTCTTTTTTTCTTTGCGTGCGGCAGTCCTTGCTTTCGTCAAACTCCACCAAAAAATAATATCTTCCTTCGACCCCACTGTCTCTGCCGCCTGTGCTTTATAAATTTCGTATGATATATATACACACCCATTCCCTGCCATACGATGTCACAATTCAAGTCAAATACCAACAATTCACGTCATTAAGGCCCATGCGAATTTCTAAAGGGAATTGGGCCGGCTCTTAATACTCCAGCAGCCCAAAAGAAAAAGTGGGGTGGTGGTGGTCAACAAGGATTTACACTCGGTCAACACCTGCACACATCCACGAAAACAATTAATGTTCCAAACTTCCAATTTGCATACTAAGGGGGCGTTTGGTTCGCGGAATGTGTAGGAATTGGAATTGGAATCCCTATGGGAATTGGAATTTGAATTGGAATTTGATGGATTCCTTTGAAATCCATAGATGTGTTTGGTTGATAAATGTATTAATGGAATTAGAATTTAAAAATATCTAAAAAGACAAAATTACCCCTAGTTATAAACAATTGGCAAAAGTTTTAAAAACAACTATCCTAGATAAAAATTCAAAAAAATTCTAAAAAATCCAAAAAATTATAAAAATTCCAAAAAATCCTAAAAATTCAAAAAAAATCTAAAATATAATAAAAAATCTAAAAAATTCTAAAAAATAATAAAAAAATCAAAAAAATTCTAAAAAATCCAAAAAATTATAAAAAAATCTAAAAAATAATAAAAAATCCAAAAAATCCTAAAAATTCAAAAAAAATCTAAAAAACAATAAAAAATCAAAAAAATTTTAAAAAATAATAAAAAAATCCAAAAAATTCTAAAAAATCGAAAAAATCAAAAAAATTCTAAAAAATCAAAAAAATTCTAAAAAATCCAAAAAATTATAAAAAAACAAAAAAATTCTAAAAATAATAAAAAAATCCAAAAATTTCAAAAAATCAAAAAAATTCTAAAATAAAATAATATTTATTATCCATAAGAAATTCTTAAAATTATATGATTTTACATTATAAAAAAAATCTTAAATAATCTTAACTAAAGTTATACAAAGTATTCAACCAAAATAAAATAAAAATGAACATATTGCCAAATATAGGAATCATAATCATATGATACTAACCGAAAGTTCAAACGTACGATTAAAAGTTGTTTAACATACGACTAAAAGTTAACTCAAACATACAACTAGAGTTAGTTCCAAAATGTAAATACTACTTCAAATTCTTTAAACAAGTTTCTTAGCCAAACTTAGACAACATAAACCTCACCCAAGCCTCCCTTTCTTCTTCACCCAAAGTCCAAAACGTCATCACCCTATTTTGGTCATCCTTTATTATATCAATTGCCGTAAACCTTTCTAGTTGATTCAAAGATGTCATTTTTGAAAGCTCGGAAGGGATCATCAAAGTTTTCTTTTTTTATGTCAAGTTCAAATTTTATGTCTTCACTCAACTCGGCCGAAGTCTCTTTAAGACGATCACCAAATTGAACAACCGCATCATTGAAACCTTGAAATAAAGTATTGACTTGGCTAGTGCGTTTCCTCTTCTTACTACGGCCACTTGAAGTTTCTTCAAATTGAGAACTTGCATTTGTATTTTCATTATGGCTATGTTCACCAAAATCATCATCCCTTTGGTGCTCTTGTTCTTCCATATTCACCTCTTGTTCCATCTCGACCACGCTTTTGGCTCTATTGCCTTGAGCTCGATCTTTTCCAAAAATAATGCACAATTCTTCATAGTGCGGAAGACTTTTTTCTTTCCATTTACCCGCATGTTTATGATTCTATTTCACATGATAATAATAAAATAAACAAAACAAAACATTAATATCTTTTATAATTAACCAAATACAAAAAAATTGTAATAGTATAAAAATCGCATGTACCTCAAGATAAGCATCCCACACTCCAGGAGCATTAGTGGTCACACAATTACGTTCTTTGTCATAGCCAAATCCACTAGTATTTAACAAATCATAAACGGCTTGCCAATCTTTCCTCATCGTCCTCATTCTAGATTCAATGTGAGGTTTAGCCAAAATGCCCGATTCTGGAAGTGATTCTTTCAAGCAAGCTTCTAGGTGTTGTAAAAAACCTGGTTTAAAGCCATTATCCGACTTATATCTTCCGGTGTTGACCATGTTTACTAAAGCCTCAACAAGCTTTTGATCTTCAA
The DNA here is from genome assembly GCA_030545235.1 of Helianthus tuberosus. NCBI lineage: Eukaryota > Viridiplantae > Streptophyta > Magnoliopsida > Asterales > Asteraceae > Helianthus > Helianthus tuberosus. Next base: position 6,788,504 of record CM060394.1, read on the forward strand.
GTTTACTCCATCCTCGATAGTTTCTATTATTACTCGTCATTCCTGTAGGAAAATGTGAACTAAAACATAAAGGATGTATCAGTTTAACTATTAATGCGAGTAAAAAATAGAAGCACCATCATAAACAAAACCAAACATTAGATATATAAAAGGCAACATCCTAAACAAAATCAAACATTATATATATTAAAAGCAACATTACAAACAAAACCAAACGTTCTATCATAAATAATATTTTAACATACTTGTTCATATTAAAATTAGTTCCACACTTAAAAATAGCATAACGACGTAGAAATAACATAAACAACATTATAAATAATCCATGTGTTTGTAGGAGTTTCTTATCCATTGGTAACATTCCAAGCGTCAAACATGCTTTGGGCTAGATTGTTTCTAAACGTTGTCCACTCATTTGAAGTCTCAATATAAGTTATATTATCCTCATCTCCATCTCCATCCCCAATCTCATCCCCATCCCCATCTCCATGTCCATCTCCAAATCCTTCATCTAGCAAATCTCCCGTCTCAAATGGATCAACCGGCATCTCTCTTCTTATAAAATTATGAAGAAGACAACATGCCATTATCATCCTATTTTTTTGGTCAATGGGATAGTATGAGTGGTCTCTCAAAATTCCCCACCTTGCTTTCAAAATACCAAAACATCTTTCAATAACATTTCTTGCGGACGAATGTCTCATGTTAAATAACTCTTTTGGGGTAGTGGGTTGATGTCCGTCACGCCAATCATTTAAATGATATCTTTGACCTCTATAAGGGGCGAGAAAACCTTCTCCATTTGTGTATCCCGCGTCTACCAAATAATAACCTAAAATTACACTATAGTCAATAAACACCCAACAACTTCAAATACTAAAGTTTATACCTAATTGATTATTTATATTATAAATTTACATACCCGGCCTTGAAACTTTCAACCCATGTGGCCTATCAAGAGCATCTCGAAGGACTCTACCATCGGCCGCCGACCCTTCCCAGCCCGGTAACACAAAAACAAATTGCATATCCGGCGAACACACACCTAACACATTTGTAGCAATCTCTCCCTTTCTTGTTCTATATTTAGGTTTCTCTTCACTCGGTACTAAGCATTTTATGTATGTTCCATCTAAAGCTCCTAAACAATTCTAAAACAAAAAAAAATATATTCAAAAAATGTTATTATATATTTATAAATCCTAACATAAGTATAACATTAAAAATTATAATGATTACACAGTACCTTGAACCATTTCCATCTTTTCATTTAATTCACAAGACATATTAAAAAAAAAACATCTATCATTAACCATATTATGTCATTACAATACAACTAACACAATATTATTTTCAAAGGATTTACGTGAATGCAAGTGTAATTTAAGGTTAAGTCCTTTTTTTATTTCTTATTCTCCTAATTATTCAAATTACATTCAGCTAAAACCAATATATAAATATATATAATATACAAATAACATGAGATATGATTGTTTGCAAATAGTTTAGCTCGTTTTCACTTAAAACCATTCAACTTTAAATATGAGCCAATTATGAGTAAAATTTTATAAAAACAACCCCAAAGCTATCCAAAAGTGTAGGAATAATTATATAAAAAATATGAATATTTTAGACCACATCAGTAACTGTTACCATAAAAGATCTGTTTCACCAAAACAGGACCCTCGTCTTCTTAAACAACGGGAAATGAAACAGAAAAAGAAACAAAGAAAAGAAGTCGAAAAGACTTTGAAAACAGAGGTTATCCAAACACAGTCTGTTAAGTTAGAATTTAAAAATGAAAAACAAAAACATATTTGGAAACCAAAACAAGTAACTAGGGCTGTAAACGAACCGAACGTTCAGCGAACAGTTCGTGAACCGTTCGGCGGGAAGTTCGTTTATGTTCGTTCGTTTAATAAACGAACGAACATGAACAAGAAATTCCGTTCGATTAGTTAAATGAACGAACATGAACAAAGGGCTTGTTCGTTCAATTGTGTTCGTGAACGTTCGGTAAGGTGTTCGTGAACGTGTTCATGAACATTTGTTCATTTGTGTTCGTTTATGTTCGTATGTTTGTGTTTTAATTAAAGATTTTTTTACTTTCATATATTTTATCTATACTTTTTTATATTATTAAACTTTTATTTATTTTATTACCCTAACAATTAAACTAGAAAACTTTGTTACACCTTGTTTATGCACCATTTCCCTTTCTTTTCTCATTATTTAGATCGAAGAATACTATCGACCTTTGTTCCATAATAAGGGGTTCAAGTTCCAGTGCTACTTTGGGCCATCCATCTTTATCCTTTGTCGCATTCGCCAAATTTATTTGTGTTTAATTTTGTTCGTGAACACGCTCATTTCCTTAATGAACGAACACGAACATAAAATCTCGTTCGGTAAGTGTTCATGAACCATTCGTGAACACATTTATTTCCTTAACGAACGAACACGAACAAGGCCTTGTTTGTGTTCGTTCGGTTTATTTACAGCCCTACCAGTAACCGTTTCAGGGGGAGCTACATCAATTCTGAATCATCGGGAAATGGATGTCACAATTCTCGATGATGACGGATGACCCAAGTCTGTGAAGGCTTGGGTCTCCCTCTCCAACTAACCTCTGAATGAGTGTGCAGGATGTTCCAGGAGGAACTATTGATAGTCCTAGGATTGTTGATAATGGAGCGTCCATGCAAAAGATCGGCGACATAAGGCTCCGAAACATGGTTACATCTAGGAGAATATTATTGCCTTTGATGGAAAGGGAAAAAGATAAGAAGAGAAAAATTCCGATGAAGGAATGATGGTGAAAGAATGTGGTTGGATGAAGTTGACAAATTCGACAAGATGAAAAATGTGCCAAAATTTGGTTGTTATGGTTTTTGATCGGGTCAAGAGGAAAGATTTCAAAGAAAAGTACGCGCCTGCAGCACGTCTGAAGCTTTTCAAATATTCATGGATTTTTCTTCCACAAGAAGTTCAAAGTCTGCTAAATGAACGTGCAGTGTACATTTCTTCACGGTGTGATTGAAGAAAATATGTTTGTTGATCAAACCAACTGGGTGTGCAGATGCCTTGGCATGGATTGAACAACCGCACACTACTTCTAAAGGAGAAAGACGAAGACCTTTGCTGGTGCAAAAGCATGTGGAAGACATCATTTATGGACCGTCCCATGATGATGTGTACAAGCTTTCCCACATGCTCCATTTGCCACTTACCAGCCGGACCCAGAGGTTTATCATCTTGTTGCTGTGAATAGAATTCTTGATACATTGAAGTAGCTGGAAAATCACCTCGAAATCGACATCGGGTGGATATCAAGTTTGGGAGAGCACTCAGACTCCTGACAATGCACGAAGAAGTTGCAGGATTACAGTTTGAATTTCTAATCTCTCCTATCCTTGTCGATATTTAAGTTGCTTTATGATTTACTAACATCTCGTGCATCACTCCTTGACCAAACACGTTGATTTCGAATATCACCTCACACGTGAGCGTTTCATATGAAACTCGTTGATGTTGTTTTGGTCCACACCGATTACCAACGTGCCAACTCATCTTTCCAAAATTCGATAAATCATTAAATCATTTTTTATTTAAATTAATTTTGGTAAATAACATTAAGGTAAAACATGAGTTAATCCATATCGGGAAATAGTTTTTGTGAATATTTTTCTTGAGAAAATCCAAAAAGATGTTTTCAAAAGTTTAAATTTACTTTTTGAATTTTAGGGGGAGTAAATCCAAATCAGAAAAACACAAAAACAATAGAAAAACAAAAATGAGTTTCCTGGTGAGCAAAAGAGAAAATGGTTGTACATCAGTGGTCTGTCGAAACCTCTTTAAACCTAAAATGAAAAACGATAAACAGCTTTATATAAGATGTATCATTAGGCTCACAATCATTTTAAAGTGTGCAGGGTGATATAAACCTAAATCGACTGAAGACTGTGTGGAAACTGCTCATTGGCATATGGTCTTGGTACCGAAATTTCGTTTGATAGATTGCCGAGGTTCTGAGATATGTGGTCTTTATGTTGTTTATCATCTGGGTATCATGGTTGTTTCTTTTACCGAAAACCACTGGGACGCAAGTTTAGAACTTCCATGATACCATACATACGTGTACATATCTTTCAAACATGTATATAATACATGATGCATATGACCTCAACAAGTGATAAACAATCACATGTCCCAATCAATAAGTGATAATATATCACAACTTTTATACGGGAGTCAAGTTCGTCTCTTTGTCGATACGATGGTACTAACCTGTTCACGGACTTGCTCTTGTGCCCTGCATGCATCGAATATCAAGTTCCTCATAAATAAGTGATTTTATCACATAGGGCTTGTATTCATCCAAAAATAAGTGAGTATCTCACATCATATACGTTGAAAACAGATGATAAATGGTATACTCTCCAGTAAGATGAACCCTCGTGCATACCTTGATACGGGAATGTGTCGTGAGTGGATGAACACCGGTCGGTAAGTATAAATCATACCTTAACGTATCCCCTAACCACGAGTACATCTGATAAGTTGAGTTTATGTGGACAACAATACCGATAATCGTTATAGGATGCTTATCTAAATGTTAATTAATTGAACAACAAGAGCGTTTTGGCATGACCGTACACTCATATGATTCTCTTACCCTTGAAACTCGAAAAGAGAATGTCTGTAAATATTTATTTAATGCTTTCAATTTCTGCATCTCTGTATATATTTATTTACTGCTTTCCGTCTTTACATTTGAAATATTCAAAAATGCCAAAAAGATTTTAGGTGTGTTTTAATATAAACTTTATAAAAACCAAAAAGATTTTATTTCTATTTTATTTTTGATTGTACGATGTTGGATCTCGAGTCTTTACCACCTGAAACCTGATCGAAACCCAAAACAATTGCATCTTCATAAACGGTCGAAATTTTGCAAGTCTTGAAAGTTAAAATCTAAATTGATCAAATTTTTACAACTTTCAAACTGTTGTCGGTAGGTAGTTGATTGATAGTTGGTCACATGTGTGTCGTTTGTTTATGTTGACTGTATTCTAAGCGATTGTTCTCATTACGCGTTTAGCTATGTTGTATGTGCAGATGTGGCATTCAAACCAGCTAAAGGCAAAGAGAACATATTAGAGGACAAGCTGTGGAATGAAGACACGACATTGATGCAATCAGAGGATCAAGATGATCGAGTTGCAGCTGACCACTCATCAACAACAAGGATCTGAAGTACTGAATAAAAAAGATTCACCAGCAATATCTAAGGGGGAGTTTGTTGATGCACCTCCTGTTTGCTGCAACTGAAGACATCTGGATATCCAACAACATGTGAAGATCGAACCACTTGGATTCCACACTTGTGGGTGTGGGTGTGCGCATCAAGTGTTGCTATTACAACACGTCGCTTGTTTTTGGTGCTACCGAGACAGGCCTCTAAGGGATGAAGACCGAAGACCAAGAAACAGACAAGGGGGAGTTTGTTGGTGCAGTTTTGTGTATGTCGCTTGTTCTTATTACGTAGTAATTTGTACGGTCTTTATTTACGGCCTGTATAGTTTTGATCGAGTCGGCCAAGTCAGATATCCTCCTATCTTGACTTAGCATGACGTTTATTTTGTCAGCGTTGTAAAACAGTTTGTTGTGTGCAACTGTTAGTTGTGTTTGTGTTTGGCTCTTACTGTTTGGTTGCTGCAAGTATCTGTCTGCATATGGGTTCCCCATGAAGAATCCCTATTCTTCGTGGGATTGCTTGTCACGAACCTTGCCTTCAGTGGATTGTTCACCATGAAGAATCATTGTTCACCGTGAAGAATCATTGTTCACCATGAAGAATCAATGTTCACCACGAAGACTTGATTGTTCGTGGTCTTCTGAAGGTTCGTTGATATTGTCCAGGAAGACTCCTAAGTCTTCGTGGGATTGTTGATTGTTCGTGGCCCAGTAACCATTCTTCATAGGGTTACTGGGTGTTGGGCTTATAAATACAGACACTTGTTTATCATTCAGACAGACAGAGAGCACACACCAGAGAGTTGAGAGTTTATTGTGTAATTTTGTACTGATACTTTTCTGGTTGATATATATTGAAGCTTTGAAAAGTTGAATCTTTGTTTATTGTGTGTTCTTGATCTCGGTTTGCATACCCGTTTGGTTTCCGCACAACCGGGTTTGTCGTATAACAAGGATAAGGTTACTAGATCCTCCGCTTGTGGACCTACACAGGTGGTGTCCTTTACTAGGTATTTTGTTGCAAGTTTAGTCCTTTACACCCAACCCAGTTTAAAACCCTGTTAATTGTTGACAGGCGGTGTCCTTTACTAGGTATTTTGTTGCAAGTTTAGTCCTTTACTGGGTATTTTGTTGCAAGTTTAGTCCTTTACACCCAACAATTAACAGGGTTTTTTTAACTGGGTTGGGTGTAAAGGACTAAACTTGCAACAAAATACCTATTAAAGGACACCGCCTGTCAATATTCGTTAAAAATGACACCGCCTGAAAAGTGATATAAAGATAAAGGACAAAACTTGTAATTTTTCCTTTTTTTTTTTTTTTTTTGCCAAAACAGCCGATTACAAAAAAAAAAGATAATAAATAACAGGTAAACGGGCAATAAGTTGCGTCAAAATCTTTTTGTTAATATTTTTTCAAATATTTTGTTTGTAGCATCAACAAATATTAGTCAATATCACTTGATGCCCCACATTTTGCATGATTTTTCTAATATTTTGTTTACAGCATCAACAAGTATTAGTCAGTTTTAGTTGATGCCCCACAATGTGGATGATTTTTATAGCTTTTTTAGTCTGACTTGGCTTTCCAACATTATTGCATTGTTCTTCACATAGCTGTTCTGAAAATGATATAAACACCTTGGTACCATCCTAATTAGTAAATGACATTTATTGGTTTTTTCTTGTATTTTGATAGCTTGAAGATAATATGAAATTTCCACTATGACTTTTCTTGAAGGAACCAATGTTGAAGTTAATATGAAATTTCCTTTTCTTGATAAGAAAATAAGAACACGCGAATAGATTGAGAAAATAGGAACCAATGTGGAACGTTGAATTTTTCTGTTGACCCTACCTCCATTCCATCCACATATTTTTTCTAAGGTAAACTAGTGGGAACTAGGCAACAAATACGATGGGGATGCCAATAGCAACAATGTGATTGGGACAATGGAGGCCAATAAGGTTTTAATCCTTATCCTTTGCACCCAGAAAATTGCCAAGATAGACCAATCATTCAACCAAAATAAGGGCATGTCTGGCTAAGTCTTTCAAAATAATGTTTGGGTAATTGAAAAAGACTTTTTGAAACAACTTTTTTATAGAAGGAAAAGTTAATTTTAAAAAGCTAGTATTTTGTGACTTTTTGGAATTTCTTATAACTTTTCAAAACACAATTACAGAATTACACCCTGCCCTAAACTAATCCACCTATAAGCTAACCCAAACACTTTAAAAAAAAAAAAACTGATTAACTTATTGGTTTTTCCCACCCTATAAGCTAACCCAAACACTTTTTTAAAAACTCTTTTTTAAAAAGTCATAAGTCAATAAGTGCTTTTGATAAAAAGCCTTTTTGAAATAAATAAGCTTAGCCAATCGACTGTCAAATCTAATAAGATGTTGACACATGAATAAAATTACTATTCATAAGAAAAAAAGTGGCGTTTTAATGAAAATTTGGCAACACGAGGAAAAACTTAGCCTCAAATAATGACATGCGGCGAGTATCGGTACCATATTAAATCGATACCGACCAAAATACATCAGTAGGGGCTTTTATTATTCGGTTATAACGAGTACCGATACCGGTTAATTCGATATTCCCGCTTTGAGTACCAAATTTTGTATACTAGAATTAGATTTTAGTATGTATGTTGGTATATAAAATAAACCAAAACTTTCCTTTTAAAATTGTGGAACCATCACAACATTAATGTTAGAAAAAAAATGAAAGAAATAAATTCGTTAAACATCATAATATAAAAAAAAATGTGGTAATTTTATAAAGAGTTTAAACTTTACTATTCCTTGCAAAAAAAATACATATAAAAAAAACCTTTAATGAAATTTGCACTCAAACTAAAGTTTTAAATTTAGCAATATAGCAGTTTTCTCATGAGTGGCTTTTTATTTTAAATTATCAATAATTAAAATTGTTTAAATGGTAAGTCTTAACCAATGTATTTATTGGTAATTAGCAAAAACTATCTGTGATATATTCACCTTTTTAAGTTGTGTAAATTTAGAAATTATTATGTTTTCTTTTAATTTCAAACAAAGAAATTCACATCCTGATTATGGATGGTTTTAAGATTTTTTTATGTCATAATTTTCAGCTTGTGAAATACGCACGTCTATAACCTAGTATAGTATATATATATATATATATATATAGGGTAGGGTTTATGAGTGAACAATGATTTATTTGTGAACAAAATGAACTTATCCTGACCATTGATTTGTAGATCTAGATTTTTTCTTTAATGGCAAGATTGTAATTATCTTTTGTAACTTACATGTCTTTTAATAGACATAAGGGCATAATTGTATATTTCTATCTTCATTTAATTAATTAATTAAATTTTTCTCTCTCCTGATTTCTCTTTCCAATTAAAAGAATATTTAATTACATTCTTTATATTTTTCTCTCTCACATATTACATAACTTAATATTTCATAATTAAAAAAATACAAACATTATCAAATATTGTTCCATCTAGAACACAATTAAAAATATTTAATTACTTTTTCTATACATATATGTATTAGATTAATGTTTGATGAAAAGATGTATAGTGGAAACAATATGTAATAATACACAAGTGTATAAGTCTGGTATATATCGACATGTATACACTATGTACTTGAATAATACACAGGTGATACGTCTGGTATATACCGACCCGTATACATATATGTACTTGAATAATACACAAGTGTATAAATCTGGTTTATACTGACCCGTGTAAACAAGATGTAATAATACACAAGTGTATAAGTCTTGTATACTGACCTGTACACACATATGTTAATAATCATAATTTAATTAGGTTTAATATTTAATTTTAAAAGGAACATAACAGTTTATTTAAAAAAAAACATTAGCCCTTCAATCTTTTATAATTAAAATAATAAAGAAATAATTAAAAATGAGAGAGAGAGAGAGAGAGAGAGTTAAGAGAGGAGAAAATTAAGGGATTTTAATTAAAAGTATTCGGCTAATGTCAATCTTACCCTTTTAATCTAAAAAAATGATCAAGGGCCAAGATTAGTTCACTCAGTTCACTCTCAAGAAGTTGTTCACTCAAGATCCTAATCCTATATATATATATATATATATATATATATATATATGTGTGTGTGTGTGTGTGTGTGTGTGCATGTGTGTGTGTGTGTGTTGGTTTCTTAAACTGTTTTTTGTTTTATTTATTAGAATATTTATAAATAAATGGGTAAAACACCAAACTACCTTTGTGTGACGTGATTTAACGATAAGAATTAAGTGTGTTAGGGCCAAGCGACGTAACGTGGAAAATCTGCAAACGTAACTACTATTCCGGTTAATCTTAAAGGCAACCACTATTTTTTTAACGACAAATTTGGATAACTAACTCACCACTAGAGTATTATCATGTCTCCAAAGAAAAACCTTCTTGTGGGAATCGAATCCAGAACCTCATGGTTAGGTTGATGAACCTAACCGTGAGAGATTAGTAATGTGCACAATACCCCACTTGCCAGTGATTCAAGATAACCACGACTTAATCCCTGTAATTATAACTTTGAAAATAATTTGAGGTTTAAATAAAACAGTTGATAAAAAGAGAATGACTCACATTGCAAGTTTAGACAGGCAGAGTTTAGCCTACTGATTTAGCCTTGTAACCTAGTTTAAATAACAATGCATACGAAACTAGGTAAGTAACTTAATACAACATTTACGATAAACTTCACGAAATCAAAACCCTCACGACGAATGACAAAGTATAGCCCAAATACGGGCAGCACTTAAACATCCATCGGATAGTTTCAATCGATCGGACATTGTATCGTAGCAGTGATCGAGTTAATACCCTGTATTCGGAGCATCGTTTTCCTACTTTAAACTTGATTTTCGAACAGAATAAGTGTGATTTTGAAAGTTTTCTCAAGCACAGACGATCAGGCCATGCACAGGCAATTTATAGCCACATTTTAGGTTTTACGCGGCCCACGTAAACCTTAAGATGAGTTTTACGCGTCCCGCGAGGACTCCTAGTCTACGTGTAGGGCTTGTGTGTCACGAGTAGGGTTGCCACGTGTGTGACACGTGGCCTGGAACGCTTATCTGGTCAACTTTAAGTTAACGCGGCCCGCGTAAGCCTAAGCTTATGTCTTACGCGGCCCGCCTGAAACTCAAAAACCTTGTTTTCTTGTTTTTTCATCCACATTAGGGTTTCAGGGGTCCGGGTTTTCACTTACGGGTCGTTTATGCGTCAACTCGTCCTTAGCCTCATAAGTTTCATTTACTTGATTATTTACTAGCAAGGAGTCGACATATGCGTCAACTCTTGTAGCCCCCATAGACTGGGCCATCCTCAGGCCTGCGAGTAGCGCCTCATATTCTGCTTCGTTATTAGAACATTCAAAGTCGAAACGTAAGGCGTACATCAACTGTATTTCGTCTGGGCTTATCAGCATGAGACCTGCTCCAGAGCCTTTCCCGCTGGACGATCCATCTGTATAGAGCTTCCAAGTTTATCTGGCTGTACTAGACTCCGGGATGTCCTGAATGGCGGGGTCCTGTATAGTTACTCCCTCAGGAATTTCAGCCAAAAAGACGGCAATCACCTGCCCCTTGATTGCTGTTCGTTTTCGGTATTCAATGTCCAGTGCTCCTAACTCAATTGCCCATTTAGCCAACTTTCCGGAGATCTCAGGCTTGTGTAAAATTTGTTGTAATGGGTAGTTTGTTAAGACCTATACGTGGTGCCCTTGAAAATACCTTCGCAATCGCCGGGTGGCGTGAACCAGTGCTAGTACCAATTTTTCCAGAGTTGGATACCACGTTTCGGGTCCTGCCAACACTCGGCTGATGTAGTATATGGGTGTTTGCTTCCCATATCTTTCTACCATGAGCACCGCGCTTACTGTGTTATGGGCCGCCGCCAAATACATTTTAAGCACTTCTTCTGGGTATGGCGCTATTAGCATGGGTAGTTTCTCGATGAAGCGTTTCATGTCTTGTAGGGCTTCTTCCGCTTCGCAGGTCCATTTGAAAATTTTCTTGTTGAGGTAATCTTTTAGTGTTTTTATAAATGGCAAAGACCTCTCGGCGTGTCTTGCCAAGAATCTGTTTTTAGCCACTAACCGCCCATTTAACGCTTGTGCTTCTTTCAAAGTCCGGGGGAGGCCATCCTTGTTATGGCTGATATCTTTTTTGGGTTAGCTTTAAAGCCGTCCCGGGTAACTACTACCCCTAAGAACTTGCCCTCCTCTACCCCAAATGAACATTTCTTGGGGTTGAGTTTGATATTGTATTCTCTGAGCTTTTGTAAAGTTTCTTCAATATCTTCAAGCATTTGTTTTTCTTCCCTGCTGTTGATTACCAGATCGTCTAAATACACCTCTAGGTTTCTGCCGATCTGTTTCTCGAAAGCTTTATCCATGAGTCGCTGATAAGTGGCCCCGGCGTTTCGCAGACCGAAAGGCATTTTGGTATAACAAAAGATGCCTACATCGGTATGAAACGACGTTTTTTCTTCATCTTCTTTGGACATTTTGATCTGGTGATAACCTTTGTAGGCGTCTAAAAAGCATTTATACCTGTAAGGAACTAAAGAATCAACCTTGAAGTCCATCTCGGGCAGCGGGTACGCGTCTTTGGGGCATGCTTTGTTCAGATCTTTAAAATCAATGCACATCCGCCATGTACCGTCTAGCTTCTTTTCCATTACAGGGTTTGATACCCATGTATGATATTTTGTTTCTCTAAGAATTCCAGCTTCGACCAACTTTCGTACTTCTTTGACAACCACTGCCCTTCGATCCGGGGCCATACTACGTTTACCCTGTGCGACTGGCTTAATGCCAGGGAATGTCACTAGCTTGTGTTCTGCCTTGTCGCGGGGTATCCCAGTCATGTCAGAGTGTTCGAAAGTGTCACACCCCGATATTTCCACGAATTACCGGTGGGCCCGGTGGGGAGTATCGTGACGTAGTTGATATCATCATAAGTCAAACAACACAATATATAAATGCACAGCGGAAGCAAAGATAGATTCATTTCAACTTTAATAATTTGTAATATTAAATATCACGAAATAGTTAAAACGGATCCACAGGCGGATCAAAATAAAAGAAGATATTGTTCAACAGTTTTATTGACATCCAAGCTTGCGAGACTTATTGTGGACGCTAGAAGACAGCCAGCCTAGTACGAGTAGTACTTGCACTTAACCTTTTGGCAAATACGTCAATTTACACTGGTAAATACAATTTAACTGACTCATTTTGAAAAGGTTTGAAAATTGATTTGAATGCACGTGGCACAAAACATTTTATAACTTGGGATAATTATGTGAATAAAATCTTGTAAGCGAATTACATGTTACTTATGCGTTCAGTAGCCCGATCCGTAGACCGGGATAAAGATTAATAGACACACCACATTATTTGATTCGGCACTGACGGGTGTACGCCTACACCCCGTGCTTAGGTCGTGGCCATCTCGTAAGATGATGCCAATGATATCCGGGACATGGTCATTAACCCCCCAAAGGCTTTAAGCAAACAAAACATTTCAAAACGTAGCATATCAATGATTTAACCTCTATTCGATTAAAGATTCAATGCCGGACCAAGCTGTATTTTATATACCGTACCCCAAGCCCGTATAAGGAAAATAAGTTAAAAGTATTTACCTTTGTAAGTATAAATCACAATTAGCGAGTGCATGTAGCTTTTACTGGTTCCTCTATTCTGGAACAAAGGTTTATAACAACCTATTAGATTTCTAACGGGTCTTTATTTAAGCCTAAGCTTAGACCGGTTAGTTTTCAAGGAAGATACGGTTCAAACGCACGATTAAGCGAAGACCAGAATGGAAGGTGATTTAGACCCGACAAGTTTGAATACTTGTATAATATGGTTAAACTAAATACATTCTGGATTTTGAGACAAAAATGATAAGGTTTGACCGGTTTCGGTCAATTTATGCAAACTAGTTACATAAACCAAACCGAACGCGAGAAGGGCGTTACGGGTAACCAAAGGAGTCATATGCAAGTTCCCTGAGTTAATATGCCTTAAACATGTTGTGATATCAGTAAGATATCTTCTATTATGCCCCAAACGAATTTAAATTCAAATTATGCCTTATAAGGACATTTTGGTCATTTAAAAGATTATAAAAGAGTTTAATTTGTAACCTGAGTTATAGGTCTGATTTATACAGTAAATACACTTAATTTAACATGTTATAACAGTAGGGTATGACCTATATGTGAAACTTATCATTAAAAACCAAACTATGCACCTTAGGGGTATTTTGGTAATTTCACTTAGGCTAAAAAGGTCAAAACTGGAAACCTGTGTTTAAAACTTGTACTTACTATTAATATATGAAAATATACTAAAAATATCAGTAGGTATCAACCTTATATGTTTAATATGGTTATAGTACCTACTATGCGTTAAAAACGCTTAAAAAGACGATTTGGAGCCATTCTCGGGTTTTCAAAGGAAAGATGATATTTTTATAATTCCAGAAGGCTCAAAATATTTTATTTTTCAATTAAAATCAGTAGAAGAAGGTTTGGGGTCAAAAGGATTTGTAAAACTCATTTTATGGCTTAAAAGGGCAAAACCGGCATTAACCGAATCAAACTTAGAGACCTATGTTATGCTCAGCCAAAAATTAAATAAAAATCTTCAAAAATCCCAAAATATTATATTACATCAGTGGGTAAAAAGTTTGATATCAAAAAGTGGGTTTAAATAGGCTATACGCTAATTACGCCGTTTAATTAACATAAAGCTTTCAAATTACGCTAATGAGCATAACTCTTAATCTAGACCTCAAACTGATGTCAAATTTTAGGTGCAAGTTTATAAATCAGTAACTAAGGTTTCTACTCTTTTACTTTTTCAAAAATCACGTTTTATAGTCAAAATGGCATAACAGTCAACATTTAAGCATTAATCGGAAACATGCATATGAATCGGATAAATAATGAACCAAGTTGTATAATCTCAGAGAGTTATACTTATGTGAAACCTGGTCCAAAATAAGCTCTAAGGCAGATCTAAAACATGCATAAACGGGTCAGAACTGAAAGTCAAAGCAAAAGTCAATTTATGCGACTTTCGGTTCCGATCCGGGTCTTAAACTGAAAATTGTCGAGTTGAACATGTTGGGACATGTTCTTACATTGGTTACCAAGTTATATTAATGATCAAACAGGTTGCATGTATCCTACATTGCTAATTATGCTTTAATTTGAAAATAAACCTTCTGTTGACTTTTTAAAGTAAGCTTTGACTCGACAATTAACATAGTTAGAGTGGGAATCTGAAAGTACCCTTTTAAGGGTTTATTACCCACATAAATACCTACTTATAGGTACTTTCAATTCGAGAAATGACTGAGTAAATTTCATTTAATCTCGAAGTCAAACTTAAATTACGACGGTTTGACTATTAGCTAATTAACTAAGCTAAAACGAATTAGAAAGGGTAAAGAATACTTACAAGAATCCTAAACATGACTAGTGAGCCTAATGAATCCTTGTTTGTAACACCTCGAAAATTCACGTCCTATAATGTATAGACACGTGTCATATGTTTGAACGTGTGAAAGAATGTTATAAAAGGACTAAAGTTGACAAACATGGAAAGTATGTGAATATACGAGTTCTAAATGTCAACAGTGAATAAATATACTTCATAATAACCCTACACGATGTTTATAACATCAAACGAATAAATCATGGATCATACGAAGCTAAAAGTGAGGGATTACAAACTACAGGGGTTAAATGTGTCAACATGTTTAAGTTATACCTCTGAGTGACCTTTTGACAAACCCAAAGCTTTGTAACTGATAATTATGCTCACTAGAATGCGCGATATAAATTTCATAAAGTTTCGATATCGTATGAGAAAGTTATGATCAAATTCGTGTGCGAGGGGTTAAAGCGTTAACGTTGAAAGTTATGACTTTTCGGGTTAACCGGAAGTGTCCAGGGACTTGGCAAAGAGGGTACAAGTCTTAAAGCCCTTGTAGGTAAATGCTAAGGGGTCAAATTGCAATATATAAGCTTAGTTGACCTTTCGTGAAGCCAAGAGACAAGTTGCAAAAACAAGAAAATGGAAAAATCTGTTTTTAAGGCCCATGCGGGCCGCGTAAAGTCTGGTTAAGCTTTACGCGGGCCGCGTCAGACGCCCAGTAAACAGAAAACCGGCAGCAGCCTGTTTTGCATGATTTTGACCGATCTTGTTGGTATTTCTTCACTCATGGGCGACCCCTAAAATGTTCCTAGACCCCAGGGACACTTGTGGGACAATTGTGGTCAATTGTAGGCTTAGTTGTCAACAAGTTATGGTGTTTACAAACACTATATAAGGCCTCCAAGTTACAAACATTCTTGCACTCACTTCTGATCATCTCTGGAACTCCAAAGCTGATTCCAAGACTTCCTAACCATCCATTAGACACTTGTAAGTATGCTTAACCTTTTCTAATTAAGTTTTAGCTTAGTTTTAGCTTAGAAGTCAAACCGTCGTAATTAACGGTTAACTTTAAGATTTATCACTAAAGGTCCAGTGATTAGTCGAATCAAAAGTAGTTATAAGTTGGTAATTATGTGGGTAATAAACCCTCAAAAGGGTTCCCCCTGATTCCCACTCTAACTAGGTCAAATGTCGGGTCAAACTTGTATTTAAAAAGTCAACAGAATGTGTAAATTCAAATTTATGCATAATCAACAATGTAGAACATATACAACCTGTTTGATCATTGTTATAACTTGGTAATAAGTGTAAAAACATGTCCAAAGATGTTCAACCCGACAATTTCCTGTTTAGACCCGGTTCGGAACCGAAAGTCGCTCAGTTTGACTTATACTTTGACTTTCAGTTCTGACCCGTTTTGGTATGATTTACAAATACCTAAGAGCTTTATTTGGACCAGGTTACATGCTAGTATAACCCTCTGTGATTATACACTATGGTTCATTAGTTAACCGATTAATACGCATGATTCCGTTAATTGCTCATATGTTGACCATTATGCCCTTTTCACCTTAAAACGTGATTTTTGAAAATGTAAAAGAGTAGAAACCTTAATTACTGATATATAGACTTGTATGAAAAGTTTGACATCAGTTTTAGGTGTAGAATAAGAGTCATGCTCGTTAGCGTAAAATTAAAGCCTTATGTTAATAAAACGGCGTAATTAGCGTATAGCCTAGTTAAGCCTACTTTTTTATATCAAATCTTTTACCCACTGATGTAATATATTATTTTGGGATTTTTAAAAATTTTTAATAAATTTTAGGCTGAGCATAACTTATAGTCATAGGCTTAATCCGGTAAATTGTCGGTTTTGCCCTTACGGGCCATAAAATGAGTTTTACATATCTAAACGACTCCAAACCTTTTGCTACTGATCAGATACGATAAATAAATTATATTAAGCCTTCTGGAAATATAAAAATATCAGATTTAAGTATCAAACCCGGAAATGGCCTTTAATCGCCTTTTTAAGCGTTTTTAACGCACAGTATGTACTAGAAGTATTTTAAACATACAAGGGTTGATACCTACTGATATTTGAGGCAAATTATAATATTTTAATAGTAAGCAAAGGTTGTTAAATTCAGACTTCAGTTCTGAGCTTTTCGGCTTATGTGAAATTACCAAAATACCCCTACGGGGCATAGTTTGGTTATAATTACTAAATTTCACATAAATACTTTATCCTACTGTTATAACTCATTAATTTGAGTATGTTTGCTGATTACATCAGACCTGTAACTCAGTTAAATACTTAAACTCTTTTATAACATTTAAAATGACCAAACTACCCCTACGGGGCATAGTTTGTGTTTAAACTCATTTTGGGCATAATGAACGATATCTTACTGATTTCACAACATATATGAAGCATATTAACTTAGGAAACCTGTAAATGACTCTCATGATTACCCGTAACGCCCCTTAAGCGTTCGGTTCGGCTTAAGTAACTAGTTTACATAAATTAGCCGAAACGGGTCAAACCTTATCGGTTTTATCTCAAAATCCAGAGTGTGTATGAAATACCCATATTAAGCAAGTCTCCAAACTTGTCGGGTCTAAATCACATTCTATCCGGTCTTCGCTTAAATAGTGCGTACGAACCGTATCATTGAAACTAACAGGTCTAAGCTAAGGCTTAATTAAGGACCCGTTAGAAATCTAATAGGTTATTATAAACCTTCGTTCCAGATTAGGAGCCCAGTAAAAGTACTTGCATTTGCTGTATTTGATTGATACTTTGCTCAGGTAAATACTCTTAACTTATTTCCCTATACGGGCTTGGGATACGGTACTATAAAAGTATTGCTTGGTCGGGTGTATGTAGTCATTTAAATCGGATTGTGATTGATGTATTTACATAACCTGTTTAATATGTATTATTTGGTGTATGGCCTTTGGGGGTTAAATGACCATGTCCCGGATATCCTTGGCATCATTCGAAGAAATGGCCACGACCTAAGCACGGGGTGTAGGCGTACACCTGACAGTTGCATTATGTAAAAACTGGTAATCCACTCAGAGGTATCATCCTTGTGGGCATTATACCGAAGCCGGTAATCCACTTAAAGGATGATAGCCTGTGGGCATTATACCTGTGGCGTGTCACTTAATTTGTCCTGATGGACGACAAATAATTAAAACTGTATACATGATTATTTCAATAATTGTCCCAAGTTATAAAAGATATTTGTGCCGAAGTGCATTCAAACCAATTTACAAACTCTTTTCAAAATGAGTCAGTTGAGTTGTATTTACCAGTGTAAACTGACGTATTTTCCAAAAAGGTTAAGTGCAGGTGCTAGACGAAATAGGCTGGCTACTCCAGACATCATTACTCAAGTCTCGCAAGCTCTAGATGTCAAAGTCTGTTGAACTATTGTTTCTATTTTATTTTCGATCCGCCTGTGGATCTTTTACTTTCCGTTGTAATACTGGATATTACTTATTATTCGGAATGTAATATATTTATCTTTTGCTTCCGCTGTGCATATTAAATTTTGTGTTGTTTGACTATTATGTTGCCAACTACGTCACGATAATCCCCCACCGGGCCCACCGGTGACACGTGGAAATCGGGGTGTGACAGGTTGGTATCAGAGCCAACACTGAGTGAATTGAACACTAGTCCTTTGTGTTTAATCTCAGTTACACAGTTGCACATTCTTGAGTCTAGACAAGAACATAGGACAAATTCAAATTTGTTTCATTGTCTTTTAATTACTTCTTTGTTATTTTCCTGATTAGCCCTTGCATGGGTAAGTCATTTTTATTAGAAGTCCCGTTTAGGGCAACTATATATTTGTTTAAATTTTAAAGGAACGATTATGTTTAAAATATCATTCCTATATTATAAGATCTACCATTATAATAAAATGGCAAAATCTAAAAAGGACAAGACCTAGCTCATGTGTCATTTTAAGGCAAGGCCAAGACGGTAGTTCCACAATTAGATTCAGATCCTTATTAACGTTTCAATTTAGAAACTGTTCTGCATTAATTATTAAAAAGAATCTAAAGAGTAAAACCTAGCCTAAATGTCATTATGGACATGGCCAAGATGGTAAAACTTATTTAAGAGATTCAAATTTTGTTAAACATATGAAAGCATATTAACATGCTTGACAAAGTGTGATACGATGAAAACCACATAAGTCATTTTTAATTGGGTTATTCTAAATCCCCTTATTTATATAATCATCCCTTATGGATGAAGTGCCCACGGGCTATGATTAACGTCCTTTGAGACTAAAGACAGTGGTAGCCTACAACTCCCTGTCAAGAAAGGGTAATGAACTTTGATTCAAACCTTAATGCCTTGATTCTCTGAAATCATGGCTTATAAATTAAACTTGTTTACGTGACTAGGCCTTTTGTGCTATTATTAACTTATAATTTAGGATTATGATAAAGATCCTGAACAATTCTTATATTTAACAAATTAACTAAAATGTGTATTAAAAGCATGGTTAATAAATCGTTTAAGAACGATAGTACTGTAAGGGCTTCTGAATAAACCTTGCCCTTATTTTCTTTTCGTAGCAACTAAGACTACATGGCTGACTCTGACGAGATAAACAGTCATCCTTTGGAAAACCGTGATGATAATGATCGGATTAATATAACCAAAGGAGAGCTTCGTTCACTGATTGACACAGCTGTATCTAAAGTTGTAGAAGAACAATTTAAGGAGTATAGTGGGACGAATAGTAGAGCCTCATCTATACCCCACTCTAAGTCTGTTCCTAAAACTCATTCAGAGCCTCATAACAAGCCGCCCTCTAAGAAAGAGGAGCCAAAGAAGGATGACGATCGTCATTCATCAAATGAACACAGTGTTCCATCCAAGAAGATAGCGTTCGATAATGAACCACGTACCAAGTCTTGTACCTATAAGTACTTCGTTTCCTGTAAACCCCGAGATTTCAATGGGGAGAAAGGAGCGGTAGATTGTATGACCTGGTTGGATGAAATGGACATGGTGGTTGACATCAGCGGTTACGCTGAGAGGGATGTAGTAAAGTATGTATCCCAATAGTTCAAGGGACAGGCATTAGCGTGGTGGAAGTCTCTCATTCAAGCTGCTGGGAAGATCCCGCTCTACAACATGTCATGGGAGCAGTTTGTGGCTCTCATTATGGAGAACTACTGCCCTCAACATGAGGTCGAAAGAATCGAATCTGATTTCTTATCTTTGGTGATGACAAACTTAGATTGTCAAGCTTACCTCACCAGTTTTAATACCCTGTCCAGACTGGTTCCTTACCTTGTAACACCAGAGCCCAAGCGAATTGCTCGCTTCATTGGGGGGTTTAGCCCCAGAAATCAAAGCCAGTGTTAAGGCTTCAAGACCTGCTACATTTAGGTCAACAGCTGATCTCTCTTTATCCCTTACTCTAGATGCGGTCAGGTTGAGATCACTAAAGAAATCTGAAGAAAGTAAGAGGAAGCGTGAGGATGATAACTCACGAGGGTCAGAGAAGAAGCACAAGGGAAACACCGACTCTAGGAAGTCTGGGTCTGGAAGGAATAGTCAGCGGACAGAGGAAAAGCCAAAGTGCACGAATTGCCAGAAACGCCACTTTGGAAAGTGCAGACTTGAGTCTGATTCTAAGTCAGGAGCACCTGCATGTGGGATATGCAAATCTAAAGAGCACAAGACGATAGAGTGCAAGAAGATAAAAGATGCCACATGCTACAACTACAATGAGAAGGGGCACATAAAAACCAACTGCCCTAAGTACGCCAAGAAACCTGAAGAGGCTAAGAAGACTAATGCTAGAGTCTTTCGATTGGATGCCAAAGAAGCGGTCCTAGACGACAACGTTATTACAGGTACTTTCCTTGTAAACGATGTCTTTGCGAGAGTACTTTTTTATTCAGGCACTGATAAGTCGTTCGTAGATAATAAGTTTTCTGAATTGCTGAATTTACCTGTCAAAACCTTAAGTGTGGATTATGAAGTGGAGTTAGCAGATGGCACCATAGAAACCGTCTCAACTGTGTTAGATGGATGTGTTATATCCATTAAGAACCACTCTTTTCCTCTCTCCCTACTTCCCTTTAAGTTAGCAGGTTTTGACATAGTTTTGGGTATGGACTGGTTATCTCATAACCAGGCCCAAATTGTCTGCAACAAAAAGCAGGCAGTGATAAAGACTCCATCTGGTGAATCACTTACCGTTCAGGGAGATACACGGTATGGATTGCCTGAGCAAGTGACCATGCTCAAGGCTTCCAACTGCTTGAAGAAGGGTTGTGTCATTTACATGGCACAGGTGACTATTGATGAACCGAAACCCAAGATTGAAGATATCCCAGTCATTTCTGAATACCCTGAAGTGTTTCCTGAAGATCTACCTGGTTTACCACCAGATAGGCAAGTAGAGTTCAGAATCGACATCATCCCCGGAGCCGCACCTGTTGCTAGAGCACCTTATAGGTTGGCACCAACGGAGATGAAAGAACTGAGGACACAGCTAGATGAATTGCTAGACAAGGGTTTCATTAAACCTAGTTCATCTCCTTGGGGAGCGCCAGTCCTGTTTGTCAAGAAGAAGGATGGATCGATGCGTCTGTGCGTCGACTATCGTGAGCTTAACAAGGTCACGATAAAGAATAGGTATCCTTTGCCCAGAATCGACGATTTGTTCGATCAATTACAAGGGGCAAGTTATTTCTCGAAGATTGATTTGAGGTCAGGCTACCATCAGCTGAAGGTCAGAGATGAAGACGTACACAAAACAGCATTTAGGACTCGTTATGGTCATTACGAGTTCCTAGTGATGCCTTTTGGGCTCACTAATGCACCTGCCGCGTTCATGGATCTCATGAATCGCGTTTGCAAGCCGTACTTAGATAAATTTGTCATCGTTTTCATCGACACATTCTTATCTATTCGAAGAATTAAGCTGACCATGAGAAACACCTTCGATGTATACTCAAACTCCTGCATTAGGAGAAACTCTACGCCAAATTCTCCAAGTGTGAATTTTGGCTTCGAGAAGTCCAATTCCTTGGACACGTGGTTAGTGAGCGTGGTATCCAGGTGGATCCCGCTAAAGTTGAAGTTGTTATGAATTGGCAAGAGCCAAAGACGCCTACAGAGATTCGTAGCTTCCTGGGATTGGCAGGATATTACAGGCGTTTCATTGAAAAATTTTCAAGGATTGCTGCACCCCTAACTTCCTTGACTAAGAAGAAAGTAAAGTTCGTTTGGGGGCCTAAGCAGCAAGAAGCTTTCGATATTCTCAAGCAGAAGTTGAGCAATGCTCCTGTGTTGACATTGCCTGATGGAATCGAAGAATTTGTAGTTTATTGTGATGCATCACACACTGGCATGGGGTGTGTGCTTATGCAAAAAGGCAAGGTTATTGCCTATGCATCACGACAGTTAAAGGTGCATGAAAAGAATTACACCACCCATGACTTGGAGTTGGGTGCCGTTGTATTCGCACTAAAACTGTGGAGGCATTACTTGTATGGTATCAAATGTGTGATCTATTCTGATCACAAGAGCCTCCAGCACCTGTTTAATCAGAAGGAATTAAACATGAGGCAACGCCGTTGGATGGAAACTTTAAATGATTATGATTGTGAAATCAAGTACCATCCCGGCAGGGCGAATGTAGTTGCCGATGCCTTGAGTCGAAAGGAGAGGGTGAAACCCATCCGAATCAATGCCAAGCGCATGGAAATAAAGAATAATTTGATTGAAAGGTTGTTAGCTGCACAGAAGGAAGCTGTGATAGAAGCTAACTATCCTAATGAAAAGCAAGGAGTAACTGAGGAGCAGTTAACTCTTAGAAAGGACGGAATTTTACGATTAAATGGACGAATATGGGTTCCAATTTATGGAGGACTTCGAGATGTCATTGTAACACCCCAAAATTTCAAGATAATTGTTTAAAAAAAATAAGGAAAGATTTAAAAAGAAATAAATGAAATGCAAGATGACAATAAAAGAATTAGAGGGGCTGAATTGTAATAAAACATAGTTGAAGTCATGGAAAAATGTCTAAATTAAATACTTTTCAATTTAGGAGGGGTTAATATGATAAGTTGTAATCAAAAAGGGGTTAATAGGGTTTAAACCCAAAACTCACCTCTGGTGCGTATTTGGGATCGACCAGAGCAGAGAAAGACAAGGGTAAACCCTTGTTTTGCAAGATTCATCAAATCAACAAGTGAAATTAAAGCAAATCGATTGCATGTCCTCAAATTTTCGAGTAGTCTAACATTCTTGATAAGTGGTAAGTTCAATTTTATGTTTTGGATGAATATTGGGAATTTGGGTTTCACCCGATTCATGAGTTTATGAAACACCTTGTATAATTAGAGGTTAAGATAGTGAAATAAAGCAGAATGTATGTTCGATTTTGATTGATTGATATGATTGTAGCAAAAACCCACTTGTTAAGAAGTTAGTAAGTGTTGTATGATTGAGTAAAATCATATAACTAGAATTGTGATGTATAAGCTTGTTGTGATACATGAATGATGAATAAAATTGATGTAGGATGAAATAGTTATGTAAATTCAAATAAATGTGAACGTTGTGTGATGATGAACTAGTAGAGATGTGCTTTATAGACTTGTACCTTATGCCTTAATTTTGATGCCTACCAAGTGTTTGATGAAATGCTTAAGAGACGAATGTATGTGTAATATGGAAAATGGTGGGATGAAATTGATGGACTAAATGAATGAATGAATGTTGTAATGTAGGCGTGAAGGAAGAAGGTACAAGCACTAAGAAAATGGAAGACACACATGATCGAGGTATGTTCCGTTGCATACAAAACCTTACTTAAATTTTGTTATTAATTATGATGAATAACTCTTATTATAATGAATATGGTGATTAGTAAGTGGATACCAAATCCCTTGCGGATTTGGTTATGCTAACGGAGGTTATGATAAGCTATGCAAATCGACCCGTTCGAGTTGAACAAGTCGAGTAAGAATAAGGCACCATCCGTTTAGAACGGGTGGTCATGAATGCAATAACAAAATGTATGAAGTTCAATCCGTCAAACGGATAAAACGAAAGATCTATGTTGAAAGCAATTAACCCGATGTTACCGGGTCATAAGTGGATGCTTGAATCTCATTATGAGAGTATATGCCATACCCATTTAATTGGGTAATCGAATGCTTAAGAGGAATGAAAGTACATAAACGAATGGAACTAGTATGATGGTATTGTAAGCAAAATGACTAACTTTTTAAAGTTTTGTTGTTGAATGTAGGTAAATCCTCAATTTAGGCAACTTGGAGAATTGGAGCGAGCACATGTTCATGATATGTTATACCAAGCGCTTCCGCTAGTTGCACTAATGTTTTGGGTCAAAATTTTTATTTTGTACAACTTGTTTGTGGACATACATTTTAACACCTGATGTCTAGGTTTTTAGTAGTGTCTTGTTGGACAAATTGTAGAATGGTAATTGTCTTACTTATGTTTATAACAGGGGTATATCCGTTTTACGGACGGGTCATGCCTAATTTTTGTCAAAAATATGTATTAATGATGTTATTTTGAAGTCTTTTAATTACCCTTGTAAGTTAATTTATAAAGACGAAAAAAACGGTCCTTACAGTCATCCTCCAGGAAGCCCATAGTTCCAAATACTCCGTTCATCCTGGAGCTGATAAGATGTACCAGGATCTGAAGGCAAATTATTGGTGGATAGGCTTGAAGAAGTCTGTAGCCACTCATGTAGCTAAATGCTTGACATGTGCGCAAGTCAAAGCCGAGCATCAAAAACCGTCAGGTTTGCTACAACAGCCTGAACTTCCTACTTGGAAGTGGGAAATGGTAACTATGGATTTTATTACCAAGTTACCTAAGACAAGAAAAGGGAATGATACAATATGGGTTATAGTTGATAGACTGACTAAGTCAGCACATTTCTTACCCATCAAGGAGACTTATAGCTCCGACATGTTAGCCCAGTTATACGTTGATAAGATTGTAGCCTTACATGGCATACCGGTGTCTATTATCTCTGACAGAGATACAAGATACACATCACATTTTTGGAAGAGTTTCCAACAATCTTTGGGCACACGTTTGAATTTTAGTACGGCTTATCATCCTCAGACTGACGGTCAGAGTGAGCGTACTATTCAAACGTTAGAAGACATGCTACGTGCATGTGCGATCGATTTGGGTGGTAGTTGGGATAAGCACCTACCCTTAGTCGAATTCTCCTACAACAATAGCTACCATACCAGCATTAAGGCTGCGCCTTTTGAGGCATTATACGGTAGAAAGTGTAGATCGCCCATTTGTTGGGCAGAAGTTGGAGATGTCCAATTGTCAGGACCAGAGATAGTCTTTGAAACGACGGACAAAGTTGTCCAGATTCGTGACCGTCTCAAGGCTGCCCGAGATAGGCAGAAGAGCTACGCAGATCCAAAGCGTAAAGCTTTTCACTTCGAAGTAGGTGATAAAGTGTTGCTCAAAGTATCACCCTGGAAAGGAGTGATGCGATTTGGTAAGAAAGGCAAGCTAAGCCCGAGATACATAGGACCTTTCGAGGTTATCGAACGTGTCGGGTCAGTTGCCTATAAGTTAAACTTACCAGAAGAGCTCAGTGGAATTCACAATGTGTTCCACATCTACAATCTGAAGAAGTGTTTTGCTGATGAATCACTGGTAATACCCCATACAGATGTGCATATAGACGAGAGCTTGAAATTTGTTGAAAAACCTTTGTCGATTGAAGATCGACAGGTAAAGAAGCTTCGAAGGAAGCATGTACCTATCGTAAAGGTCAAATGGGATGCCCGTAGAGGTCCCGAATTCACGTGGGAGGTTGAATCCACGATGAAAGAAAAATACCCTTATTTATTTCAGTAAATCTCGGGCCGAGATTTATTTTAAGGGGGTGAGGATGTAACACCTCTAAAATTCACGTCCTATAATGTGTAGACACGTGTCATATGTTTGAACGTGTGAAAGAATGTTATAAAAGGACTAAAGTTGACAAACATGGAAAGTATGTGAATATACGAGTTCTAAATGTCAACAGTGAATAAATATACTTCATAATAACCCTACACGATGTTTATAACATCAAACGAATAAATCATGGATCATACGAAGCTAAAAGTGAGGGATTACAAACTACAGGGGTTAAATGTGTCAACATGTTTAAGTTATACCTCTGAGTGACCTTTTGACAAACCCGAAGCTTTGTAACTGATAATTATACTCACTAGAATGCGCGATATAAATTTCATAAAGTTTCGATATCGTATGAGAAAGTTATGATCAAATTCGTGTGCGAGGGGTTAAAGCGTTAACGTTGAAAGTTATGACTTTTCGGGTTAACCGGAAGTGTCCAGGGACTTGGCAAAGAGGGTACAAGTCTTAAAGCCCTTGTAGGTAAATGCTAAGGGGTCAAATTGCAATATATAAGCTTAGTTGACCTTTCGTGAAGCCAAGAGACAAGTTGCAAAAACAAGAAAATGGAAAAATCTGTTTTTAAGGCCCATGCGGGCCGCGTAAAGTCTGGTTAAGCTTTACGCGGGCCGCGTCAGACGCCCAGTAAACAGAAAACCGGTTGCAGCCTGTTTTGCACGATTTTGACCGATCTTGTTGGTATTTCTTCACTCATGGGCGACCCCTAAAATGTTCCTAGACCCCAGGGACACTTGTGGGACAATTGTGGTCAATTGTAGGCTTAGTTGTCAACAAGTTATGGTGTTTACAAACACTATATAAGGCCTCCAAGTTACAAACATTCTTGCACTCACTTCTGATCATCTCTGGAACTCCAAAGCTGATTCCAAGACTTCCTAACCATCCATTAGACACTTGTAAGTATGCTTAACCTTTTCTAATTAAGTTTTAGCTTAGTTTTAGCTTAGAAGTCAAACCGTCGTAATTAACGGTTGACTTTAAGATTTATCACTAATGGTGCAGTGATTAGTCGAATCAAAAGTAGTTATAAGTTGGTAATTATGTGGGTAATAAACCCTCAAAAGGGTTCCCCCTGATTCCCACTCTAACTAGGTCAAATGTCGGGTCAAACTTGTATTTAAAAAGTCAACAGAATGTGTAAATTCAAATTTATGCATAATCAACAATGTAGAACATATACAACCTGTTTGATCATTGTTATAACTTGGTAATAAGTGTAAAAACATGTCCAAACATGTTCAACCCGACAATTTCCTGTTTAGACCCGGTTCGGAACCGAAAGTCGCTCAGTTTGACTTATACTTTGACTTTCAGTTCTGACCCGTTTTGGTATGATTTACAAATACCTAAGAGCTTTATTTGGACCAGGTTACATGCTAGTATAACCCTCTGTGATTATACACTATGGTTCATTAGTTAACCGATTAATACGCATGATTCCGTTAATTGCTCATATGTTGACCATTATGCCCTTTTCACCTTAAAACGTGATTTTTGAAAATGTAAAAGAGTAGAAACCTTAATTACTGATATATAGACTTGTATGCAAAGTTTGACATCAGTTTGAGGTGTAGAATAAGAGTCATGCTCGTTAGCGTAAAATTAAAGCCTTATGTTAATAAAACGGCGTAATTAGCGTATAGCCTAGTTAAGCCTACTTTTTGATATCAAATCTTTTACCCACTGATGTAATATATTATTTTGGGATTTTTAAAGATTTTTAATAAATTTTAGGCTGAGCATAACTTATAGTCATAGGCTTAATCCGGTAAATTGTCGGTTTTGCCCTTACGGGCCATAAAATGAGTTTTACATATCTAAACGACTCCAAACCTTTTGCTACTGATCACATATGATAAATAAATTATTTTAAGCCTTCTGGAAATATAAAAATATCAGATTTAAGATTAAAACTTGGAAATGGCCTTTAATCGCCTTTTTAAGCGTTTTTAACGCACAGTATGTACTAGAAGTATTTTAAACATACAAGGGTTGATACCTACTGATATTTGAGGCAAATTATAATATTTTAACAGTAAGCAAAGGTTGTTAAATTCAGACTTCAGTTCTGAGCTTTTCGGCTTATGTGAAATTACCAAAATACCCCTACGGGGCATAGTTTGGTTATAATTACTAAATTTCACATAAATACTTTATACTACTGCTATAACTCATTAATTTGAGTATGTTTGCTGATTACATCAGACCTGTAACTCAGTTAAACACTTAAACTCTTTTATAACCTTTAAAATGACCAAACTACCCCTACGGGGCATAGTTTGTGTTTAAACTCATTTCGGGCATAATGAATGATATCTTACTGATGTCACAACATATATGAAGCATATTAACTTAGGAAACCTGTAAATGGCTCTCATGATTACACGTAACGCCCCTTACGCGTTCGGTTCGGCTTAAGTAACTAGTTTACATAAATTAGCCGA
The DNA here is from genome assembly GCA_030545235.1 of Helianthus tuberosus. Lineage (NCBI taxonomy): Eukaryota > Viridiplantae > Streptophyta > Magnoliopsida > Asterales > Asteraceae > Helianthus > Helianthus tuberosus. The sequence goes on from CM060394.1 coordinate 6,816,697, forward strand.
AACGGGTCAAACCTTATCGGTTTTATCTCAAAATCCAGAGTGTGTATGAAATACCCATATTAAGCAAGTCTCCGAACTTGTCGGGTCTAAATCACATTCTATCCGGTCTTCGCTTAAATAGTGCGTATGAACCGTATCATTGAAACTAACCGGTCTAAGCTAAGGCTTAATTAAGGACCCGTTAGAAATCTAATAGGTTATTATAAACCTTCGTTCCAGATTAGGAGCCCAGTAAAAGTACTTGCATTTGCTGTATTTGATTGATACTTTGCTCAGGTAAATACTCTTAACTTATTTCCCTATACGGGCTTGGGATACGGTACTATAAAAGTATCGCTTGGTCGGGTGTATGTAGTCATTTAAATCGGATTGTGATTGATGTATTTACATAACCTGTTTAATATGTATTATTTGGTGTATGGCCTTTGGGGGTTAAATGACCATGTCCCGGATATCCTTGGCATCATTCGAAGAAATGGCCACGACCTAAGCACGGGGTGTAGGCGTACACCTGACAGTTGCATTATGTAAAAACTGGTAATCCACTCAGAGGTATCATCCTTGTGGGCATTATACCGAAGCCGGTAATCCACTTAAAGGATGATAGCCTGTGGGCATTATACCTGTGGCGTGTCACTTAATCTGTCCTGATGGACGACAAATAAGTAAAACTGTATACATGATTATTTCAATAATTGTCCCAAGTTATAAAAGATATTTGTGCCGAAGTGCATTCAAACCAATTTACAAACTCTTTTCAAAAGGAGTCAGTTGAGTTGTATTTACCAGTGTAAACTGACGTATTTTCCAAAAAGGTTAAGTGCAGGTGCTAGACGAAATAGGCTGGCTACTCCAGACATCATTACTCAAGTCTCGCAAGTTCTAGATGTCAAAGTCTGTTGAACTATTGTTTCTATTTTATTTTCTATCCGCCTGTGGATCTTTTACTTTCCGTTGTAATACGGGATATTACTTATTATTCGGAATGTAATATATTTATCTTTTGCTTCCGCTGTGCATATTAAATATTGTGTTGTTTGACTATTATGTTGCCAACTACGTCACGATAATCCCCCACCGGTGACACGTGGAAATCGGGGTGTGACATTGTTGCTGACCAGAGAGCTCCAGAATTGAGAATGCAAGTGAAAGTGCAATTGTTGCAACATTGGGTGTTCTTATAAACTAAATTTGATCCTTCAAGATGTTGCCAAGATAGTCTACACATGTTACCAGATCAGTCCAAGTGCCCCTATTGCATGATAAACCATTGGAGCAGCCTCTGGTATAAGAAGACAGCTGTTTACAGTCGATTCAGACCTGATAACTGGCATCTGCGCGTTTTCTGTCGCTGCAGGTAATACGCGGGCCGCGAAGACCCCCTCGCGGGGCGCGTACAAGTGCGCATCAGGTTAAACAAGTTTCATTCTTTTACATTTCAGTCCCTGGTCCTTTGAAACGTGGTTTTGCTTGTTTTTCTTGTACATTTGACCCTCAAACTTGATTTTTAAGGACCCTAGGACTTTTACAAACTTGGTTAAGTCCTTGGTTAACTTTGTGCTTACCCGAAAAGTCACAAATTTTAACGTTGACGCTTTTAACCCTTCGTACACGGTTTTGGTCATAACTTTCTCATACGATAAGGAAACTTTATGAAATTTTTACCACATATTCTAGTGAGTATATTTTATCGTTACAAAGCTTCGAGTTTGCTAAAAGGTCACTCAGAGATATACTTTCAACATGTTGACACATTTAACCCCTGTAGTTTGTAATTCCTCACTTTCTTTCATTTTCAGCTTCGTATGATCCATGATTTATTCGTTTAAGATTATAAACACCATGTAGGGTTATTGTAGGGCCTATTTATCCATCGTTGACACTTTGGACCCTTATATTCACATAGTTTCACTGTTTGTCAACTTTAGTCCCTCTAAAGCATTCCTTCACACGTTCGAAGCTTATGACACGTGTCAATACATTATTGGACGTAAATTTTCAAGGTGTTACAGAAAGCAAAGATGTCTGCGTTCCTTCTCAGCAGCTGTTTTAAATTGTTTTTAACTTCAGGGGAGAGGCTATCCCCTATTGTAACTGTCTGATCCGGATGACGTGTGCTTAGTACCCATCTTTCCGGGCCGATGGCACCAGTGGGTCCTTGGCGGCATCTCTTGGTATTCAACACCTCTCCTAATTTGTCCCGAAACACTGTTGCAATACCCCGCGGGGTAGGGAACTTCATGAATCCACGCGTTGTGGAGACTATAGCACCCAATTTCCCCAGGGTGAATCTTCCAATGATTACGTTGTGGTATGACTCAGCACGTACCACAAGGAATGTTAGGAGTATCGTTCTTTCCCGGGGCTCTTGTCCGAATGTAATTGGGAAAGTAATCTGACCAATTGGGTCAACCTTTTCTCCTGTGAAACCTTTAATAGGGGCGTGCACCGACTCAAGCAGCCTTTTGTCTTCTGGTTGCATTCTATTGAAACAATGTTCATAGATAATGTCATCCGAACTCCCGGTATCTACCAGGATTCTCCTCATATGATAATCACCAACAGCAGCGGATATGATCAAGGCGTCTGTGGTGAGGTGCAAATCTTCTACGCGAGGCTCAATGGTCATAGTTGCTAACATCCAGGGTTCGAGCGTGGAGAAACTCCGCTTGGCCCCTCTTCCCTTATCCGCGTATACCATGTTTAGCTCTCACGGCCTTTTACCCGCCGCCTTGTCGTTTTCTTCCTTGACGGGTGGCGGGCCCTGTTTGATATCCCTCACTAGGTGTGCCAATTTTCCCGCTTTCACGAAGTATTCGATCTGCTTCTTTAGCTGAAAACAGTCGTTTGTGTCGTGGCCGCTTCCTTTGTGAGACTCACAATATTTGCTTATATCTTTGTTAGGGTTGTCTTTCAGCGGCTTGGAGGGTTAAACTTGAGGTTTTCTGAAGCTAGGATCTCTGCGGGCGTCTTGCTCAGGTTGGGGTAATCGGATCGCGGCTTAGCGGATTCATTCCTTGAATAGGTATTTTTGGACCTATCATATCGCGAGTCCGTCCTATCACTCCTTTGGCATCGGTCTCCCCTATCCTTACTTTTAGAACCCCGCTGTTCTCTATCTTCTTGGCCTTTTTAGGCCTCCTTTTTCCTATTGGCCGCGTGACTGGCGGCTACAGCCTTTTCTTGTATAACGTACACCTTAGTTATCCTCAGGATTTTGTCGATGGTGGGAGGCACACCATCTCTTCCATGGAGTGTTCTTAATAGCTCATCATCGTTTACTCCTTGTAGGAAAGCTCCACACGCTAGATCATTTGTGACACCCGGGATTGCCATGCTTTCTTTGTTGAATCTAACAATGAAACTCTCCACCGTTTCATTGTCCCGTCGGCGGATGTGAAGGAGCTCGTTTCGATCTCTCGTGTGTCTGCGCTGTTGGCTGAATTGAAGGATAAACTTAGCTTCTAGATCTTCAAAGCTGTCAATCTCCCCTGTGGGCAAACTATCCCACCAGACTCGAGCCGCGCCTACCAGCGTTTGGACGAACATCTTGCACCAGAGGGGCAAAGGCCAACAGGCTACTTCCCCGGCACTTTTGAATAGGTTGAGATGGTCGTCAGGATCGCCTAGCCCGTCATATTTGCCTATAGTCTGAGGCATCTTGGGCTTTTCCTTGATAGGAGCTTCTGCTATTCTTCTGGTAAACTTGGATTTGAAAGTAGCATCCACTGGCTTGTAAGGTCTGGTGAGTTCGTCTTCTTTCACATTGATGGGTTGCACTGGTGGAGTTACCCCACCTTAGCTGGTACCCTGGGTGACAGGGGGTTGAGCCGGGGTGATGTTCAGTGTTGAGTTGGGGCCTCTTCCTGGAGAAAAACGAGGCCTAGATGTATTTCCTCTGTCATACACGGGTTCCGCCGTGGGCGGGGTTTGACTGTAAACAGGTTGTGATGCTGGGAAGGTCCACCAAGGCGGCATATAAGCCGCGTATGGCGATTGTTGAGAGTAACCTTGTGGCCCCCTGGGGAGTATATGTTGGGGTATTGTATTGGGGCAGATACCCGTATGGGGGTGCAAAATAATACCCGGGAAAGTAAGCCTGATTTCCCGGTGTGACTGGGGCGTTCAAGATTCCCGCCGGCATGACCACTGGTTGATGGGGAGGTGTGGATAACGCAGCTGTTAGTGCTGCTGAATACAGAGGTGGCTTGGCGTAAGTACCCGATGGTTGATAGTATTGAGGTGCGCCACCCTGCGGTATGGCAGTGCTAGGGCTAGCCGACGTGACAACGGGCATAGTGCTATGACTCATGGTCTGTGCACTGGAGGTTGCGGCTGAGGCGAAAACATTCATGCCTGTTGTGATTGGTCCAGCTGATTGGAGTCGCAGAGAAGTGTACGAAAATAAGTCTGCTGCCGCGGTCCCAGAAGAGGCGACAGTAGTACCAGCAAAACCCGGTGGGGGCCCTTCTGCTTCAAATTACAGGTCGAGAGACCTGGTCACAACCGGTGAGGCTGGCATGGAGATGACAGGGTTTGTTTCTACCAACGGATTGCTAGTTAACATCGCCTGGCTTGGTGTTACTGCTATGTTCTGATCGCTCGCCATTGGGTTCAGTCTTGTTGTCGCTACTGATGTGGTCCCACGGATGACGCCAATGAAGAAACACTGACCTTCACGGTAGTATCCAACTAGGACTTCAAATCTTGGCGATCCGAACTGCTAACTGCAAAACAGAACACCTTTAGGACTCGTTACAGGAATGGGGTTATTCCTGTAACCACCCTCCGACGTGAGAATAAGTCTCGGTTTTGGGAGTAAAAGGGTATGTGTAGAGAAAAGAGTAAAACGGGAGCAAGATGATTCATACCTGAGATGTTCACCTCTATTTATAGTTTACCATTAGAGTTTCCCTTAACTTAGGATGAGCTCCGATACGTCAGGGATTTGCACAATCTTCCCCAAAAAGTTGGGGATTTGGTTACGTGATTTATCCATGCAGGATGGAATATTCTAGAATAACCGTTTATGATTATTTATTTGTAATAAAACAATAAGTAATGACCGGGTCAGGTTAGCCGATTCGGGTCATACCTCGTCATAGGGCAATGTGGACTCCATTCAGTAATACTTTAATTCTTACTTTTTAAACTTTGATTAACATTACATATTATAAATTAGAAATATTTTGTGCTTCATAGAATCTACTCCAAGTATAGGGAGTCTTTAAAAAAGAAAAAAGATTTTTCACTACGCTACTAGAAAAGTTGTATTTTGTTACGGAAATTTCCAACGCAAAAAAGTGCGTTACAAATTACAACACATTTGCAACACATTTTTAATGGAAAAAAACTCCTAATTATTGAAACAAATTTGTAACACAATAACTACACAAACAAAAAAAAAATGCATTTTTCGTTGGAAATGCGTAACAAAATTTACAACCCATTTGTAACGAAACTTTATATTTACACTTTACCATCACCTGTTAACCTTTCAACCCCAATATATATACATCTAAACCACCACACACAATAGATTGAAAGGAAAAAGATCAAATAGGAAGTTTATTTTGACTAGGAAGTGTAGGAAGCAATAGGATTAGGACATGTGGCAACATTTAAAATAAAGAAAAATGGTATTTTAGTCAATCCAACCCTTTCTTCTTCCTTTTCAAAACCCAGTAACTTCAAAACCCACCATTTTCAACCATTTCTTCACTTTCTATCTCAATAATCACTACATTATATGTAACACCTCGGAAATTTACGTCCTATAATGTGCTGACACGTGTCATAAGTTTGAACGTGTGAAAGAATGTTCTTGAAGGACTAAAGTTGACAAGCAGTGAAACTGTGTAAATAGAAGGGTTCAAAGTATCAACAATGAATAAATATACTTTGCAATAACCCTACATGATGTTTACAACCTTAAACGATTAGATCATGGATCATACGAAGCGAATTGTGAAAGAAAGTGAGAGATCACAAACTACAGGGGTTAAATGTGCCAACATGTTTAAATTATACCTCTGAGTGACCTTTTGACAAACCCGAAGCTTTGTAACGATTAAATATGCTCACTAGAATGTACCATAAAAATTTCACCAAGTTCCGTTATCGTATGAGCAAGTTGTGATAAAATTCGTGTGTGAGGGTTAGAATCGTCAACATAGAAATTTAGGGCTTTTCGGGTGATCACAAAGTTACCCGAGGACTTAACAAAGAGGGTATAAGCCTTAAAGCCCCACATGTTAAATATCAAAGGTCCTTTATGCAAGAAACCAGGTGAAAGCGATGTTTTTAGGACCAAGGACTGAAAATGCAATTAAAGGAAACTTGCTAAACTGGTCATCATCACCCTCGCGTAGCGCGAGCCTGAATGGGCTTGGCAGTCGCGCTACACGACTGCCTTGATCTGGACAGAATGTGTGTGCAGCTGTGGGTTGATGTTTAAACCGACTCAAATGATATTTTTCCATTCCATGGGCTTGTCTAAGGTGGTATTTAGCATATAGGATACATGTTGATCAGTTGGTAACACCCATAGACTTATGTGTCGATGATCCATGCTTATTTGAAGTCATTTATAAAGACCACATTATGCAACATTCATCATTCATCATTCTTTTCATCTCCTGAGCATTTCAAGACCATTCAAGCAGCCTACAAGCAATCCATATCATCCATAAGACTTGTGTAAGTACCCTTGATCTTCTCTAATTCGTTTATGCTTCGTTTATGACCTAGAAATCAAACCGTCGTAACTACGGTTTGACTTTTCGATAATAAATAAATGGTCCAGAGATTTGTCGAATCAAAGGTTGTTATAAGTTGGTATTTATATGGTTAATAAACCCCTAAAAGGGCACTCACTAATTCGAATCCTAACCATGTCGTTTGTCGAGTCAAAGGTGATCCGAAAAAGTCAACAGAAACCTTAATCGCATATTTAATGATACGGAGGGCGTGTAATCTGTTTTAACAGTCATATAACTTGAAAATAAGTATAATAACTTGTCTACGCTTGTTTGATTCGACAACTTTATGTATTGAACCGATTCGGAGCCGAAAGACGCAAAAGTTTGACTTTTGCGTTGACCTCAGTTCTGACCCAATTTATATAGGTTTAGACATGCCTTAAGGTTCCATTAGGACCTAGTTACATGTGTGTATAAGCCTCTGCGTTTATACCACTCGAATCCCTAATCGTTCGAAGTTTCCGTTAATCGCCTAAATATTGACCGTAATGCCCTTATGACCATAAAACGAGATTTTTGGAAATGTGGAAGTGCCATAATCTTAGTTACTGATTATTATGCATGTCCCGAAAATTTCACGTTAATCGGAGGTCTAGATTAGGAGTTATGCTTAATGACGTAATTAAGAACGCTTTTATTAATTAAACGGCGTCATTAGCATAAAACCTATCTAAACCCAATTGTTGACACCAAGTCTTTTACCAACTAATGTTAAATAATATTGTGGGATTTTTAAAGATTTTTAATTATTTTTAAACTGATCATAAGCTTGGATTAGCGCCTTAATTCGGTAAATACCGAATATACCCTTTTCGGCCATAAAATGAGTTTTACAAATCCTTTTAACGCCAATCCAATTGCTACTGATTTTAAATATTAAATAGAGTGTTTTGAACCTGTTTTACTGATCAAGAAACTCAGAATCGTATTTTAAACCGTACGTCGCTTAAAACGGCTTTATACGCGTATTTAACGCATAGTTTGGGTTTAAAACTATTTTGACATATAAGACTTATAACCAAATGTTATAACCTGTTTAAATAAGCCATTTTACTGAAGTAATCAGACCCGGTTCACAGAAACCTAATTAAACCCTTTTATAATCTTTAAAATGACCAAAATACCCCTACGGGGCATATTAAGTGATTAAACTCGTTTTGGCCATAACGGAAGGTATCTTACTGATATCAAAACATATTTAGGGCGTGTTAACTTAGGAAACCTGTTTAGGACTCTTACGGATACCCGTTACGCTTCACGCGCGTTCGGTTCGGTTTATGTAACTAGTTTACATAAACTAGCCGAAACGGGTCAAACCATATCGGTTTTATCTCAAAATCCAGAATGTGTATAATATACCCATAATAAGCAAGTCTTCAAACTTGTCGGGTCTAAATCACATTCTATCCGGTCTTCGCTTAATCGTGCGTACGAACCGTATCCTTAAAACTAACCGGTCTAAGCGTAAGCTTAACTAAAGACCCGTTAGGATTCTAATAGGTTATTATAAACCTTCGTTCCAGATTAGGAGAACCAGTAAAAGATACTTGCACTCGCTGATTTTGAACTATACTTGCTCAGGTAAATACTTTTAACTTATTTTCCCTATACGGGCTTGGGGTACGGTATATAAAATACCGCTTGGTCGGGGCGTTGAATCTTTGATTGAATATATGATAATGAAAGTATTGAGATGCCTCGTTTAAAATTTGTTTTGTTTGCTTAAAGCCTTTGGGGGGTTAATGACCGTGTCCCGGATATCCCTGGCATCATTTTACGAAATGGCCACGACCTTAGCACTCAGGTGTAGGCGTACACCTGTTAGTGTCTCATTTACATAATGTGGTGTGTCTATTGATCTTTAACCCGGCTCGATCCGGGCTACTGAACGCATAAGGAACATGTAAAGCTGCTACAAGTATTATATTTAAATAATTATCCCAAGTTATAAAATATTATTTGTGCCTTGTGCCTTAAATGCATTTTCTTAAACTCTTTTCAAAATGAGTCGGTTGATTGTATTTACCAGTGTAAACTGACGTATTTTCTTAAAAAGATTGAGTGCAGGTACTACGCGAAATAGGCTGGCTTGTCTCCTAGCATCCGTATTAAGTCTCGCCAGCTTGGATGTTATAAACTGTTGAACATTTGTTTCCTTTTTATTTGGATCTACCTGTGGATTTGTATTCAACTAATTGTGATACTTAATATTACAATATCGTTTGGTTGGATTAAATCTATAATTTTTGCTTCCGCTGTGCATTTAAATATTGTGTTGTTTGACTATTACGTTGCCAACCACGTCACGATACTTCCCCACCGGGCCCACCGGTGACACGTGGAAATCCGGGGTGTGACAGGTTGGTATCAGAGCCAACACTGAGTGAATTAAACACTAACCTTTTGTGTTTAATCTCAGTTACACAATTGCACATTCCTAAATCTTCGAGTCTAGACAAAGAACTTAGGAATAATCCAAATTGTTCAAAATTTTTATTTAAATTTTGTCCTTTATTTTTCCTGGTTATTACCTTGTGTATTTTAACAGGTACAATAATGCCGCCAAGATTTAGACGAGGTGGTCGAGGAAAGGAGCCAGCTAGCGCCCCTAACGACCATGAGGCAGGGCCTTCATATCGACGAACTTCTTCTACTTCTACAAGGAATGACGATACGAGGGAGCTATGGAGGGTATATGAAGAGTCTGCCAGGCGATCTTTTTCGCACGCCTCAACACCTCCATATCATGACTCTTATGGGCCTCAGTCAGAGAACGAACCCCACAACCCGCAACAATCCTATGGCGACCCTACTCCTATTTTTCAGGGCCAATTTAACCCAGCAGAGTACCTACCAGAACAAGTGGGCTTTAACCCACTAGGACCGGAAGATCACTTTTCTGGTGATCAAGATATGGACGAGGACACAGATCCCGCCGAGGCTTCAACCGGATCCGTGAACCATCCTTTTGTGATCTCAGATGGTTCGTCTTTTCACGGAACACCATACCAAGGTCCGGATAGTCACATGGCACGGTTCGAACGGTGTGAGTGGTATTATACCCCATCTGAACACTCACCGTCTCATCATACACCGTCTCATCATACACCGTCTCACCATTCATCATCTCACCAGCATCAGCAACCGCAACAACAACAAGATCCCTCTGGGGATCCGCGTTATGTGGCAGAAACACCACCGCCTCCACCGCCGCCAGTTCATCTAGAACCTCCAGAACCACCAAGACGTAGGAGGACTGGCCCGCGGATGTCAGCACGAGCAGGGGAGTTTCATTTCAGCACTCCTCAACACTCTAGTGGTAGCCACTACCCACCAGTATATGAAGGGCCACAAATGGGTGAACCTTCCGTTCCAGTTTCTGAGGTGAATTCGGCACCTATAGAAGCGCCATCAGCAGGTTTTGGCAACCCTATCCCAGCTTATACGGCTCCGGCAGCTTACAATCCATATGGACCACCAGCATACCATGGCTATAACTATGCTGATGATCCTTACAACGTGGCATCAAGCTACCTTGCCCATAATAATCCTGAGGGACCATATGGACCCCCTTGGGGAATGGGATACCCAGCTCGGGGGTATCAAGCACCTGTTCAGCCGCCACCACAGTACCAGCCACCAGGGGCTCCTCCCCATGAGCAGGAGGAACTCCGCCGAAGACTGGCCAAAGTGGAGCGAGACTTCCAGAAGGAACGTAAGAAGAACGAGGGATTTATGAGTGGGTTGGCAAACTTGCTTAAGGGGAAGAAGAAACGGGATCGTTAAATCCCCATATATATATTGTTGTATTTCCTTGTTTAAAATCAAGTCCCTACGTGGACATTTATTTATGTGTGTATGTAGTCCCTGCGTGGACATCTACCTTTGTACTTAGTCCCTACGTGGACTTGTCTCTAGTAGTCCCTGCGTGGACATTTACTTTTGTAGACCGTCCCTGTGAGGACATGTATTATATGTATAGCTCCTGCGTGGGCATCTGTACAGTGAAAAGTCCCGTTTAGGGCAAAGATGTACTACTTTTAGTTTAATGGAATGTAAGTTTATAAATTTCATCTTTGCTATGTTATGCATAATTAAATTATATATATGAAATAAATAAATCAGAATCATTCCTTTTAAAAATCTATCTGCCTATGTTATGTGTATTAAGGATCTTAAAAGTAAAACCTAGCCTGCATGTCATTTTAAGACCTGGCCCAGATGGTAAAACTTGTTAAAAAGATTCAAATCCCTGTTAACATCTGAAAACATGTTAACACTCCTAGCAGATATGATTCGTTAGAAACATACGTGTTATTATTATATTTGGATCTTTTCAAGATTCTAAACCCACTTAAATGATCTTTGAATCATGGGTTAAATCATTAATAAAGATGATCAGTTCTTTTACCATCTATTGGTAATGGAATGCCTTCGGGCCCTTCTCATTTTCATATGAGACAAAAGACAGTATTAGTCTGTGACCCTGTCTGATAAAGGTAATGAACTTTGTTCAGACCTACATGCTTGATTCTCTGAAATCATAGCTTATAATCTAAATTGTCCCTGGGACTAGGCCCTATGTGCTAATAAGACTATTATCGTCTTATAATTAGGATAAATTATATTAGAAATCCTAAATTTATGTGAGTAATAAATTAACCAGATATGGTCTATGTTTACCACGGTTAATAAAATTGCCATAAAAGACAATTCTATAATAAACTCACCAATAAATTATTGCCGATATGTTACAGTTTAAGCTACATGGCAGACTCAAACGAGGTCAACAGTCACCCTGGGATAGTGAATGATAATGTCCATGTAAACGTAGCAGGTGCAGAGTTGCAAGCTATGATAGACAATGCGGTTAATAGAGCTATGGATAGACAAAACCATGGATCAAGTGGTACCCATACGAGGACCCATTCTGCATCACACACTAGAACACCCTCCAGGACCCACACTGCCCACAACAGTAATTCTCACCACTCCTCGAATCAAAGGAGTCATCCATCCCAAAGAGTCTTACAGAACCAAGAACCTCGTAATAGGGGTTGCACCTATAAATACTTCGTGTCGTGCAAACCCAGAGACTTCAATGGGGAAAAAGGAGCTGTTGAATGCATGACGTGGATGGATGAAATGGATACTGTGGTGGATATTAGTGGTTGTCATAATAGGGACATTGTGAAGTTTGTCTCGCAGTCTTTCAAAGGAGAAGCCTTAGCCTGGTGGAGATCTTTGATCCAAGCCACAGGGAAAGTCCCGTTATACAACATGACCTGGGAACAGTTCATGGCACTAATCAAAGAAAATTTCTGCCCTCAACATGAGGTTGAGAGAATTGAATCTGATTTCCTGGCGTTGGTCATGAGAAATCTGGACTGTCAGGCCTACCTTACCACCTTCAATACCTTGTCAAGGTTGGTCCCTTATTTGGTGACTCCGGAGCCTAAGCGTATAGCCCGTTTCATCGGGGGTTTGGAACCGGAGATCAAAGCAAGTGTAAAGGCCTCCAGACCAACCACTTTTCGGTCAGTAACGGACATATCGTTATCTCTGACCTCAGATGCTGTTAGGCTGAGGTCACAAAGGAAAAATGATACCGAAAAGAGGAAGCGTGAGGATGACAACTCACGGCGTTCAGATAAGAAGCAGAAGGGTAGCAATGACCAGAAGAAGGGGTCAGGTTTTAAGAAGGATGGTCAGCAGACGGGTGAAAAACCCAGATGTAAAACCTGCAAGAGACAGCACTTTGGAAAGTGCAGGTTTGAATCCAACTCACAATCACAATCGAAACCTTTTGCTTGTGGGTTATGCAAATCCAAGGAACACAAAACCTTGGAGTGCAAGAAGATAAAGGATGCGACCTGCTATGGTTGCAATGAAAAGGGGCACATCAAGAGCAATTGCCCAAAATTTGCCAAGAAGCCGGAAGAGGCTAGGAAGACCAATGCAAGGGTCTTCAGAATGGATGCAAAGGAAGCCGTCAAGGACGACAACGTGATAACAGGTACCTTTCTCGTAAATGATGTTTATGCGAGAGTGTTATTTGATTCAGGCGCTGATAAGTCGTTTGTAGATAATAAGTTTTGTGAATTGTTAAAACTACCTGTTAGAGCTTTAAGTGTGAAGTATGAGGTGGAACTAGCCGATGGCACTTTAGAAACCGCTTCAACCTTATTAGACGGATGTTTCATATCCATTAAGAATCACTCTTTTCCTTTGTCCCTACTTCCTTTAAAACTAGCCGGTTTTGACATAGTTTTGGGTATGGACTGGTTATCTCATAACCAGGCCCAAATTATTTGCAATAAGAAGCAAGTGATGATCAAGACTTCGTCTGGTGAATCACTTACTATTCAGGGAGATACCCAGTATGGGCTGCCCGAGAAAATGTCTATACTCAAAGACTCTAAGTGTTTGAAGAAGGGTTGTGTCATTTACATGGCACAGGTGATTATTGATGAACCGAAACCCAAGATTGGAGATATCCCAGTCATTTCTGAATACCCCGAAGTATTTCCTGAAGAACTACCTGGTTTGCCACCAGATAGGCAAGTGGAATTCAGGATTGACATTATTCCTGGATCAGCACCAGTTGCAAGGGCGCCTTATAGGTTGGCACCAACGGAGATGAAGGAACTGAGGACGCAGCTAGATGATTTGCTAGCCAAAGGTTTCATAAAACCTAGCTCGTCTCCTTGGGGAGCACCAGTGTTATTTGTCAAGAAGAAAGATGGATCGATGCGTTTGTGCATCGACTACCGTGAGCTTAACAAGGTCACCATCAAGAATAGGTATCCTTTGCCTAGAATTGACGATCTGTTTGATCAACTGCAAGGGGCAAGTTTCTTCTCTAAGATTGACTTAAGGTCAGGCTATCACCAACTGAAGGTTCGAGATGAAGACGTGCACAAGACAGCATTTAGGACTCGTTATGGTCATTACGAGTTCCTAGTGATGCCTTTTGGGCTCACTAATGCACCTGCCGCGTTCATGGACCTCATGAATCGCGTCTGCAAGCCTTACATGGATAAATTTGTCATCGTCTTCATCGATGACATCCTCATTTACTCGAAGAGCCAAGCTGACCATGAGAAGCATCTTCACTGCATACTGGAACTACTTCATAAAGAAAAGCTCTATGCCAAGTTCTCGAAGTGTGAATTCTGGCTTCGAGCAGTCTAATTTCTTGGGCATGTTGTTAGTGAGCGTGGTATCCAAGTAGATCCCGCTAAGGTTGAAGCTGTCATGAATTGGCACGAGCCAAGGACGCCTACAGAAATACGTAGCTTCCTGGGTTTGGCAGGATACTATAGGCGATTCATCGAAAACTTCTCAAGGATTGCTGCACCCCTGACTTCGCTGACACGTAAGAAGATTAAGTTTGACTGGGGTCCTAAGCAGCAGGAATCCTTCGATATTCTGAAACAAAAGTTGAGCAATGCTCCAGTACTAACATTGCCTGATGGAGTAGAGGAGTTTGCAGTTTATTGTGATGCATCACACACCGGGATGGGGTGTGTGCTTATGCAGAAAGGCAAAGTCATTGCCTATGCATCACGCCAGTTAAAGGTGCACGAAAAGAATTACACCACCCATGACTTAGAATTGGGTGCCGTTGTATTCGCACTAAAACTGTGGAGGCATTACTTATATGGAATCAAATGTGTGATCTATTCTGATCACAAAAGCCTTCAACATCTGTTCAACCAGAAGGACTTGAACATGAGGCAACGTCGTTGGATGGAAACTCTTAATGATTACGATTGTGAAATAAGATACCATCCCGGCAAGGCGAATGTTGTCGCCGATGCCTTGAGTAGGAAGGAAAAAGTAAAACCAATAAGAATCAATGCCAAGAGCATCGAGGTAAAGAATAATTTGATGGAAAGGTTGTTAGTTGCACAGAAGGAAGCTGTGTTGGAAGCTAACTATCCTAACGAAAAGTTAGGGGTAACTGAGGAGCAGTTAACCCTTAGTAAGGATGGAATTCTTAGATTGAATGGAAGAATATGGGTTCCGATTCTTGGAGGACTGCGAGATGTTATTCTCCAGGAAGCCCATAGTTCCAAATATTCCGTTCATCCTGGAGCGGATAAGATGTACCAGGATTTAAGGGCAAATTATTGGTGGATAGGCTTGAAAAAGTCTGTAGCTGCCCATGTAGCAAAATGCTTGACATGTGCGCAGGTCAAAGCAGAACATCAAAAACCGTCGGGATTGCTACAACAGCCTGAACTTCCCACCTGGAAATGGGAAATGGTGACTATGGATTTTATTACCAAGTTACCTAAGACAAGGAAAGGCAATGATACGATATGGGTTATAGTTGACAGACTGACCAAGTCAGCTCATTTCTTACCCATCAAGGAGACTTATAGCTCCGACATGTTAGCTCAGTTATATGTTGATAAGATTGTAGCCCTACATGGCATACCTGTAGCTATTATCTCTGATAGGGATACTAGGTACACGTCACATTTTTGGAAAAGCTTCCAACAATCTTTGGGCACACGTTTGAACTTTAGTACGGCTTACCATCCACAGACAGACGGTCAGAGTGAGCGTACTATTCAAACGTTAGAAGACATGCTACGTGCATGTGCAATCGACTTGGGATGTAGCTGGGATAAGAACCTGCCATTGATCGAATTCTCCTACAACAATAGCTACCATACCAGCATAAAGGCTGCGCCTTTTGAGGCATTATACGGTAGAAAGTGTAGATCGCCTGTTTGTTGGGCGGAAGTTGGAGAAGTCCAGTTATCAGGACCAGAGATTGTGTTCGAAACGACGGACAAGATTGTCCAGATTCGTAACAATCTCCAAGCTGCCCGGAATAGGCAGAAGATTTACGCTGATCCAAATCGTAAGGATTTTCACTTCGAAGTAGGTGACAAAGTCCTACTTAAAGTGTCACCCTGGAAAGGAGTGATGCGGTTTGGTAAGAAAGGCAAACTAAGCCCGAGATACATAGGACCCTTCGAGGTTATCGAACGTGTCGGGTCAGTTGCCTACAAGTTAAACTTACCTGAAGAGCTCAGTAGTATACACAATGTGTTCCACATCTGCAATCTGAAGAAGTGTTTCGCTGACTCCGCTGACGAATCAGTGATTATACCCTATACAGATGTGCATATCGATGAGAGCTTGAAATTTGTGGAAAAACCTTTGTCAATCGAAGATCGACAGGTAAGGAAGCTTCGAAGGAAGCATATACCTTTTGTAAAGGTCAAATGGGATGCCCGTAGAGGTCCCGAATTCACGTGGGAGGTTGAATCCACGATGAAAGAAAAATACCCCTACTTATTTCAGTAAATCTCGGGTCGAGATTTATTTTAAGGGGGTGAGGATGTAACACCTCGGAAATTTACGTCCTATAATGTGCTGACACGTGTCATAAGTTTGAACGTGTGAAAGAATGTTCTTGAAGGACTAAAGTTGACAAGCAGTGAAACTGTGTAAATAGAAGGGTTCAAAGTATCAACAATGAATAAATATACTTTGCAATAACCCTACATGATGTTTACAACCTTAAACGATTAGATCATGGATCATACGAAGCGAATTGTGAAAGAAAGTGAGAGATCACAAACTACAGGGGTTAAATGTGCCAACATGTTTAAATTATACCTCTGAGTGACCTTTTGACAAACCCGAAGCTTTGTAACGATTAAATATGCTCACTAGAATGTACCATAAAAATTTCACCAAGTTTCGTTATCGTATGAGCAAGTTGTGATAAAATTCGTGTGTGAGGGTTAGAATCGTCAACATAGAAATTTAGGGCTTTTCGGGTGATCACAAAGTTACCCGAGGACTTAACAAAGAGGGTATAAGCCTTAAAGCCCCACATGTTAAATATCAAAGGTCCTTTATGCAAGAAACCAGGTGAAAGCGATGTTTTTAGGACCAGGGACTGAAAATGCAATTAAAGGAAACTTGCTAAACTGGTCATCATCACCCTCGCGTAGCGCGAGCCTGAATGGGCTTGGCAGTCGCGCTACGCGACTGCCTTGATCTGGACAGAATGTGTGTGCAGCTGTGGGTTGATGTTTAAACCGACTCAAATGATATTTTTCCATTCCATGGGCTTGTCTAAGGTGGTATTTAGCATATAGGATACATGTTGATCAGTTGGTAACACCCATAGACCTATGTGTCGATGATCCATACTTATTTGAAGTCATTTATAAAGACCACATTATGCAACATTCATCATTCATCATTCTTTTCATCTCCTGAGCATTTCAAGACCATTCAAGCAGCCTACAAGCAATCCATATCATCCATAAGACTTGTGTAAGTACCCTTGATCTTCTCTAATTCGTTTATGCTTCGTTTATGACCTAGAAATCAAACCGTCGTAACTACGGTTTGACTTTTCGATAATAAATAAATGGTCCAGAGATTTGTCGAATCAAAGGTTGTTATAAGTTGGTATTTATATGGTTAATAAACCCCTAAAAGGGCACTCACTAATTCGAATCCTAACCATGTCGTTTGTCGAGTCAAAGGTGATCCGAAAAAGTCAACAGAAACCTTAATCGCATATTTAATGATACGGAGGGCGTGTAATCTGTTTTAACAGTCATATAACTTGAAAATAAGTATAATAACTTGTCTACGCTTGTTTGATTCGACAACTTTATGTATTGAACCGATTCGGAGCCGAAAGACGCAAAAGTTTGACTTTTGCGTTGACCTCAGTTCTGACCCGATTTATATAGGTTTAGACATGCCTTAAGGTTCCATTAGGACCTAGTTACATGTGTGTATAAGCCTCTGCGTTTATACCACTCGAATCCCTAATCGTTCGAAGTTTCCGTTAATCGCCTAAATATTGACCGTAATGCCCTTATGACCATAAAACGAGATTTTTGGAAATGTGGAAGTGCCATAATCTTAGTTACTGATTATTATGCATGTCCCGAAAATTTCACGTTAATCGGAGGTCTAGATTAGGAGTTATGCTTAATGACGTAATTAAGAACGCTTTTATTAATTAAACGGCGTCATTAGCATAAAACCTATCTAAACCCAATTGTTGACACCAAGTCTTTTACCAACTAATGTTAAATAATATTGTGGGATTTTTAAAGATTTTTAATTATTTTTAAACTGATCATAAGCTTGGATTAGCGCCTTAATTCGGTAAATACCGAATATACCCTTTTCGGCCATAAAATGAGTTTTACAAATCCTTTTAACGCCAATCCAATTGCTACTGATTTTAAATATTAAATAGAGTGTTTTGAACCTGTTTTACTGATCAAGAAACTCAGAATCGTATTTTAAACCGTACGTCGCTTAAAACGGCTTTATACGCGTATTTAACGCATAGTTTGGGTTTAAAACTATTTTGACATATAAGACTTATAACCAAATGTTATAACCTGTTTAAATAAGCCATTTTACTGAAGTAATCAGACCCGGTTCACAGAAACCTAATTAAACCCTTTTATAATCTTTAAAATGACCAAAATACCCCTACGGGGCATATTAAGTGATTAAACTCGTTTTGGCCATAACGGAAGGTATCTTACTGATATCAAAACATATTTAGGGCGTGTTAACTTAGGAAACCTGTTTAGGACTCTTACGGATACCCGTTACGCTTCACGCGCGTTCGGTTCGGTTTATGTAACTAGTTTACATAAACTAGCCGAAACGGGTCAAACCATATCGGTTTTATCTCAAAATCCAGAATGTGTATAATATACCCATAATAAGCAAGTCTTCAAACTTGTCGGGTCTAAATCACATTCTATCCGGTCTTCGCTTAATCGTGCGTACGAACCGTATCCTTAAAACTAACCGGTCTAAGCGTAAGCTTAACTAAAGACCCGTTAGGATTCTAATAGGTTATTATAAACCTTCGTTCCAGATTAGGAGAACCAGTAAAAGATACTTGCACTCGCTGATTTTGAACTATACTTGCTCAGGTAAATACTTTTAACTTATTTTCCCTATACGGGCTTGGGGTACGGTATATAAAATACCGCTTGGTCGGGGCGTTGAATCTTTGATTGAATATATGATAATGAAAGTATTGAGATGCCTCGTTTAAAATTTGTTTTGTTTGCTTAAAGCCTTTGGGGGGTTAATGACCGTGTCCCGGATATCCCTGGCATCATTTTACGAAATGGCCACGACCTTAGCACTCAGGTGTAGGCGTACACCTGTTAGTGTCTCATTTACATAATGTGGTGTGTCTATTGATCTTTAACCCGGCTCGATCCGGGCTACTGAACGCATAAGGAACATGTAAAGCTGCTACAAGTATTATATTTAAATAATTATCCCAAGTTATAAAATATTATTTGTGCCTTGTGCCTTAAATGCATTTTCTTAAACTCTTTTCAAAATGAGTCGGTTGATTGTATTTACCAGTGTAAACTGACGTATTTTCTTAAAAAGATTGAGTGCAGGTACTACGCGAAATAGGCTGGCTTGTCTCCTAGCATCCGTATTAAGTCTCGCCAGCTTGGATGTTATAAACTGTTGAACATTTGTTTCCTTTTTATTTGGATCTACCTGTGGATTTGTATTCAACTAATTGTGATACTTAATATTACAATATCGTTTGGTTGGATTAAATCTATAATTTTTGCTTCCGCTGTGCATTTAAATATTGTGTTGTTTGACTATTACGTTGCCAACCACGTCACGATACTTCCCCACCGGGCCCACCGGTGACACGTGGAAATCCGGGGTGTGACAGGTTGGTATCAGAGCCAACACTGAGTGAATTAAACACTAACCTTTTGTGTTTAATCTCAGTTACACAATTGCACATTCCTAAATCTTCGAGTCTAGACAAAGAACTTAGGAATAATCCAAATTGTTCAAAATTTTTATTTAAATTTTGTCCTTTATTTTTCCTGGTTATTACCTTGTGTATTTTAACAGGTACAATAATGCCGCCAAGATTTAGACGAGGTGGTCGAGGAAAGGAGCCAGCTAGCGCCCCTAACGACCATGAGGCAGGGCCTTCATATCGACGAACTTCTTCTACTTCTACAAGGAATGACGATACGAGGGAGCTATGGAGGGTATATGAAGAGTCTGCCAGGCGATCTTTTTCGCACGCCTCAACACCTCCATATCATGACTCTTATGGGCCTCAGTCAGAGAACGAACCCCACAACCCGCAACAATCCTATGGCGACCCTACTCCTATTTTTCAGGGCCAATTTAACCCAGCAGAGTACCTACCAGAACAAGTGGGCTTTAACCCACTAGGACCGGAAGATCACTTTTCTGGTGATCAAGATATGGACGAGGACACAGATCCCGCCGAGGCTTCAACCGGATCCGTGAACCATCCTTTTGTGATCTCAGATGGTTCGTCTTTTCACGGAACACCATACCAAGGTCCGGATAGTCACATGGCACGGTTCGAACGGTGTGAGTGGTATTATACCCCATCTGAACACTCACCGTCTCATCATACACCGTCTCATCATACACCGTCTCACCATTCATCATCTCACCAGCATCAGCAACCGCAACAACAACAAGATCCCTCTGGGGATCCGCGTTATGTGGCAGAAACACCACCGCCTCCACCGCCGCCAGTTCATCTAGAACCTCCAGAACCGCCAAGACGTAGGAGGACTGGCCCGCGGATGTCAGCACGAGCAGGGGAGTTTCATTTCAGCACTCCTCAACACTCTAGTGGTAGCCACTACCCACCAGTATATGAAGGGCCACAAATGGGTGAACCTTCCGTTCCAGTTTCTGAGGTGAATTCGGCACCTATAGAAGCGCCATCAGCAGGTTTTGGCAACCCTATCCCAGCTTATACGGCTCCGGCAGCTTACAATCCATATGGACCACCAGCATACCATGGCTATAACTATGCTGATGATCCTTACAACGTGGCATCAAGCTACCTTGCCCATAATAATCCTGAGGGACCATATGGACCCCCTTGGGGAATGGGATACCCAGCTCGGGGGTATCAAGCACCTGTTCAGCCGCCACCACAGTACCAGCCACCAGGGGCTCCTCCCCATGAGCAGGAGGAACTCCGCCGAAGACTGGCCAAAGTGGAGCGAGACTTCCAGAAGGAACGTAAGAAGAACGAGGGATTTATGAGTGGGTTGGCAAACTTGCTTAAGGGGAAGAAGAAACGGGATCGTTAAATCCCCATATATATATTGTTGTATTTCCTTGTTTAAAATCAAGTCCCTACGTGGACATTTATTTATGTGTGTATGTAGTCCCTGCGTGGACATCTACCTTTGTACTTAGTCCCTACGTGGACTTGTCTCTAGTAGTCCCTGCGTGGACATTTACTTTTGTAGACCGTCCCTGTGAGGACATGTATTATATGTATAGCTCCTGCGTGGGCATCTGTACAGTGAAAAGTCCCGTTTAGGGCAAAGATGTACTACTTTTAGTTTAATGGAATGTAAGTTTATAAATTTCATCTTTGCTATGTTATGCATAATTAAATTATATATATGAAATAAATAAATCAGAATCATTCCTTTTAAAAATCTATCTGCCTATGTTATGTGTATTAAGGATCTTAAAAGTAAAACCTAGCCTGCATGTCATTTTAAGACCTGGCCCAGATGGTAAAACTTGTTAAAAAGATTCAAATCCCTGTTAACATCTGAAAACATGTTAACACTCCTAGCAGATATGATTCGTTAGAAACATACGTGTTATTATTATATTTGGATCTTTTCAAGATTCTAAACCCACTTAAATGATCTTTGAATCATGGGTTAAATCATTAATAAAGATGATCAGTTCTTTTACCATCTATTGGTAATGGAATGCCTTCGGGCCCTTCTCATTTTCATATGAGACAAAAGACAGTATTAGTCTGTGACCCTGTCTGATAAAGGTAATGAACTTTGTTCAGACCTACATGCTTGATTCTCTGAAATCATAGCTTATAATCTAAATTGTCCCTGGGACTAGGCCCTATGTGCTAATAAGACTATTATCGTCTTATAATTAGGATAAATTATATTAGAAATCCTAAATTTATGTGAGTAATAAATTAACCAGATATGGTCTATGTTTACCACGGTTAATAAAATTGCCATAAAAGACAATTCTATAATAAACTCACCAATAAATTATTGCCGATATGTTACAGTTTAAGCTACATGGCAGACTCAAACGAGGTCAACAGTCACCCTGGGATAGTGAATGATAATGTCCATGTAAACGTAGCAGGTGCAGAGTTGCAAGCTATGATAGACAATGCGGTTAATAGAGCTATGGATAGACAAAACCATGGATCAAGTGGTACCCATACGAGGACCCATTCTGCATCACACACTAGAACACCCTCCAGGACCCACACTGCCCACAACAGTAATTCTCACCACTCCTCGAATCAAAGGAGTCATCCATCCCAAAGAGTCTTACAGAACCAAGAACCTCGTAATAGGGGTTGCACCTATAAATACTTCGTGTCGTGCAAACCCAGAGACTTCAATGGGGAAAAAGGAGCTGTTGAATGCATGACGTGGATGGATGAAATGGATACTGTGGTGGATATTAGTGGTTGTCATAATAGGGACATTGTGAAGTTTGTCTCGCAGTCTTTCAAAGGAGAAGCCTTAGCCTGGTGGAGATCTTTGATCCAAGCCACAGGGAAAGTCCCGTTATACAACATGACCTGGGAACAGTTCATGGCACTAATCAAAGAAAATTTCTGCCCTCAACATGAGGTTGAGAGAATTGAATCTGATTTCCTGGCGTTGGTCATGAGAAATCTGGACTGTCAGGCCTACCTTACCACCTTCAATACCTTGTCAAGGTTGGTCCCTTATTTGGTGACTCCGGAGCCTAAGCGTATAGCCCGTTTCATCGGGGGTTTGGAACCGGAGATCAAAGCAAGTGTAAAGGCCTCCAGACCAACCACTTTTCGGTCAGTAACGGACATATCGTTATCTCTGACCTCAGATGCTGTTAGGCTGAGGTCACAAAGGAAAAATGATACCGAAAAGAGGAAGCGTGAGGATGACAACTCACGGCGTTCAGATAAGAAGCAGAAGGGTAGCAATGACCAGAAGAAGGGGTCAGGTTTTAAGAAGGATGGTCAGCAGACGGGTGAAAAACCCAGATGTAAAACCTGCAAGAGACAGCACTTTGGAAAGTGCAGGTTTGAATCCAACTCACAATCACAATCGAAACCTTTTGCTTGTGGGTTATGCAAATCCAAGGAACACAAAACCTTG
>CM060394.1:6839877-6874484 GCA_030545235.1 Helianthus tuberosus
GGCGTTGGTCATGAGAAATCTGGACTGTCAGGCCTACCTTACCACCTTCAATACCTTGTCAAGGTTGGTCCCTTATTTGGTGACTCCGGAGCCTAAGCGTATAGCCCGTTTCATCGGGGGTTTGGAACCGGAGATCAAAGCAAGTGTAAAGGCCTCCAGACCAACCACTTTTCGGTCAGTAACGGACATATCGTTATCTCTGACCTCAGATGCTGTTAGGCTGAGGTCACAAAGGAAAAATGATACCGAAAAGAGGAAGCGTGAGGATGACAACTCACGGCGTTCAGATAAGAAGCAGAAGGGTAGCAATGACCAGAAGAAGGGGTCAGGTTTTAAGAAGGATGGTCAGCAGACGGGTGAAAAACCCAGATGTAAAACCTGCAAGAGACAGCACTTTGGAAAGTGCAGGTTTGAATCCAACTCACAATCACAATCGAAACCTTTTGCTTGTGGGTTATGCAAATCCAAGGAACACAAAACCTTGGAGTGCAAGAAGATAAAGGATGCGACCTGCTATGGTTGCAATGAAAAGGGGCACATCAAGAGCAATTGCCCAAAATTTGCCAAGAAGCCGGAAGAGGCTAGGAAGACCAATGCAAGGGTCTTCAGAATGGATGCAAAGGAAGCCGTCAAGGACGACAACGTGATAACAGGTACCTTTCTCGTAAATGATGTTTATGCGAGAGTGTTATTTGATTCAGGCGCTGATAAGTCGTTTGTAGATAATAAGTTTTGTGAATTGTTAAAACTACCTGTTAGAGCTTTAAGTGTGAAGTATGAGGTGGAACTAGCCGATGGCACTTTAGAAACCGCTTCAACCTTATTAGACGGATGTTTCATATCCATTAAGAATCACTCTTTTCCTTTGTCCCTACTTCCTTTAAAACTAGCCGGTTTTGACATAGTTTTGGGTATGGACTGGTTATCTCATAACCAGGCCCAAATTATTTGCAATAAGAAGCAAGTGATGATCAAGACTTCGTCTGGTGAATCACTTACTATTCAGGGAGATACCCAGTATGGGCTGCCCGAGAAAATGTCTATACTCAAAGACTCTAAGTGTTTGAAGAAGGGTTGTGTCATTTACATGGCACAGGTGATTATTGATGAACCGAAACCCAAGATTGGAGATATCCCAGTCATTTCTGAATACCCCGAAGTATTTCCTGAAGAACTACCTGGTTTGCCACCAGATAGGCAAGTGGAATTCAGGATTGACATTATTCCTGGATCAGCACCAGTTGCAAGGGCGCCTTATAGGTTGGCACCAACGGAGATGAAGGAACTGAGGACGCAGCTAGATGATTTGCTAGCCAAAGGTTTCATAAAACCTAGCTCGTCTCCTTGGGGAGCACCAGTGTTATTTGTCAAGAAGAAAGATGGATCGATGCGTTTGTGCATCGACTACCGTGAGCTTAACAAGGTCACCATCAAGAATAGGTATCCTTTGCCTAGAATTGACGATCTGTTTGATCAACTGCAAGGGGCAAGTTTCTTCTCTAAGATTGACTTAAGGTCAGGCTATCACCAACTGAAGGTTCGAGATGAAGACGTGCACAAGACAGCATTTAGGACTCGTTATGGTCATTACGAGTTCCTAGTGATGCCTTTTGGGCTCACTAATGCACCTGCCGCGTTCATGGACCTCATGAATCGCGTCTGCAAGCCTTACATGGATAAATTTGTCATCGTCTTCATCGATGACATCCTCATTTACTCGAAGAGCCAAGCTGACCATGAGAAGCATCTTCACTGCATACTGGAACTACTTCATAAAGAAAAGCTCTATGCCAAGTTCTCGAAGTGTGAATTCTGGCTTCGAGCAGTCTAATTTCTTGGGCATGTTGTTAGTGAGCGTGGTATCCAAGTAGATCCCGCTAAGGTTGAAGCTGTCATGAATTGGCACGAGCCAAGGACGCCTACAGAAATACGTAGCTTCCTGGGTTTGGCAGGATACTATAGGCGATTCATCGAAAACTTCTCAAGGATTGCTGCACCCCTGACTTCGCTGACACGTAAGAAGATTAAGTTTGACTGGGGTCCTAAGCAGCAGGAATCCTTCGATATTCTGAAACAAAAGTTGAGCAATGCTCCAGTACTAACATTGCCTGATGGAGTAGAGGAGTTTGCAGTTTATTGTGATGCATCACACACCGGGATGGGGTGTGTGCTTATGCAGAAAGGCAAAGTCATTGCCTATGCATCACGCCAGTTAAAGGTGCACGAAAAGAATTACACCACCCATGACTTAGAATTGGGTGCCGTTGTATTCGCACTAAAACTGTGGAGGCATTACTTATATGGAATCAAATGTGTGATCTATTCTGATCACAAAAGCCTTCAACATCTGTTCAACCAGAAGGACTTGAACATGAGGCAACGTCGTTGGATGGAAACTCTTAATGATTACGATTGTGAAATAAGATACCATCCCGGCAAGGCGAATGTTGTCGCCGATGCCTTGAGTAGGAAGGAAAAAGTAAAACCAATAAGAATCAATGCCAAGAGCATCGAGGTAAAGAATAATTTGATGGAAAGGTTGTTAGTTGCACAGAAGGAAGCTGTGTTGGAAGCTAACTATCCTAACGAAAAGTTAGGGGTAACTGAGGAGCAGTTAACCCTTAGTAAGGATGGAATTCTTAGATTGAATGGAAGAATATGGGTTCCGATTCTTGGAGGACTGCGAGATGTTATTCTCCAGGAAGCCCATAGTTCCAAATATTCCGTTCATCCTGGAGCGGATAAGATGTACCAGGATTTAAGGGCAAATTATTGGTGGATAGGCTTGAAAAAGTCTGTAGCTGCCCATGTAGCAAAATGCTTGACATGTGCGCAGGTCAAAGCAGAATATCAAAAACCGTCGGGATTGCTACAACAGCCTGAACTTCCCACCTGGAAATGGGAAATGGTGACTATGGATTTTATTACCAAGTTACCTAAGACAAGGAAAGGCAATGATACGATATGGGTTATAGTTGACAGACTGACCAAGTCAGCTCATTTCTTACCCATCAAGGAGACTTATAGCTCCGACATGTTAGCTCAGTTATATGTTGATAAGATTGTAGCCCTACATGGCATACCTGTAGCTATTATCTCTGATAGGGATACTAGGTACACGTCACATTTTTGGAAAAGCTTCCAACAATCTTTGGGCACACGTTTGAACTTTAGTACGGCTTACCATCCACAGACAGACGGTCAGAGTGAGCGTACTATTCAAACGTTAGAAGACATGCTACGTGCATGTGCAATCGACTTGGGAGGTAGCTGGGATAAGAACCTGCCATTGATCGAATTCTCCTACAACAATAGCTACCATACCAGCATAAAGGCTGCGCCTTTTGAGGCATTATACGGTAGAAAGTGTAGATCGCCTGTTTGTTGGGCGGAAGTTGGAGAAGTCCAGTTATCAGGACCAGAGATTGTGTTCGAAACGACGGACAAGATTGTCCAGATTCGTAACAATCTCCAAGCTGCCCGGAATAGGCAGAAGATTTACGCTGATCCAAATCGTAAGGATTTTCACTTCGAAGTAGGTGACAAAGTCCTACTTAAAGTGTCACCCTGGAAAGGAGTGATGCGGTTTGGTAAGAAAGGCAAACTAAGCCCGAGATACATAGGACCCTTCGAGGTTATCGAACGTGCCGGGTCAGTTGCCTACAAGTTAAACTTACCTGAAGAGCTCAGTAGTATACACAATGTGTTCCACATCTGCAATCTGAAGAAGTGTTTCGCTGACTCCGCTGATGAATCAGTGATTATACCCTATACAGATGTGCATATCGATGAGAGCTTGAAATTTGTGGAAAAACCTTTGTCAATCGAAGATCGACAGGTAAGGAAGCTTCGAAGGAAGCATATACCTTTTGTAAAGGTCAAATGGGATGCCCGTAGAGGTCCCGAATTCACCTGGGAGGTTGAATCCACGATGAAAGAAAAATACCCCTACTTATTTCAGTAAATCTCGGGTCGAGATTTATTTTAAGGGGGTGAGGATGTAACACCTCGGAAATTTACGTCCTATAATGTGCTGACACGTGTCATAAGTTTGAACGTGTGAAAGAATGTTCTTGAAGGACTAAAGTTGACAAGCAGTGAAACTGTGTAAATAGAAGGGTTCAAAGTATCAACAATGAATAAATATACTTTGCAATAACCCTACATGATGTTTACAACCTTAAACGATTAGATCATGGATCATACGAAGCGAATTGTGAAAGAAAGTGAGAGATCACAAACTACAGGGGTTAAATGTGCCAACATGTTTAAATTATACCTCTGAGTGACCTTTTGACAAACCCGAAGCTTTGTAACGATTAAATATGCTCACTAGAATGTACCATAAAAATTTCACCAAGTTTCGTTATCGTATGAGCAAGTTGTGATAAAATTCGTGTGTGAGGGTTAGAATCGTCAACATAGAAATTTAGGGCTTTTCGGGTGATCACAAAGTTACCCGAGGACTTAACAAAGAGGGTATAAGCCTTAAAGCCCCACATGTTAAATATCAAAGGTCCTTTATGCAAGAAACCAGGTGAAAGCGATGTTTTTAGGACCAGGGACTGAAAATGCAATTAAAGGAAACTTGCTAAACTGGTCATCATCACCCTCGCGTAGCGCGAGCCTGAATGGGCTTGGCAGTCGCGCTACGCGACTGCCTTGATCTAGACAGAATGTGTGTGCAGCTGTGGGTTGATGTTTAAACCGACTCAAATGATATTTTTCCATTCCATGGGCTTGTCTAAGGTGGTATTTAGCATATAGGATACATGTTGATCAGTTGGTAACACCCATAGACCTATGTGTCGATGATCCATGCTTATTTGAAGTCATTTATAAAGACCACATTATGCAACATTCATCATTCATCATTCTTTTCATCTCCTGAGCATTTCAAGACCATTCAAGCAGCCTACAAGCAATCCATATCATCCATAAGACTTGTGTAAGTACCCTTGATCTTCTCTAATTCGTTTATGCTTCGTTTATGACCTAGAAATCAAACCGTCGTAACTACGGTTTGACTTTTCGATAATAAATAAATGGTCCAGAGATTTGTCGAATCAAAGGTTGTTATAAGCTGGTATTTATATGGTTAATAAACCCCTAAAAGGGCACTCACTAATTCGAATCCTAACCATGTCGTTTGTCGAGTCAAAGGTGATCCGAAAAAGTCAACAGAAACCTTAATCGCATATTTAATGATACGGAGGGCGTGTAATCTGTTTTAACAGTCATATAACTTGAAAATAAGTATAATAACTTGTCTACGCTTGTTTGATTCGACAACTTTATGTATTGAACCGATTCGGAGCCGAAAGACGCAAAAGTTTGACTTTTGCGTTGACCTCAGTTCTGACCCGATTTATATAGGTTTAGACATGCCTTAAGGTTCCATTAGGACCTAGTTACATGTGTGTATAAGCCTCTGCGTTTATACCACTCGAATCCCTAATCGTTCGAAGTTTCCGTTAATCGCCTAAATATTGACCGTAATGCCCTTATGACCATAAAACGAGATTTTTGGAAATGTGGAAGTGCCATAATCTTAGTTACTGATTATTATGCATGTCCCGAAAATTTCACGTTAATCGGAGGTCTAGATTAGGAGTTATGCTTAATGACGTAATTAAGAACGCTTTTATTAATTAAACGGCGTCATTAGCATAAAACCTATCTAAACCCAATTGTTGACACCAAGTCTTTTACCAACTAATGTTAAATAATATTGTGGGATTTTTAAAGATTTTTAATTATTTTTAAACTGATCATAAGCTTGGATTAGCGCCTTAATTCGGTAAATACCGAATATACCCTTTTCGGCCATAAAATGAGTTTTACAAATCCTTTTAACGCCAATCCAATTGCTACTGATTTTAAATATTAAATAGAGTGTTTTGAACCTGTTTTACTGATCAAGAAACTCAGAATCGTATTTTAAACCGTACGTCGCTTAAAACGGCTTTATACGCGTATTTAACGCATAGTTTGGGTTTAAAACTATTTTGACATATAAGACTTATAACCAAATGTTATAACCTGTTTAAATAAGCCATTTTACTGAAGTAATCAGACCCGGTTCACAGAAACCTAATTAAACCCTTTTATAATCTTTAAAATGACCAAAATACCCCTACGGGGCATATTAAGTGATTAAACTCGTTTTGGCCATAACGGAAGGTATCTTACTGATATCAAAACATATTTAGGGCGTGTTAACTTAGGAAACCTGTTTAGGACTCTTACGGATACCCGTTACGCTTCACGCGCGTTCGGTTCGGTTTATGTAACTAGTTTACATAAACTAGCCGAAACGGGTCAAACCATATCGGTTTTATCTCAAAATCCAGAATGTGTATAATATACCCATAATAAGCAAGTCTTCAAACTTGTCGGGTCTAAATCACATTCTATCCGGTCTTCGCTTAATCGTGCGTACGAACCGTATCCTTAAAACTAACCGGTCTAAGCGTAAGCTTAACTAAAGACCCGTTAGGATTCTAATAGGTTATTATAAACCTTCGTTCCAGATTAGGAGAACCAGTAAAAGATACTTGCACTCGCTGATTTTGAACTATACTTGCTCAGGTAAATACTTTTAACTTATTTTCCCTATACGGGCTTGGGGTACGGTATATAAAATACCGCTTGGTCGGGGCGTTGAATCTTTGATTGAATATATGATAATGAAAGTATTGAGATGCCTCGTTTAAAATTTGTTTTGTTTGCTTAAAGCCTTTGGGGGGTTAATGACCGTGTCCCGGATATCCCTGGCATCATTTTACGAAATGGCCACGACCTTAGCACTCAGGTGTAGGCGTACACCTGTTAGTGTCTCATTTACATAATGTGGTGTGTCTATTGATCTTTAACCCGGCTCGATCCGGGCTACTGAACGCATAAGGAACATGTAAAGCTGCTACAAGTATTATATTTAAATAATTATCCCAAGTTATAAAATATTATTTGTGCCTTGTGCCTTAAATGCATTTTCTTAAACTCTTTTCAAAATGAGTCGGTTGATTGTATTTACCAGTGTAAACTGACGTATTTTCTTAAAAAGATTGAGTGCAGGTACTACGCGAAATAGGCTGGCTTGTCTCCTAGCATCCGTATTAAGTCTCGCCAGCTTGGATGTTATAAACTGTTGAACATTTGTTTCCTTTTTATTTGGATCTACCTGTGGATTTGTATTCAACTAATTGTGATACTTAATATTACAATATCGTTTGGTTGGATTAAATCTATAATTTTTGCTTCCGCTGTGCATTTAAATATTGTGTTGTTTGACTATTACGTTGCCAACCACGTCACGATACTTCCCCACCGGGCCCACCGGTGACACGTGGAAATCCGGGGTGTGACAGGTTGGTATCAGAGCCAACACTGAGTGAATTAAACACTAACCTTTTGTGTTTAATCTCAGTTACACAATTGCACATTCCTAAATCTTCGAGTCTAGACAAAGAACTTAGGAATAATCCAAATTGTTCAAAATTTTTATTTAAATTTTGTCCTTTATTTTTCCTGGTTATTACCTTGTGTATTTTAACAGGTACAATAATGCCGCCAAGATTTAGACGAGGTGGTCGAGGAAAGGAGCCAGCTAGCGCCCCTAACGACCATGAGGCAGGGCCTTCATATCGACGAACTTCTTCTACTTCTACAAGGAATGACGATACGAGGGAGCTATGGAGGGTATATGAAGAGTCTGCCAGGCGATCTTTTTCGCACGCCTCAACACCTCCATATCATGACTCTTATGGGCCTCAGTCAGAGAACGAACCCCACAACCCGCAACAATCCTATGGCGACCCTACTCCTATTTTTCAGGGCCAATTTAACCCAGCAGAGTACCTACCAGAACAAGTGGGCTTTAACCCACTAGGACCGGAAGATCACTTTTCTGGTGATCAAGATATGGACGAGGACACAGATCCCGCCGAGGCTTCAACCGGATCCGTGAACCATCCTTTTGTGATCTCAGATGGTTCGTCTTTTCACGGAACACCATACCAAGGTCCGGATAGTCACATGGCACGGTTCGAACGGTGTGAGTGGTATTATACCCCATCTGAACACTCACCGTCTCATCATACACCGTCTCATCATACACCGTCTCACCATTCATCATCTCACCAGCATCAGCAACCGCAACAACAACAAGATCCCTCTGGGGATCCGCGTTATGTGGCAGAAACACCACCGCCTCCACCGCCGCCAGTTCATCTAGAACCTCCAGAACCGCCAAGACGTAGGAGGACTGGCCCGCGGATGTCAGCACGAGCAGGGGAGTTTCATTTCAGCACTCCTCAACACTCTAGTGGTAGCCACTACCCACCAGTATATGAAGGGCCACAAATGGGTGAACCTTCCGTTCCAGTTTCTGAGGTGAATTCGGCACCTATAGAAGCGCCATCAGCAGGTTTTGGCAACCCTATCCCAGCTTATACGGCTCCGGCAGCTTACAATCCATATGGACCACCAGCATACCATGGCTATAACTATGCTGATGATCCTTACAACGTGGCATCAAGCTACCTTGCCCATAATAATCCTGAGGGACCATATGGACCCCCTTGGGGAATGGGATACCCAGCTCGGGGGTATCAAGCACCTGTTCAGCCGCCACCACAGTACCAGCCACCAGGGGCTCCTCCCCATGAGCAGGAGGAACTCCGCCGAAGACTGGCCAAAGTGGAGCGAGACTTCCAGAAGGAACGTAAGAAGAACGAGGGATTTATGAGTGGGTTGGCAAACTTGCTTAAGGGGAAGAAGAAACGGGATCGTTAAATCCCCATATATATATTGTTGTATTTCCTTGTTTAAAATCAAGTCCCTACGTGGACATTTATTTATGTGTGTATGTAGTCCCTGCGTGGACATCTACCTTTGTACTTAGTCCCTACGTGGACTTGTCTCTAGTAGTCCCTGCGTGGACATTTACTTTTGTAGACCGTCCCTGTGAGGACATGTATTATATGTATAGCTCCTGCGTGGGCATCTGTACAGTGAAAAGTCCCGTTTAGGGCAAAGATGTACTACTTTTAGTTTAATGGAATGTAAGTTTATAAATTTCATCTTTGCTATGTTATGCATAATTAAATTATATATATGAAATAAATAAATCAGAATCATTCCTTTTAAAAATCTATCTGCCTATGTTATGTGTATTAAGGATCTTAAAAGTAAAACCTAGCCTGCATGTCATTTTAAGACCTGGCCCAGATGGTAAAACTTGTTAAAAAGATTCAAATCCCTGTTAACATCTGAAAACATGTTAACACTCCTAGCAGATATGATTCGTTAGAAACATACGTGTTATTATTATATTTGGATCTTTTCAAGATTCTAAACCCACTTAAATGATCTTTGAATCATGGGTTAAATCATTAATAAAGATGATCAGTTCTTTTACCATCTATTGGTAATGGAATGCCTTCGGGCCCTTCTCATTTTCATATGAGACAAAAGACAGTATTAGTCTGTGACCCTGTCTGATAAAGGTAATGAACTTTGTTCAGACCTACATGCTTGATTCTCTGAAATCATAGCTTATAATCTAAATTGTCCCTGGGACTAGGCCCTATGTGCTAATAAGACTATTATCGTCTTATAATTAGGATAAATTATATTAGAAATCCTAAATTTATGTGAGTAATAAATTAACCAGATATGGTCTATGTTTACCACGGTTAATAAAATTGCCATAAAAGACAATTCTATAATAAACTCACCAATAAATTATTGCCGATATGTTACAGTTTAAGCTACATGGCAGACTCAAACGAGGTCAACAGTCACCCTGGGATAGTGAATGATAATGTCCATGTAAACGTAGCAGGTGCAGAGTTGCAAGCTATGATAGACAATGCGGTTAATAGAGCTATGGATAGACAAAACCATGGATCAAGTGGTACCCATACGAGGACCCATTCTGCATCACACACTAGAACACCCTCCAGGACCCACACTGCCCACAACAGTAATTCTCACCACTCCTCGAATCAAAGGAGTCATCCATCCCAAAGAGTCTTACAGAACCAAGAACCTCGTAATAGGGGTTGCACCTATAAATACTTCGTGTCGTGCAAACCCAGAGACTTCAATGGGGAAAAAGGAGCTGTTGAATGCATGACGTGGATGGATGAAATGGATACTGTGGTGGATATTAGTGGTTGTCATAATAGGGACATTGTGAAGTTTGTCTCGCAGTCTTTCAAAGGAGAAGCCTTAGCCTGGTGGAGATCTTTGATCCAAGCCACAGGGAAAGTCCCGTTATACAACATGACCTGGGAACAGTTCATGGCACTAATCAAAGAAAATTTCTGCCCTCAACATGAGGTTGAGAGAATTGAATCTGATTTCCTGGCGTTGGTCATGAGAAATCTGGACTGTCAGGCCTACCTTACCACCTTCAATACCTTGTCAAGGTTGGTCCCTTATTTGGTGACTCCGGAGCCTAAGCGTATAGCCCGTTTCATCGGGGGTTTGGAACCGGAGATCAAAGCAAGTGTAAAGGCCTCCAGACCAACCACTTTTCGGTCAGTAACGGACATATCGTTATCTCTGACCTCAGATGCTGTTAGGCTGAGGTCACAAAGGAAAAATGATACCGAAAAGAGGAAGCGTGAGGATGACAACTCACGGCGTTCAGATAAGAAGCAGAAGGGTAGCAATGACCAGAAGAAGGGGTCAGGTTTTAAGAAGGATGGTCAGCAGACGGGTGAAAAACCCAGATGTAAAACCTGCAAGAGACAGCACTTTGGAAAGTGCAGGTTTGAATCCAACTCACAATCACAATCGAAACCTTTTGCTTGTGGGTTATGCAAATCCAAGGAACACAAAACCTTGGAGTGCAAGAAGATAAAGGATGCGACCTGCTATGGTTGCAATGAAAAGGGGCACATCAAGAGCAATTGCCCAAAATTTGCCAAGAAGCCGGAAGAGGCTAGGAAGACCAATGCAAGGGTCTTCAGAATGGATGCAAAGGAAGCCGTCAAGGACGACAACGTGATAACAGGTACCTTTCTCGTAAATGATGTTTATGCGAGAGTGTTATTTGATTCAGGCGCTGATAAGTCGTTTGTAGATAATAAGTTTTGTGAATTGTTAAAACTACCTGTTAGAGCTTTAAGTGTGAAGTATGAGGTGGAACTAGCCGATGGCACTTTAGAAACCGCTTCAACCTTATTAGACGGATGTTTCATATCCATTAAGAATCACTCTTTTCCTTTGTCCCTACTTCCTTTAAAACTAGCCGGTTTTGACATAGTTTTGGGTATGGACTGGTTATCTCATAACCAGGCCCAAATTATTTGCAATAAGAAGCAAGTGATGATCAAGACTTCGTCTGGTGAATCACTTACTATTCAGGGAGATACCCAGTATGGGCTGCCCGAGAAAATGTCTATACTCAAAGACTCTAAGTGTTTGAAGAAGGGTTGTGTCATTTACATGGCACAGGTGATTATTGATGAACCGAAACCCAAGATTGGAGATATCCCAGTCATTTCTGAATACCCCGAAGTATTTCCTGAAGAACTACCTGGTTTGCCACCAGATAGGCAAGTGGAATTCAGGATTGACATTATTCCTGGATCAGCACCAGTTGCAAGGGCGCCTTATAGGTTGGCACCAACGGAGATGAAGGAACTGAGGACGCAGCTAGATGATTTGCTAGCCAAAGGTTTCATAAAACCTAGCTCGTCTCCTTGGGGAGCACCAGTGTTATTTGTCAAGAAGAAAGATGGATCGATGCGTTTGTGCATCGACTACCGTGAGCTTAACAAGGTCACCATCAAGAATAGGTATCCTTTGCCTAGAATTGACGATCTGTTTGATCAACTGCAAGGGGCAAGTTTCTTCTCTAAGATTGACTTAAGGTCAGGCTATCACCAACTGAAGGTTCGAGATGAAGACGTGCACAAGACAGCATTTAGGACTCGTTATGGTCATTACGAGTTCCTAGTGATGCCTTTTGGGCTCACTAATGCACCTGCCGCGTTCATGGACCTCATGAATCGCGTCTGCAAGCCTTACATGGATAAATTTGTCATCGTCTTCATCGATGACATCCTCATTTACTCGAAGAGCCAAGCTGACCATGAGAAGCATCTTCACTGCATACTGGAACTACTTCATAAAGAAAAGCTCTATGCCAAGTTCTCGAAGTGTGAATTCTGGCTTCGAGCAGTCTAATTTCTTGGGCATGTTGTTAGTGAGCGTGGTATCCAAGTAGATCCCGCTAAGGTTGAAGCTGTCATTAATTGGCACGAGCCAAGGACGCCTACAGAAATACGTAGCTTCCTGGGTTTGGCAGGATACTATAGGCGATTCATCGAAAACTTCTCAAGGATTGCTGCACCCCTGACTTCGCTGACACGTAAGAAGATTAAGTTTGACTGGGGTCCTAAGCAGCAGGAATCCTTCGATATTCTGAAACAAAAGTTGAGCAATGCTCCAGTACTAACATTGCCTGATGGAGTAGAGGAGTTTGCAGTTTATTGTGATGCATCACACACCGGGATGGGGTGTGTGCTTATGCAGAAAGGCAAAGTCATTGCCTATGCATCACGCCAGTTAAAGGTGCACGAAAAGAATTACACCACCCTTGACTTAGAATTGGGTGCCGTTGTATTCGCACTAAAACTGTGGAGGCATTACTTATATGGAATCAAATGTGTGATCTATTCTGATCACAAAAGCCTTCAACATCTGTTCAACCAGAAGGACTTGAACATGAGGCAACGTCGTTGGATGGAAACTCTTAATGATTACGATTGTGAAATAAGATACCATCCCGGCAAGGCGAATGTTGTCGCCGATGCCTTGAGTAGGAAGGAAAAAGTAAAACCAATAAGAATCAATGCCAAGAGCATCGAGGTAAAGAATAATTTGATGGAAAGGTTGTTAGTTGCACAGAAGGAAGCTGTGTTGGAAGCTAACTATCCTAACGAAAAGTTAGGGGTAACTGAGGAGCAGTTAACCCTTAGTAAGGATGGAATTCTTAGATTGAATGGAAGAATATGGGTTCCGATTCTTGGAGGACTGCGAGATGTTATTCTCCAGGAAGCCCATAGTTCCAAATATTCCGTTCATCCTGGAGCGGATAAGATGTACCAGGATTTAAGGGCAAATTATTGGTGGATAGGCTTGAAAAAGTCTGTAGCTGCCCATGTAGCAAAATGCTTGACATGTGCGCAGGTCAAAGCAGAACATCAAAAACCGTCGGGATTGCTACAACAGCCTGAACTTCCCACCTGGAAATGGGAAATGGTGACTATGGATTTTATTACCAAGTTACCTAAGACAAGGAAAGGCAATGATACGATATGGGTTATAGTTGACAGACTGACCAAGTCAGCTCATTTCTTACCCATCAAGGAGACTTATAGCTCCGACATGTTAGCTCAGTTATATGTTGATAAGATTGTAGCCCTACATGGCATACCTGTAGCTATTATCTCTGATAGGGATACTAGGTACACGTCACATTTTTGGAAAAGCTTCCAACAATCTTTGGGCACACGTTTGAACTTTAGTACGGCTTACCATCCACAGACAGACGGTCAGAGTGAGCGTACTATTCAAACGTTAGAAGACATGCTACGTGCATGTGCAATCGACTTGGGAGGTAGCTGGGATAAGAACCTGCCATTGATCGAATTCTCCTACAACAATAGCTACCATACCAGCATAAAGGCTGCGCCTTTTGAGGCATTATACGGTAGAAAGTGTAGATCGCCTGTTTGTTGGGCGGAAGTTGGAGAAGTCCAGTTATCAGGACCAGAGATTGTGTTCGAAACGACGGACAAGATTGTCCAGATTCGTAACAATCTCCAAGCTGCCCGGAATAGGAAGAAGATTTACGCTGATCCAAATCGTAAGGATTTTCACTTCGAAGTAGGTGACAAAGTCCTACTTAAAGTGTCACCCTGGAAAGGAGTGATGCGGTTTGGTAAGAAAGGCAAACTAAGCCCGAGATACATAGGACCCTTCGAGGTTATCGAACGTGTCGGGTCAGTTGCCTACAAGTTAAACTTACCTGAAGAGCTCAGTAGTATACACAATGTGTTCCACATCTGCAATCTGAAGAAGTGTTTCGCTGACTCCGCTGACGAATCAGTGATTATACCCTATACAGATGTGCATATCGATGAGAGCTTGAAATTTGTGGAAAAACCTTTGTCAATCGAAGATCGACAGGTAAGGAAGCTTCGAAGGAAGCATATACCTTTTGTAAAGGTCAAATGGGATGCCCGTAGAGGTCCCGAATTCACGTGGGAGGTTGAATCCACGATGAAAGAAAAATACCCCTACTTATTTCAGTAAATCTCGGGTCGAGATTTATTTTAAGGGGGTGAGGATGTAACACCTCGGAAATTTACGTCCTATAATGTGCTGACACGTGTCATAAGTTTGAACGTGTGAAAGAATGTTCTTGAAGGACTAAAGTTGACAAGCAGTGAAACTGTGTAAATAGAAGGGTTCAAAGTATCAACAATGAATAAATATACTTTGCAATAACCCTACATGATGTTTACAACCTTAAACGATTAGATCATGGATCATACGAAGCGAATTGTGAAAGAAAGTGAGAGATCACAAACTACAGGGGTTAAATGTGCCAACATGTTTAAATTATACCTCTGAGTGACCTTTTGACAAACCCGAAGCTTTGTAACGATTAAATATGCTCACTAGAATGTACCATAAAAATTTCACCAAGTTTCGTTATCGTATGAGCAAGTTGTGATAAAATTCGTGTGTGAGGGTTAGAATCGTCAACATAGAAATTTAGGGCTTTTCGGGTGATCACAAAGTTACCCGAGGACTTAACAAAGAGGGTATAAGCCTTAAAGCCCCACATGTTAAATATCAAAGGTCCTTTATGCAAGAAACCAGGTGAAAGCGATGTTTTTAGGACCAGGGACTGAAAATGCAATTAAAGGAAACTTGCTAAACTGGTCATCATCACCCTCGCGTAGCGCGAGCCTGAATGGGCTTGGCAGTCGCGCTACGCGACTGCCTTGATCTGGACAGAATGTGTGTGCAGCTGTGGGTTGATGTTTAAACCGACTCAAATGATATTTTTCCATTCCATGGGCTTGTCTAAGGTGGTATTTAGCATATAGGATACATGTTGATCAGTTGGTAACACCCATAGACCTATGTGTCGATGATCCATGCTTATTTGAAGTCATTTATAAAGACCACATTATGCAACATTCATCATTCATCATTCTTTTCATCTCCTGAGCATTTCAAGACCATTCAAGCAGCCTACAAGCAATCCATATCATCCATAAGACTTGTGTAAGTACCCTTGATCTTCTCTAATTCGTTTATGCTTCGTTTATGACCTAGAAATCAAACCGTCGTAACTACGGTTTGACTTTTCGATAATAAATAAATGGTCCAGAGATTTGTCGAATCAAAGGTTGTTATAAGTTGGTATTTATATGGTTAATAAACCCCTAAAAGGGCACTCACTAATTCGAATCCTAACCATGTCGTTTGTCGAGTCAAAGGTGATCCGAAAAAGTCAACAGAAACCTTAATCGCATATTTAATGATACGGAGGGCGTGTAATCTGTTTTAACAGTCATATAACTTGAAAATAAGTATAATAACTTGTCTACGCTTGTTTGATTCGACAACTTTATGTATTGAACCGATTCGGAGCCGAAAGACGCAAAAGTTTGACTTTTGCGTTGACCTCAGTTCTGACCCGATTTATATAGGTTTAGACATGCCTTAAGGTTCCATTAGGACCTAGTTACATGTGTGTATAAGCCTCTGCGTTTATACCACTCGAATCCCTAATCGTTCGAAGTTTCCGTTAATCGCCTAAATATTGACCGTAATGCCCTTATGACCATAAAACGAGATTTTTGGAAATGTGGAAGTGCCATAATATTAGTTACTGATTATTATGCATGTCCCGAAAATTTCACGTTAATCGGAGGTCTAGATTAGGAGTTATGCTTAATGACGTAATTAAGAACGCTTTTATTAATTAAACGGCGTCATTAGCATAAAACCTATCTAAACCCAATTGTTGACACCAAGTCTTTTACCAACTAATGTTAAATAATATTGTGGGATTTTTAAAGATTTTTAATTATTTTTAAACTGATCATAAGCTTGGATTAGCGCCTTAATTCGGTAAATACCGAATATACCCTTTTCGGCCATAAAATGAGTTTTACAAATCCTTTTAACGCCAATCCAATTGCTACTGATTTTAAATATTAAATAGAGTGTTTTGAACCTGTTTTACTGATCAAGAAACTCAGAATCGTATTTTAAACCGTACGTCGCTTAAAACGGCTTTATACGCGTATTTAACGCATAGTTTGGGTTTAAAACTATTTTGACATATAAGACTTATAACCAAATGTTATAACTTGTTTAAATAAGCCATTTTACTGAAGTAATCAGACCCGGTTCACAGAAACCTAATTAAACCCTTTTATAATCTTTAAAATGACCAAAATACCCCTACGGGGCATATTAAGTGATTCAACTCGTTTTGGCCATAACGGAAGGTATCTTACTGATATCAAAACATATTTAGGGCGTGTTAACTTAGGAAACCTGTTTAGGACTCTTACGGATACCCGTTACGCTTCACGCGCGTTCGGTTCGGTTTATGTAACTAGTTTACATAAACTAGCCGAAACGGGTCAAACCATATCGGTTTTATCTCAAAATCCAGAATGTGTATAATATACCCATAATAAGCAAGTCTTCAAACTTGTCGGGTCTAAATCACATTCTATCCGGTCTTCGCTTAATCGTGCGTACGAACCGTATCCTTAAAACTAACCGGTCTAAGCGTAAGCTTAACTAAAGACCCGTTAGGATTCTAATAGGTTATTATAAACCTTCGTTCCAGATTAGGAGAACCAGTAAAAGATACTTGCACTCGCTGATTTTGAACTATACTTGCTCAGGTAAATACTTTTAACTTATTTTCCCTATACGGGCTTGGGGTACGGTATATAAAATACCGCTTGGTCGGGGCGTTGAATCTTTGATTGAATATATGATAATGAAAGTATTGAGATGCCTCGTTTAAAATTTGTTTTGTTTGCTTAAAGCCTTTGGGGGGTTAATGACCGTGTCCCGGATATCCCTGGCATCATTTTACGAAATGGCCACGACCTTAGCACTCAGGTGTAGGCGTACACCTGTTAGTGTCTCATTTACATAATGTGGTGTGTCTATTGATCTTTAACCCGGCTCGATCCGGGCTACTGAACGCATAAGGAACATGTAAAGCTGCTACAAGTATTATATTTAAATAATTATCCCAAGTTATAAAATATTATTTGTGCCTTGTGCCTTAAATGCATTTTCTTAAACTCTTTTCAAAATGAGTCGGTTGATTGTATTTACCAGTGTAAACTGACGTATTTTCTTAAAAAGATTGAGTGCAGGTACTACGCGAAATAGGCTGGCTTGTCTCCTAGCATCCGTATTAAGTCTCGCCAGCTTGGATGTTATAAACTGTTGAACATTTGTTTCCTTTTTATTTGGATCTACCTGTGGATTTGTATTCAACTAATTGTGATACTTAATATTACAATATCGTTTGGTTGGATTAAATCTATAATTTTTGCTTCCGCTGTGCATTTAAATATTGTGTTGTTTGACTATTACGTTGCCAACCACGTCACGATACTTCCCCACCGGGCCCACCGGTGACACGTGGAAATCCGGGGTGTGACAGGTTGGTATCAGAGCCAACACTGAGTGAATTAAACACTAACCTTTTGTGTTTAATCTCAGTTACACAATTGCACATTCCTAAATCTTCGAGTCTAGACAAAGAACTTAGGAATAATCCAAATTGTTCAAAATTTTTATTTAAATTTTGTCCTTTATTTTTCCTGGTTATTACCTTGTGTATTTTAACAGGTACAATAATGCCGCCAAGATTTAGACGAGGTGGTCGAGGAAAGGAGCCAGCTAGCGCCCCTAACGACCATGAGGCAGGGCCTTCATATCGACGAACTTCTTCTACTTCTACAAGGAATGACGATACGAGGGAGCTATGGAGGGTATATGAAGAGTCTGCCAGGCGATCTTTTTCGCACGCCTCAACACCTCCATATCATGACTCTTATGGGCCTCAGTCAGAGAACGAACCCCACAACCCGCAACAATCCTATGGCGAC
Organism: Helianthus tuberosus; assembly: GCA_030545235.1. NCBI lineage: Eukaryota > Viridiplantae > Streptophyta > Magnoliopsida > Asterales > Asteraceae > Helianthus > Helianthus tuberosus. The sequence goes on from CM060394.1 coordinate 6,858,069, forward strand.
CCTACTCCTATTTTTCAGGGCCAATTTAACCCAGCAGAGTACCTACCAGAACAAGTGGGCTTTAACCCACTAGGACCGGAAGATCACTTTTCTGGTGATCAAGATATGGACGAGGACACAGATCCCGCCGAGGCTTCAACCGGATCCGTGAACCATCCTTTTGTGATCTCAGATGGTTCGTCTTTTCACGGAACACCATACCAAGGTCCGGATAGTCACATGGCACGGTTCGAACGGTGTGAGTGGTATTATACCCCATCTGAACACTCACCGTCTCATCATACACCGTCTCACCATTCATCATCTCACCAGCATCAGCAACCGCAACAACAACAAGATCCCTCTGGGGATCCGCGTTATGTGGCAGAAACACCACCGCCTCCACCGCCGCCAGTTCATCTAGAACCTCCAGAACCGCCAAGACGTAGGAGGACTGGCCCGCGGATGTCAGCACGAGCAGGGGAGTTTCATTTCAGCACTCCTCAACACTCTAGTGGTAGCCACTACCCACCAGTATATGAAGGGCCACAAATGGGTGAACCTTCCGTTCCAGTTTCTGAGGTGAATTCGGCACCTATAGAAGCGCCATCAGCAGGTTTTGGCAACCCTATCCCAGCTTATACGGCTCCGGCAGCTTACAATCCATATGGACCACCAGCATACCATGGCTATAACTATGCTGATGATCCTTACAACGTGGCATCAAGCTACCTTGCCCATAATAATCCTGAGGGACCATATGGACCCCCTTGGGGAATGGGATACCCAGCTCGGGGGTATCAAGCACCTGTTCAGCCGCCACCACAGTACCAGCCACCAGGGGCTCCTCCCCATGAGCAGGAGGAACTCCGCCGAAGACTGGCCAAAGTGGAGCGAGACTTCCAGAAGGAACGTAAGAAGAACGAGGGATTTATGAGTGGGTTGGCAAACTTGCTTAAGGGGAAGAAGAAACGGGATCGTTAAATCCCCATATATATATTGTTGTATTTCCTTGTTTAAAATCAAGTCCCTACGTGGACATTTATTTATGTGTGTATGTAGTCCCTGCGTGGACATCTACCTTTGTACTTAGTCCCTACGTGGACTTGTCTCTAGTAGTCCCTGCGTGGACATTTACTTTTGTAGACCGTCCCTGTGAGGACATGTATTATATGTATAGCTCCTGCGTGGGCATCTGTACAGTGAAAAGTCCCGTTTAGGGCAAAGATGTACTACTTTTAGTTTAATGGAATGTAAGTTTATAAATTTCATCTTTGCTATGTTATGCATAATTAAATTATATATATGAAATAAATAAATCAGAATCATTCCTTTTAAAAATCTATCTGCCTATGTTATGTGTATTAAGGATCTTAAAAGTAAAACCTAGCCTGCATGTCATTTTAAGACCTGGCCCAGATGGTAAAACTTGTTAAAAAGATTCAAATCCCTGTTAACATCTGAAAACATGTTAACACTCCTAGCAGATATGATTCGTTAGAAACATACGTGTTATTATTATATTTGGATCTTTTCAAGATTCTAAACCCACTTAAATGATCTTTGAATCATGGGTTAAATCATTAATAAAGATGATCAGTTCTTTTACCATCTATTGGTAATGGAATGCCTTCGGGCCCTTCTCATTTTCATATGAGACAAAAGACAGTATTAGTCTGTGACCCTGTCTGATAAAGGTAATGAACTTTGTTCAGACTTACATGCTCGATTCTCTGAAATCATAGCTTATAATCTAAATTGTCCCTGGGACTAGGCCCTATGTGCTAATAAGACTATTATCGTCTTATAATTAGGATAAATTATATTAGAAATCCTAAATTTATGTGAGTAATAAATTAACCAGATATGGTCTATGTTTACCACGGTTAATAAAATTGCCATAAAAGACAATTCTATAATAAACTCACCAATAAATTATTGCCGATATGTTACAGTTTAAGCTACATGGCAGACTCAAACGAGGTCAACAGTCACCCTGGGATAGTGAATGATAATGTCCATGTAAACGTAGCAGGTGCAGAGTTGCAAGCTATGATAGACAATGCGGTTAATAGAGCTATGGATAGACAAAACCATGGATCAAGTGGTACCCATACGAGGACCCATTCTGCATCACACACTAGAACACCCTCCAGGACCCACACTGCCCACAACAGTAATTCTCACCACTCCTCGAATCAAAGGAGTCATCCATCCCAAAGAGTCTTACAGAACCAAGAACCTCGTAATAGGGGTTGCACCTATAAATACTTCGTGTCGTGCAAACCCAGAGACTTCAATGGGGAAAAAGGAGCTGTTGAATGCATGACGTGGATGGATGAAATGGATACTGTGGTGGATATTAGTGGTTGTCATAATAGGGACATTGTGAAGTTTGTCTCGCAGTCTTTCAAAGGAGAAGCCTTAGCCTGGTGGAGATCTTTGATCCAAGCCACAGGGAAAGTCCCGTTATACAACATGACCTGGGAACAGTTCATGGCACTAATCAAAGAAAATTTCTGCCCTCAACATGAGGTTGAGAGAATTGAATCTGATTTCCTGGCGTTGGTCATGAGAAATCTGGACTGTTAGGCCTACCTTACCACCTTCAATACCTTGTCAAGGTTGGTCCCTTATTTGGTGACTCCGGAGCCTAAGCGTATAGCCCGTTTCATCGGGGGTTTGGAACCGGAGATCAAAGCAAGTGTAAAGGCCTCCAGACCAACCACTTTTCGGTCAGTAACGGACATATCGTTATCTCTGACCTCAGATGCTGTTAGGCTGAGGTCACAAAGGAAAAATGATACCGAAAAGAGGAAGCGTGAGGATGACAACTCACGGCGTTCAGATAAGAAGCAGAAGGGTAGCAATGACCAGAAGAAGGGGTCAGGTTTTAAGAAGGATGGTCAGCAGACGGGTGAAAAACCCAGATGTAAAACCTGCAAGAGACAGCACTTTGGAAAGTGCAGGTTTGAATCCAACTCACAATCACAATCGAAACCTTTTGCTTGTGGGTTATGCAAATCCAAGGAACACAAAACCTTGGAGTGCAAGAAGATAAAGGATGCGACCTGCTATGGTTGCAATGAAAAGGGGCACATCAAGAGCAATTGCCCAAAATTTGCCAAGAAGCCGGAAGAGGCTAGGAAGACCAATGCAAGGGTCTTCAGAATGGATGCAAAGGAAGCCGTCAAGGACGACAACGTGATAACAGGTACCTTTCTCGTAAATGATGTTTATGCGAGAGTGTTATTTGATTCAGGCGCTGATAAGTCGTTTGTAGATAATAAGTTTTGTGAATTGTTAAAACTACCTGTTAGAGCTTTAAGTGTGAAGTATGAGGTGGAACTAGCCGATGGCACTTTAGAAACCGCTTCAACCTTATTAGACGGATGTTTCATATCCATTAAGAATCACTATTTTCCTTTGTCCCTACTTCCTTTAAAACTAGCCGGTTTTGACATAGTTTTGGGTATGGACTGGTTATCTCATAACCAGGCCCAAATTATTTGCAATAAGAAGCAAGTGATGATCAAGACTTCGTCTGGTGAATCACTTACTATTCAGGGAGATACCCAGTATGGGCTGCCCGAGAAAATGTCTATACTCAAAGACTCTAAGTGTTTGAAGAAGGGTTGTGTCATTTACATGGCACAGGTGATTATTGATGAACCGAAACCCAAGATTGGAGATATCCCAGTCATTTCTGAATACCCCGAAGTATTTCCTGAAGAACTACCTGGTTTGCCACCAGATAGGCAAGTGGAATTCAGGATTGACATTATTCCTGGATCAGCACCAGTTGCAAGGGCGCCTTATAGGTTGGCACCAACGGAGATGAAGGAACTGAGGACGCAGCTAGATGATTTGCTAGCCAAAGGTTTCATAAAACCTAGCTCGTCTCCTTGGGGAGCACCAGTGTTATTTGTCAAGAAGAAAGATGGATCGATGCGTTTGTGCATCGACTACCGTGAGCTTAACAAGGTCACCATCAAGAATAGGTATCCTTTGCCTAGAATTGACGATCTGTTTGATCAACTGCAAGGGGCAAGTTTCTTCTCTAAGATTGACTTAAGGTCAGGCTATCACCAACTGAAGGTTCGAGATGAAGACGTGCACAAGACAGCATTTAGGACTCGTTATGGTCATTACGAGTTCCTAGTGATGCCTTTTGGGCTCACTAATGCACCTGCCGCGTTCATGGACCTCATGAATCGCGTCTGCAAGCCTTACATGGATAAATTTGTCATCGTCTTCATCGATGACATCCTCATTTACTCGAAGAGCCAAGCTGACCATGAGAAGCATCTTCACTGCATACTGGAACTACTTCATAAAGAAAAGCTCTATGCCAAGTTCTCGAAGTGTGAATTCTGGCTTCGAGCAGTCTAATTTCTTGGGCATGTTGTTAGTGAGCGTGGTATCCAAGTAGATCCCGCTAAGGTTGAAGCTGTCATTAATTGGCACGAGCCAAGGACGCCTACAGAAATACGTAGCTTCCTGGGTTTGGCAGGATACTATAGGCGATTCATCGAAAACTTCTCAAGGATTGCTGCACCCCTGACTTCGCTGACACGTAAGAAGATTAAGTTTGACTGGGGTCCTAAGCAGCAGGAATCCTTCGATATTCTGAAACAAAAGTTGAGCAATGCTCCAGTACTAACATTGCCTGATGGAGTAGAGGAGTTTGCAGTTTATTGTGATGCATCACACACCGGGATGGGGTGTGTGCTTATGCAGAAAGGCAAAGTCATTGCCTATGCATCACGCCAGTTAAAGGTGCACGAAAAGAATTACACCACCCATGACTTAGAATTGGGTGCCGTTGTATTCGCACTAAAACTGTGGAGGCATTACTTATATGGAATCAAATGTGTGATCTATTCTGATCACAAAAGCCTTCAACATCTGTTCAACCAGAAGGACTTGAACATGAGGCAACGTCGTTGGATGGAAACTCTTAATGATTACGATTGTGAAATAAGATACCATCCCGGCAAGGCGAATGTTGTCGCCGATGCCTTGAGTAGGAAGGAAAAAGTAAAACCAATAAGAATCAATGCCAAGAGCATCGAGGTAAAGAATAATTTGATGGAAAGGTTGTTAGTTGCACAGAAGGAAGCTGTGTTGGAAGCTAACTATCCTAACGAAAAGTTAGGGGTAACTGAGGAGCAGTTAACCCTTAGTAAGGATGGAATTCTTAGATTGAATGGAAGAATATGGGTTCCGATTCTTGGAGGACTGCGAGATGTTATTCTCCAGGAAGCCCATAGTTCCAAATATTCCGTTCATCCTGGAGCGGATAAGATGTACCAGGATTTAAGGGCAAATTATTGGTGGATAGGCTTGAAAAAGTCTGTAGCTGCCCATGTAGCAAAATGCTTGACATGTGCGCAGGTCAAAGCAGAACATCAAAAACCGTCGGGATTGCTACAACAGCCTGAACTTCCCACCTGGAAATGGGAAATGGTGACTATGGATTTTATTACCAAGTTACCTAAGACAAGGAAAGGCAATGATACGATATGGGTTATAGTTGACAGACTGACCAAGTCAGCTCATTTCTTACCCATCAAGGAGACTTATAGCTCCGACATGTTAGCTCAGTTATATGTTGATAAGATTGTAGCCCTACATGGCATACCTGTAGCTATTATCTCTGATAGGGATACTAGGTACACGTCACATTTTTGGAAAAGCTTCCAACAATCTTTGGGCACACGTTTGAACTTTAGTACGGCTTACCATCCACAGACAGACGGTCAGAGTGAGCATACTATTCAAACGTTAGAAGACATGCTACGTGCATGTGCAATCGACTTGGGAGGTAGCTGGGATAAGAACCTGCCATTGATCGAATTCTCCTACAACAATAGCTACCATACCAGCATAAAGGCTGCGCCTTTTGAGGCATTATACGGTAGAAAGTGTAGATCGCCTGTTTGTTGGGCGGAAGTTGGAGAAGTCCAGTTATCAGGACCAGAGATTGTGTTCGAAACGACGGACAAGATTGTCCAGATTCGTAACAATCTCCAAGCTGCCCGGAATAGGCAGAAGATTTACGCTGATCCAAATCGTAAGGATTTTCACTTCGAAGTAGGTGACAAAGTCCTACTTAAAGTGTCACCCTGGAAAGGAGTGATGCGGTTTGGTAAGAAAGGCAAACTAAGCCCGAGATACATAGGACCCTTCGAGGTTATCGAACGTGTCGGGTCAGTTGCCTACAAGTTAAACTTACCTGAAGAGCTCAGTAGTATACACAATGTGTTCCACATCTGCAATCTGAAGAAGTGTTTCGCTGACTCCGCTGACGAATCAGTGATTATACCCTATACAGATGTGCATATCGATGAGAGCTTGAAATTTGTGGAAAAACCTTTGTCAATCGAAGATCGACAGGTAAGGAAGCTTCGAAGGAAGCATATACCTTTTGTAAAGGTCAAATGGGATGCCCGTAGAGGTCCCGAATTCACGTGGGAGGTTGAATCCACGATGAAAGAAAAATACCCCTACTTATTTCAGTAAATCTCGGGTCGAGATTTATTTTAAGGGGGTGAGGATGTAACACCTCGGAAATTTACGTCCTATAATGTGCTGACACGTGTCATAAGTTTGAACGTGTGAAAGAATGTTCTTGAAGGACTAAAGTTGACAAGCAGTGAAACTGTGTAAATAGAAGGGTTCAAAGTATCAACAATGAATAAATATACTTTGCAATAACCCTACATGATGTTTACAACCTTAAACGATTAGATCATGGATCATACGAAGCGAATTGTGAAAGAAAGTGAGAGATCACAAACTACAGGGGTTAAATGTGCCAACATGTTTAAATTATACCTCTGAGTGACCTTTTGACAAACCCGAAGCTTTGTAACGATTAAATATGCTCACTAGAATGTACCATAAAAATTTCACCAAGTTTCGTTATCGTATGAGCAAGTTGTGATAAAATTCGTGTGTGAGGGTTAGAATCGTCAACATAGAAATTTAGGGCTTTTCGGGTGATCACAAAGTTACCCGAGGACTTAACAAAGAGGGTATAAGCCTTAAAGCCCCACATGTTAAATATCAAAGGTCCTTTATGCAAGAAACCAGGTGAAAGCGATGTTTTTAGGACCAGGGACTGAAAATGCAATTAAAGGAAACTTGCTAAACTGGTCATCATCACCCTCGCGTAGCGCGAGCCTGAATGGGCTTGGCAGTCGCGCTACGCGACTGCCTTGATCTAGACAGAATGTGTGTGCAGCTGTGGGTTGATGTTTAAACCGACTCAAATGATATTTTTCCATTCCATGGGCTTGTCTAAGGTGGTATTTAGCATATAGGATACATGTTGATCAGTTGGTAACACCCATAGACCTATGTGTCGATGATCCATGCTTATTTGAAGTCATTTATAAAGACCACATTATGCAACATTCATCATTCATCATTCTTTTCATCTCCTGAGCATTTCAAGACCATTCAAGCAGCCTACAAGCAATCCATATCATCCATAAGACTTGTGTAAGTACCCTTGATCTTCTCTAATTCGTTTATGCTTCGTTTATGACCTAGAAATCAAACCGTCGTAACTACGGTTTGACTTTTCGATAATAAATAAATGGTCCAGAGATTTGTCGAATCAAAGGTTGTTATAAGCTGGTATTTATATGGTTAATAAACCCCTAAAAGGGCACTCACTAATTCGAATCCTAACCATGTCGTTTGTCGAGTCAAAGGTGATCCGAAAAAGTCAACAGAAACCTTAATCGCATATTTAATGATACGGAGGGCGTGTAATCTATTTTAACAGTCATATAACTTGAAAATAAGTATAATAACTTGTCTACGCTTGTTTGATTCGACAACTTTATGTATTGAACCGATTCGGAGCCGAAAGACGCAAAAGTTTGACTTTTGCGTTGACCTCAGTTCTGACCCGATTTATATAGGTTTAGACATGCCTTAAGGTTCCATTAGGACCTAGTTACATGTGTGTATAAGCCTCTGCGTTTATACCACTCGAATCCCTAATCGTTCGAAGTTTCCGTTAATCGCCTAAATATTGACCGTAATGCCCTTATGACCATAAAACGAGATTTTTGGAAATGTGGAAGTGCCATAATCTTAGTTACTGATTATTATGCATGTCCCGAAAATTTCACGTTAATCGGAGGTCTAGATTAGGAGTTATGCTTAATGACGTAATTAAGAACGCTTTTATTAATTAAACGGCGTCATTAGCATAAAACCTATCTAAACCCAATTGTTGACACCAAGTCTTTTACCAACTAATGTTAAATAATATTGTGGGATTTTTAAAGATTTTTAATTATTTTTAAACTGATCATAAGCTTGGATTAGCGCCTTAATTCGGTAAATACCGAATATACCCTTTTCGGCCATAAAATGAGTTTTACAAATCCTTTTAACGCCAATCCAATTGCTACTGATTTTAAATATTAAATAGAGTGTTTTGAACCTGTTTTACTGATCAAGAAACTCAGAATCGTATTTTAAACCGTACGTCGCTTAAAACGGCTTTATACGCGTATTTAACGCATAGTTTGGGTTTAAAACTATTTTGACATATAAGACTTATAACCAAATGTTATAACCTGTTTAAATAAGCCATTTTACTGAAGTAATCAGACCCGGTTCACAGAAACCTAATTAAACCCTTTTATAATCTTTAAAATGACCAAAATACCCCTACGGGGCATATTAAGTGATTAAACTCGTTTTGGCCATAACGGAAGGTATCTTACTGATATCAAAACATATTTAGGGCGTGTTAACTTAGGAAACCTGTTTAGGACTCTTACGGATACCCGTTACGCTTCACGCGCGTTCGGTTCGGTTTATGTAACTAGTTTACATAAACTAGCCGAAACGGGTCAAACCATATCGGTTTTATCTCAAAATCCAGAATGTGTATAATATACCCATAATAAGCAAGTCTTCAAACTTGTCGGGTCTAAATCACATTCTATCCGGTCTTCGCTTAATCGTGCGTACGAACCGTATCCTTAAAACTAACCGGTCTAAGCGTAAGCTTAACTAAAGACCCGTTAGGATTCTAATAGGTTATTATAAACCTTCGTTCCAGATTAGGAGAACCAGTAAAAGATACTTGCACTCGCTGATTTTGAACTATACTTGCTCAGGTAAATACTTTTAACTTATTTTCCCTATACGGGCTTGGGGTACGGTATATAAAATACCGCTTGGTCGGGGCGTTGAATCTTTGATTGAATATATGATAATGAAAGTATTGAGATGCCTCGTTTAAAATTTGTTTTGTTTGCTTAAAGCCTTTGGGGGGTTAATGACCGTGTCCCGGATATCCCTGGCATCATTTTACGAAATGGCCACGACCTTAGCACTCAGGTGTAGGCGTACACCTGTTAGTGTCTCATTTACATAATGTGGTGTGTCTATTGATCTTTAACCCGGCTCGATCCGGGCTACTGAACGCATAAGGAACATGTAAAGCTGCTACAAGTATTATATTTAAATAATTATCCCAAGTTATAAAATATTATTTGTGCCTTGTGCCTTAAATGCATTTTCTTAAACTCTTTTCAAAATGAGTCGGTTGATTGTATTTACCAGTGTAAACTGACGTATTTTCTTAAAAAGATTGAGTGCAGGTACTACGCGAAATAGGCTGGCTTGTCTCCTAGCATCCGTATTAAGTCTCGCCAGCTTGGATGTTATAAACTGTTGAACATTTGTTTCCTTTTTATTTGGATCTACCTGTGGATTTGTATTCAACTAATTGTGATACTTAATATTACAATATCGTTTGGTTGGATTAAATCTATAATTTTTGCTTCCGCTGTGCATTTAAATATTGTGTTGTTTGACTATTACGTTGCCAACCACGTCACGATACTTCCCCACCGGGCCCACCGGTGACACGTGGAAATCCGGGGTGTGACAGGTTGGTATCAGAGCCAACACTGAGTGAATTAAACACTAACCTTTTGTGTTTAATCTCAGTTACACAATTGCACATTCCTAAATCTTCGAGTCTAGACAAAGAACTTAGGAATAATCCAAATTGTTCAAAATTTTTATTTAAATTTTGTCCTTTATTTTTCCTGGTTATTACCTTGTGTATTTTAACAGGTACAATAATGCCGCCAAGATTTAGACGAGGTGGTCGAGGAAAGGAGCCAGCTAGCGCCCCTAACGACCATGAGGCAGGGCCTTCATATCGACGAACTTCTTCTACTTCTACAAGGAATGACGATACGAGGGAGCTATGGAGGGTATATGAAGAGTCTGCCAGGCGATCTTTTTCGCACGCCTCAACACCTCCATATCATGACTCTTATGGGCCTCAGTCAGAGAACGAACCCCACAACCCGCAACAATCCTATGGCGACCCTACTCCTATTTTTCAGGGCCAATTTAACCCAGCAGAGTACCTACCAGAACAAGTGGGCTTTAACCCACTAGGACCGGAAGATCACTTTTCTGGTGATCAAGATATGGACGAGGACACAGATCCCGCCGAGGCTTCAACCGGATCCGTGAACCATCCTTTTGTGATCTCAGATGGTTCGTCTTTTCACGGAACACCATACCAAGGTCCGGATAGTCACATGGCACGGTTCGAACGGTGTGAGTGGTATTATACCCCATCTGAACACTCACCGTCTCATCATACACCGTCTCATCATACACCGTCTCACCATTCATCATCTCACCAGCATCAGCAACCGCAACAACAACAAGATCCCTCTGGGGATCCGCGTTATGTGGCAGAAACACCACCGCCTCCACCGCCGCCAGTTCATCTAGAACCTCCAGAACCGCCAAGACGTAGGAGGACTGGCCCGCGGATGTCAGCACGAGCAGGGGAGTTTCATTTCAGCACTCCTCAACACTCTAGTGGTAGCCACTACCCACCAGTATATGAAGGGCCACAAATGGGTGAACCTTCCGTTCCAGTTTCTGAGGTGAATTCGGCACCTATAGAAGCGCCATCAGCAGGTTTTGGCAACCCTATCCCAGCTTATACGGCTCCGGCAGCTTACAATCCATATGGACCACCAGCATACCATGGCTATAACTATGCTGATGATCCTTACAACGTGGCATCAAGCTACCTTGCCCATAATAATCCTGGCAGGGTCCAAGGGGCAGAGCCCCTGGCTGGGGTTGAGTGTTTCTGGTAAATTGCTGTAATAAAAATGCATCAGAAAAATTAATTTTTTGTAAATTGCTTCTGGAAAACTGCATTCGTAGACAGTGTTTCTGGTTCTATAAACAACAGGTTCTGGTCATTGCGTTTTAGTTAGATTCTGGTTCTGTGAATAACAGTTTCTGGTTCTGTGAACAACAGTTTATGGTCATTGCGTTTTAGACAGTTTTTGGTTCTATGAACAACAGTTTCTGGTCATTGCGTTTTAGACAGTTTCTGGTTCTGTGAACACATTATTTTTATGTGTATTCAGTTCATTGCGTTTTAGAGAGAACAGTTTCTTTTGTGTTTTTAGGCCATTGCGTTTTAGAAATAAGACATTTTTATGTGTTTTCTAGGCATTGCGTTTTAGAAATAAGACATTTTTAAGTGTTTTCTGGCCATTGCGTTTTAGAAATAAGACATTTTTAAGTGTTTTGGGTGCATTGCGTTTTATAAAGTACACTTTCTTTGGTGTTTTTAGGCTATTGCGTTTTAGAAATAAGACATTTATTTGTGTTTTCTGGTCATTGCGTTTTAGAAATAAGCATTTCTTTGTGTTTTTGGTGCGTTGCGTTTTAGAAAAAGTCATTTTTTTACGTTTTTTTTTCATTGCGTTTTACGCAACTGGGTTTTCTCCATTGCGTTTTACGCAACTGGGTTTTCAATTTTTTTTTTTTGAAAATATAGCAATAGTATACTCGTTTTAAAGATAAAAAAACGCTTGTTTTTTTGGTGCAATTTTTATAAAAAAATAATGTCGTATGAAAAAGTTATTAACGTTTAAAAAATAGGGGGGAATTGGAGGAGAGAGAAACTATTGTGCTGGATTGACTAGAATGCCCCTAACAAACTCATGCGCCTCTTTTTTTTGCTTCAATTTCATTCATTTAATCTTAGCCCTTGATTAATTAAATGGATGGTCAAGATCACTTCCCAAATAAACTTTTGTATCTCCACCTCAGATTGAAATTCAAAATCCTAAGGGGGCGTTTGGTTCGCAGGAATTCAATGGAATTTAAGTGAATTGGAATTTGAATTCCAACTCTTAATATGTTTGGTTCACAGAATTTGATGGAATTGGAATCTCAATTCCAATCTTCATGTGTTTGGTTGACAATGGAATTTGAATTGGAATTAGCATGAATTCCTTTAAATTCCTTTATGTGAAGGAATTCAAAATCCTTCCTATATGTGAAGGAATTAAAGTATTTTCATTGGAATCTTCGACCGTTTCGACCCGTACCAGTTTCGATCCGAACCGTTTCGACCCGTACCGTTTCGACCCGTACCGTTTCGACGCGAACCGTTTCGACATGAACACGAACACGAACCGCTTCTACGCGAACCGTTCCGACCCGTACCGTTTCGAATCGAACCGTTTCGACCCGTACCGTTTCGAATCGAACCGTTTCGACCCGTACCGTTTTGACGCGAACCGTTTCTACACGAACCGTTTGACCCGTACCGTTTCGACGCGGACCGTTTTGACCCGTACCGTTTCGATCCGAACCGAACCGGGAGTTGTGGGTGACGCGGTGATGGATTACAATTCATTTGACAACCAAACACAATAAAAATGGAATTGAGATTCCAATTCTAACAATTTCCAATTCCAATTGGAATGTTTAAATTCCAAATCCAATTCCCTCAAATTCTAATTCCTATACAAATTCCAATTCCAAAACATTCCGTGGACCAAACGCCCCCTAAATCTTCAAGTTTTCACCACTTCGGTTCTTTTTTTTTTTGAAAGGTACCACTTCGGTTCTAAAGCACCAAATTCCCCAAATTCATCCCATCAATTCACCAAAATTCGGATCCTGTCGCTGGAAAGACACAAATCCGGTCGATCGTCACTCATCTCCGACGCGAATCACCGGCGAGATCCACATCTTCTTCGAGAATCACCGTCACACACAGCTCTAACGACGACACACACAGACTATCATTTCCTGATCCAACTGGATTCGGATCCACAATCAAACCGCCTGATTCTACTCCGACACTTATCTCTCCGTTGGATCTGATCTCCGTCTACCGGATATGGCGTTGTCCGGCATGAGAGGTCTCTCCGTCTTCATCTCCGAAATCCGTAACTGCCAGAACAAAGAACAATAGCGTCTTCGTGTTGATAAAGAGCTCGGCAATATCCGCACTCGTTTCAAAAACGAAAAGGTTACTTTCCTCTTTTATATATATGCTATAAGTATTTGAATACTTTTATTTTTGATATATGCATTTTGCACAGTGGCTAGTGTAACTGAAATTGTGAATTAGTTTAGGTTAAATGTTAAGCCAAGTGAATTTTGCAAGTTAGGTTAGGTTTAGGTTGATTGAGGGAAATTTTGCAAGGGGATCGTTTGTAATTGAACTCAATTGACCTAAAAAGGTTGAGTCAACGTAGCTGAGAGATTCAGAATGCTTAATTGTGAATAGAAATAGTGTGTATGTGAGATGAGGATATTTGAAATAAGATAGTTGATTAGTGTGACATGAATTGAAATTTGAAAATAAGTTGTGTTTACGTAGCTGAGATGATTTAGTCATGTTTACGGCACTCTTTTGGATGCATTAAGATCTGGGAGGTGTAGAACCACTCTTTACATCTCTCACTGGATATATGCAGTTAATATCCGCCGGTCTTCTGGTGAGATATTGGTGCAAAATATTGGTCAGAATATCGCTACCGGTATTATCTAATGAGTTAATGTGATACAAATATGCTACTTTATGGACCTTTAAGGAACCCATACTGTGCCTACACGTCATCTAATGAGTTAATGTGTGAAAATGCTTTTGAAAGTATGTTCTGTGTATAGAGGCAACCCTTGATAGTATCTAATGCAACTTTATTAATATGGTAATCTGCGGTGCTTCAATGTGTGAGACAGTATGCGGGTCATAGTTTGGAGCAATGCAAAGGTATCATGCTACCAACTGCACTAGTGCAGTCAATAACAGTGCAGTTGGTGGCTCATTAGGCAGAGATATGTCTCGAGCGGAGTCATCTGCACTTCCAGCTAACTTTCAATCAAATAGGTATTCAACATATATGCAATATTCATAAAGTGTATATGTTGTATATATGTATCTTTTGTTTACATCTGTTTTCAAAGTGTATTTTCTTTATGTGGGAAGCAAGCGACTTAATTTTGCTTTGTTTTCTGTTTTTATTTTTCAGACGCCCTTCACAACTCGCACCATACAAATTGAGGTGTGAGAAAGATCCCCTGAATTCAAGGTAGTTTCGATGTCCATTCATTTCTGCAATGTGTATCTTAGCAAGTACTTTCACAAGATTTATATGTTATTTTGATATTAATAGCGGGTGTTTTATCGAACTCGTTTTGCATACTATTAAATTGTTTTTGAATTTTGATTTATTATTTTTCTGTTTTTAGGCTTCCACCACCCGACTTTCACCCGCCAACTACAAATTGCCCTGAGGAGACACTTACAAATGACTATGTGCTTGCTGGATACAGAGAGACAGTTGAAGGACTTGAGGTATGCTGTAAAAACTGTTAATTTAGTTTTAACTCATATTAACTAATCTCTATAATTATTTGCAACTATTTTGTACGTTAATTTTACAGGAGTCCAGAGAGATATCTTTATCACAGATTTCAACTTTCACCAAGCCCGTTATTCTAAAGTGCAAAGAGGTAAACGTTTTATAATTTTAATGCCTTTCAGTTATCACATTACTCTGACCTGAGACATTAATCACATTATGATATTCTGTAGGCAATCAGAAAATATCACAGAGCAATTAATGAATCTCGTGCTAAAAAACGCAAGGTATTAAATATTGATTATGCTTCCATCTATGATATATATCATTATATTGCAATCTATATATAATGTAACTACTTTAGCCAGTATGTATTGATATTAAATGTTAAGTTGAATGCTTCAAGTATATTTACGTTGCTTGGAATGCCAAATGCTTTAAAGAAACTTTTGATGATATTACCAAAGGTAATAAATTGTTGTATACTTAATTATTTATTTGACTTTTCCTACTTTTCTTGAAACAGAGTCTACCAAATTTAAAAACTCTTAATCTCCATGAATCAAAGAACCTAATGAAGACACCAGATTTTGAAGGCCTTCCATGTCTTGAGAGATTGATTTTATCAGAATGTAATAGATTAGAAGAGATTCATCCATCAATTGGATATCACAAAAGGCTTGTTTTCGTGGACATGAGATGGTGTTCAGCACTTAAAATGTTTCCACCCATCATACACATGAAAAAATTGGAGACTCTTGATCTCGAGGGTTGCCAGAAACTTCAACAGTTTCCGGATATCCAGTCAAACATGGATAGCTTGGTAACCCTTGATTTGAGTCATACTGGTATAGAAATAATCCCTCCGTCAGATGGACGACTCCCAGGTCTCAAGTTTCTCAATCTGTCAAACTGCTGGAACCTTGTAGAATTGCCAGACCTCCCATCAAGCATAGCTATTCTCAAAGCAGATGGTTGTGACTCACTTGAAATTGTAAGAGATTTATCAGACTATAAATGGTTGTGGAAAGTCTCACTTCTGGATTGCTATGAGTTGATTGGTGGTGAGAGGGTACTACATTCTATGCTTGAGGTATAACTTTTATCTTGTTTTTGAAGTTCAATCATTTTTTAATTTACAATATAATAATAGTGTTCATCATAGTTGGAATGAAAACGTGGCAGGGAAATGCAGCTAAAGATCGCTTTATGAGTGTCTTACTTCCCGCGGTTGAACCATCGCCACGTATTTTTACGAGATTAGTTACATTGCAACTTCCAACAACTGGTACAGTGACTTTAGTGGACTTTTATTATTCTTACGTGCTGCTGCTGATGATGATGAGGATCGGTTTAGTCATTACATAGATATTAAGCAGGTGTCCACATATGATTACTCTGAAGAGTCGGATGAAGATCGGGAACCATGGGACCATGAAAAGGTGGGTTATGTACCCTTTAATTCATTGCGGCACATCCCATGGTTGAATCCTACGTACACTAAAAATATTTCATTTCAGACTAATGACGGTGGTCTTAATGTGGAACTTGTTCGTAGTAAAAATAAAATAGTTGATTTAAACGAAAACCCAATCGATTACTCAGAGTGTTGGGATGAAGAATATAAAGATGAAAAGACATTTGAGATCCTATATGATTCACAGTCCTCTGAAATTCAGATTGTATGGAAACATTAATAGTTGACATGGGCATTAGTGTTGCTGGTATGTCTTCCTAGATT